>JABJVT010000008.1:13360784-13916691 GCA_014170255.2 Drosophila triauraria
TTGTTGTAATGTATAATTCTTTTAATGACTTCGGATCGTCACTATTTGTGCGTTGTTGCAGGAGACGATTGAGAATCATGTCTGCTACATGTCGGGGATTGTTGTAAGCGTCAACCAATATACCCCATGCATGCAAGTAATTTTCTTGCTTAAGATCGATATGCCTTATCAACCTTTCTGCCTCTCCGGTTACGGTGGTTTTCAGATACCACATTTTCCGTACGGTGGGCATGCTAGTGTCATGGACCATGCATTTGAATATATCGAAAAATTGAGTCCATTTGAGCAGATCTCCATCGAATTTTGGGATGCTGACTCTGGGCAAGTGCACATCTTCGTTGCTTGATGTATTGTTTTTTGCCCCTAAGACCGCTTGAATTTCCTTTTCCAGTCTTAGGAAGGACTGCATATCATATCCTCCCTTAATAGTGATTTTATCAAATCACTTGTGATGGTCTTTCCTGTCTCTGAAAGCTCTTTCAGAGCGCGTTTGATAGACTCGGATATCGCCCTTTGTCGGCGACATGCCGTTCTGAGTTTGTCAGATGCTATCGTGGGCTGATGTATACTTCCCGCTTCTGGATTTGCATCAGCGTGGCTTGTTGATTGTTCTATATTGTCGAGCATGTTCGCTCTGTACTCTTCGTATGTGTCACGACAGTCAACTGGTATACTTGGTATACTCAGTGATTCTATATTTTTCAGGAATATTGAGATGGTTCGCCGCAAACCGATTCCATGCGTCATCGATGGCGGCCAATTTGGTTTGGTAATACGTGGGTTTTAATTTCCTCTCCGCTGAATCCTTTTTGTAGTTGCGGATATATTTTGAGATCTCTTGACTGATCTTTTCTTGCAAGCCTAACGTCTCGGCGACTGCTTGCTCTTCCATTGTATTAGCCATTATAGTGTTACTTCACTTCTGACCCGTTGGGAGTGTTTTATTTGCTAAGAAGCTGTCGCCTGATTGACAACTTTGAGATTGTGACCAAAGGATGATTGAAATCCTTCAAAGGTCGGATGCTTCCTGTGATAAGGAACGGCTAGAAATCTGAGTTCTGAGCCAAAGGATGATTGAAATCCTTCAAGGATCTAGGATGTTTCCTAGACCGTCGGGGTCACCAAATGTTATGTGTAGGCTTAGATGCCTGGCATACAGTACATGAACTGTCTGCCTTGTGTCGCCGCAACTAGAACATGAACCAGTTGGACTATAGATGGTGCACATAAGGGTCTGAAGACTCAGCGACAGCCTCTGTTGAATGCAGCCAAATGAGTAACGCTTGCATTGTGGTCAAAACAATTACTGATTTTATTGAGGAAACTTAACGGTATTTATAGCTAAACAAAGTATAAAGAATATGCTTATGTCAACGGAATTGTGTGTAAAAGAAATGTGGGTTACTGTGTATTATGATCTATGCAGAAATGGGAACGGTGCCCAATTCGACTTCTTCACGTCAGCATAATATGCATTCGCGCTCGACCTGATAATCGCTACTTTTGTTATTGCATTTACATATTGCTGAGACTGAACAGAATTAATAGTTGGCTATTTGGAAAGAAGTGACTTTCTTTGAATAATTTAGTCATTTTCTGTATACCCGGATGTAAAAGTGGTTCATGTGATTGAAGTATAATTTCTTTGAATTCGGCGTATGAACAAACATTCTTTAATAGGTAGAGGCTGCGAATTACTTTAGTGTAAGTGGTATTAATAATTTCTCTGTATGCTCTTTGAATGATTTCAAAATCTACATCGCTTTCAATATCAATGGTAATGTTTCTATGAATAAAATGATCAAGTAAAATTTGTTTGGCCTTTTCGAGTGTCATTACATTATATTGGTTTAAACCATCCGAGAGAAGGTTGATTTTTGGTCGCTACTGGGATGTTGCATTGACCAGATACTGGTTTATTTTTTTTCAGTTTTTATAGTCGCTGTTTATTTTTTACTTTGTCTATTTCTTTTTGTACAAAGATTGGCTTTTTAACTTATTTGTTTTTACTTTATATTTTTTCTGCTTTGTTGTTTTTTTTCCATAAACATATTTTTGTTTTTGTTGTTTTATATATATACTTTTTTTGTAAGGGAGTAAAGATTAGAAAAAGAAAAGAAAAAAAGAATAGGTTAGAGAGTATCATAAAATTGTTTAAAGACTTTTCGTGGTAGAGTTCATACGTGGGCTTGTGGCATTAAAAAGTAAAGAGGATATTTGTGTAGATTATTTAAACAGATAAAAACAAAACACAGACATTCCTAAAACCAAAGGTCAGCTGCATTAATAAATTTGGCAAGTTTCCTCAAATGTAGAGGTTGTTGTTTTACCAGGATTTGATTTAAATTCTGGTGTTATTTAAAGATTTTAAAATTTTTTCTAATCTTGTGTCTTTGGCATTTAAAAATGAGATGTTCAGCAGATTCTAGTTCATTGCATGTCTCATATATATTTGTATCGCATGCTTTGATACGGTTTAAAAAAAAAATTGGTTGTCTGTAAAGTCGGTTTACTGACGTTGAACGTGACAACGTCTAAAGAAAATACTGATGGAATGGTAGCATTTTTGAAAAGAAAATTTTAATTTAATTTGTTTAATAGATTTGTTTGTAAATAGAGAAGGAGGTAATTGAAAATCACAATGAAATTGATCAAGTTAGATTTATTTGATTTAATATTTGTTAAAGAAATAATTTTTAAGCAACTATCCAGTACCAATATACCCATTTCTATGCATAGCCAAGCATTTGCAATTGTTAAGTCCGTCGCGCATGGATTTTACAACCCTATGTTATCGTTAACAGAGCGATTCCATGAGCAAAGTCATGTTAACGAGCGGTTCCATAAGCAAAATCATGTTAACTTTTTACATGGCTTTGCTTATGGAATCGCTCTGTTAACGAAACGTCGAACATGTCAGGTTGTATTGGTGTATACGAATGGGTTTTTTGGCTACGAGTATTGGTTGAGCGAGCTGTTCGCTCTCGAACTGCGTGACGTCACATCAAGCATTTTGGTTTTATTTCTTCGTTGGGTTCCACCTGTTTTTTGTAAGAATACTTGTCTTTTTTACAAAAACTGTTAAAATACAGACCGATTCTGATCATCTATAATCTTACTCAACGTTCCCAAACCTTATTATGCTTGAAAATTAGGCAGAAGTACATATTTTTACATAAATAAATATTTTTATTAATCCAAAAGAATAAGAAAGTATTTTACTTTTAAAATCCTTTAGGAAATATACTCCTGAAACGCATAAATATTAAATAATTCATTAAATAACTATCTGGTTTGAAAGCGTTCAAAGGTGTTTGAATGTGTTCAAAAGCGTTCGAAATAGTTCGAATTACATATTTAACAACAATAACATCCTATGAGCTCTGTTTACATCTGTCGACGTCGGCAGAGGAAAATGTTTGACAGCAAAAATTGCGGCTGTATATAGATTCTCTCTTCAAGTAGGAGAGAGACGGATGTCGATCGCTGCCGAACGTTTGCACTGTCTGCCGACGTCGGCACAGGAAAATGTTCGACAGAAAAAATTGCGGCTCTTATAGATTCTCTCTGCAATTAGGAGAGAGACGGATGTCGAACGCTGCCGAACGTTTGCACTGTCTGCCGACGTCGGCAGAGGAAAATGTTCGACAGCAAAAATTGCGGCTCTATATAGATTCTCTCTGCAAGTAGGAGAGAGACGGATGTCGACCGCTGCCGAACGCTGCCGAACGCTGCCGAACGCAAAGCCGATTGTGCTTCAAATTTCAACCACTCTCTCTCATTCTCTCTCTTCTCTGCTGCTGCTGCTCACGTCACGTTTGCTCTGCCTGTGTCGCGGCAGAGGTAACGACGTATGAGTCATCCATTTTTGAGCGTGCAGGCAGCCTGCTCTATCGATTTATAAGACGTTATCACGTCAAAAAACTTTGTCATAAGTGTGGTCTGTCTTTAGCCGCTTTATTACATTTATGATTTTTGCTTTCCAATTAAAATGTGATGCCATGGTTTTTTGGTAAGTTGGGAAAATAATTTATGTGTCGATCCTCTTGAGTCGCATTTGCGTGTCGCCAGCCGTCACACCTCTGGTATGGCAGGAGCAGGTCATACCAGTTGCAACGCTACTGCCACAAAACTACAACTACGCCGAGTAAGCTAGGCCGGGTGCCGTTGTCGAGACAAACATGGACCTCGAGAGCGTGCAGCTCACACCAGAAGACGAGGAGAGACTTCTCCGCTCGCCAAAGCCAGGCACCAGCTCCCTGCGCAGCGACGGCGGCCGAAGCGCTCAAGCGAGGGGATGAAGGCGAAGGCGCAGTACAAGGCCGCCCTCAAGACTTAAAGCCGACTCCAGGACAAGCACACCTTCTCCAAGCTGGCCTGGGCTGAGCAAAGAATTGAGGAGGTCGGCAGCTACCTCAAATGGCCTCAAAGGGTGGATTCGCCAACAAGCTCCACCTTATGGTCACCAACAAAAGGCAACGCTCCGCCGAGAGCGCAGCCAAGGACGCTCCGGTGAGCAAGCGGTAACGCGGGCCCGACGAAAACGGAGGTTAGTGAGGTGACCAAACGACATCTGATCGTTGCACTCATTGACCGGAGTGACGAAAACGCAAGATGACCGAGGCGCGGTGGAAGAAGATGCACGCACGGCTCGTGGAATCGCTCTTTGCACGGATGGAGGAGGACCCTAAGGCTCCCATGCCCACATTTGATGGTGCCGGGTGGCTGAATGGAATCAAAATTCTGAAGTGCATGGACGACCTGACTCGACCAAGCTGTAGGTGGTGGACTGGGAGCTAATCCCATCCATTCCCATCGCAATCCAGGGGGACCGTGCGCTTAAGCTGCTACAGCGACAGAACCTAGACATCCCGACGGCAGACTGGAGGATCCTCCACATTGGGAGCCTATTACCCAATGAGGGGGGCCAATGCGTGATTCTTCAGATCAGTAAGGAGGCCGGGTTGTGTCATGGGTAGTGCATGGGCATGGGTAGTGTCTACCTGCGCATCAAAAAGCGGCACCCCGCAGGCAGGCGAGGTGGAGAAGGACTTAGGTCTTGGACACCATTGTAGACGCCGCCCAGGTCTTATCGCTCGAAGGCTCGGATGAGGAGGTGAACGGTGACCTGGCAGTCATAGTCAACCCGTCGGGAGGTGAGCAGAGTGCCCATGCCATTGAGGGTACTATAGCTCAACCTCCATAAGAGCAAAGACGCATTGACGGAACTCCTGGTTGCCATGGAGAGAGGGTCCGTCGACTCAGCCTTGGTCCAGGAGCCATGGATTTCAATTCCGTGGCCGGACTAAGGTCCTCCAATCTGTTCTACGCACCATCGGTAGGCAGGAATAGAACCGCCGTACTCGTGCGGAAGGATACCTACGCTAACCTTATGTCTCATTACAGCTCTGATGACCTGACTGTGACCTGACAGGCCAGCTCCAACGGAGGTACTCAGGAGCCTAATAGAATCCGGCCCGAAAGACCAGCAACTGCTCGTGGGTGCAGACGCCAACGCACATCATAGCGCGTGGGAAAGCTCCGACATCAACGACGGAGTTGAGTCACTCTTAGAATTTATACTTTCAACAAATTTATCTGTAGCAAATGTGGGGGAGGAGCACACATACGTAGGCCCCACCTCGTCAAATGTACTACATTTAAAACTCGTAACGGGGCTGAGCACTCGCCAAAACTGACAATCTAGAGAACCCCCGGAATACAAACTGAGAAAAGTTAAAAAAGATAATCACGTCACGACTCGCGACTCATCCGGGCGTAGTTAAATCTGCGGAAGATATTGAAATGTCCCTAAAGACCCTCTCCAAAGAATTACTAGAGGCGAATCACGCAAGGAATCATCTACTATCACCTTGAAGCGGCTTTAGACTCCATTGCGGGTATAAAAGCACCTGGACTAGATGGTATATTTCCAGCAATGCTATAAGTGACTAAAGAACAGAGCACCCCATGGCTCTCTGCAATATACACAGCTTGCTTAAGTACGGGCTATATCCCTATCCAATGGAAGACCTCTCGGATTGTCTTCCTGCCAAAAGCAGGAAAATGCAGCCACATGAGCCCCAAGGCTTACAGACCGATAAGCCCCGCCTCATTATTACTAAAAAAAATCGAAAAGCTGTTTGACCTACACATCAGAAATCATGTGGGAGACTAGTTTCGACCAACCAGCATGCATACATAAGGGAAATCAGTAGAAACGGCACTGCATTCGTTAGTAGCCACTATAGAGAGAGCCCTACATAACCAGGAATATGCTCTCGGAGTGTTCGTGGACATATCCGGAGCATTTAACAACGTCGAGACAGAAGCAATAATGGAACGCCTAGAAGCGACCAGCACGCATCCTGCAATCAACCTCTGGATAAGGAACCTTCTAAGTTGTAGGCGGGTACAATCCGATTGGGGCACCGCTTTCATTGTGAAGGGGGCGCACAGAGGCACAGCACAAGGTGGAGTTCTGTCGCCCCTCCTATGGAATATGGTGATGGACGACCTAATCAAGAGATTCAAAAGGAAAGCCCCAAAAATAACAGCTTATGCCGACGACATAAGCATAATTATTACGGGAGTCTGTCCATCGACTCTCAGCTCTATCATGGAATTAACACTCAGGGAGATATGTGAGTGGGCGGAGAAGGTAGGACTCAGTATCAACGCAGACAAGACGGACCTCATTCTCTTTACCAAGAGATACAAGGTACCGCTATGAATCCCCCCGAAAGTCAACTCAACCAGGCTGACCCCGAAAACACAAGTTAAATACCTCGGCATAGTACAAGACAGCAAGCTAGCATGGAAACCCAATGTAGTGGAGAGAGTGAAAAAGGCCCACCAAAGCCCTATACGCATCAAAGAAGATGCTTAGCTGCACTTGGGGCCTATCACCTGCTCTGATGCATTGGATTTTCATATCGGTGGTGCTTCCGACTTTGCTGTATGGATTCTTAGTGGGGTGGCAGGCCACGGAAAAGAGGACGTACAACATCCTTAAGGAAATTACTCAGCGGTAGGCACTGCTCTGCATATTAGGAGCGCTGATGTCTACCCCAACAAAAGCGCTCAAAACAATACTCGGTATCGACCCCATAGATATCCACGCAACAACGCCTAGTTGCAGCAGGAAACATTTTCCTATTGAGCGAGACATTATCAGTATATCTGACTACATGATACCCAGAACTTACCCGGATGTTAAGACATCAACATTCATGGGTCCGGACGGCTGGAAAAGTGGTCAGGACCATTGTCGGGACAAGCAGCAGCCGCCACCTAATTTATATTTATATTTATATAATTATAGATAAAGCTCAAACAAAGCTTTCGTATTACATACTAATTGCTTATGTTCTCGCCTTCGTTGGTCGCAAGCCGACTCTCTCTCTCTCTCTCTCGGCCGCTCGACTTCAGCGCTTATCGGCAGCATCGTCAGATAGAGAGCTTTATCTCCGCTAATTATCTAAAGCGGGATCATTCTCTCATGTACATTCATTGCGCGCGCTCAATATATTGGCATATATTTTCTGTATCCTCCAATATTATCCGCAACAATAAAAATTCTTATTATAACGTTTAACTAATTATATCGGCGTTATTATTTCGAGCTTAAAGGATAGTCATTGAAAAATCTCAATGACTGAACATTGGTGACCCCGACGTGATATTTTGAAACAATTATTAATTCGCGAAAGTAAAATAAAGTTTCTAAAATATACACATATATACACTACAGTGCATATCATTGTTTAAAATAAATAAACATACATATAAAGTTTCATAACCAAAATAGTTATAAAGTGCATGCCGGTCGTCAATTGCCATCCGGTCCGTTATTTAGTGCACCTGCTACCTACGTATACATACATGCATACATACATTCCGTTTTCGAGTGCATTCGCCGGCGCACAAACCGTTATACAAACATACAGCCGTTAATTCGGGTACGGTTCTTGTGTGCACAGTGGGACAGATTGCGTTCGCCGTGGTCAAATACGAAATATTATTATATAATATTATTAAACAATTTGTAATATTACATTTGGCTTCAGCTTAGCGGCCGTGCACAGTGGGACAGGTTGTATTCGTCGCGAGCAAATTAAAACTATTATTAAATAATAAAATAAATAATAAATAATACAAAAAATAAAAATAATAATACTAATTTCGCTGCAGTTTAGCTTTGTTAAATTGGTCGTAATTTGAGACTAGTGGCGATGGATGCCAGCGCGGCAGACGCAGGTTCACCCACTCTACCTCGGATTGCTATTTTGAAATGCAAAGCCAATGCTCTCCTCCAGGATTTGAAGAGGATACAATGGTAGGCGGAAATCCACATATAAGCAAGGTGGAAAAGCTGCAGAGGCTACGATCCTGTCTTCGCGACTCAGCGTTAGAAGCAGTTCGGTCCTTGGAAACTTCCGAGAAAAATTATGACGTTGCATTGGGTCTTTTGGAAAAGCGATTTAGTAACCGTCGTTTAATATTTCAGGCTCATGTGAACGAGATTCTAGGCCTCTGTGTCGTGGAAGGTGGCTTAGTGGCAGGTCTACGAGGATTCTCAGATAAGTTCAATGCCCATATGCGGGCCTTGAAGAATTTGGGAACGACGCAACAAATTACCGGCTGCATCATCGTCCAGGTGCTTCTTCAAAGATTGGACCCAGCTACCCAGGCGAAGTGGGAGGAAGGCCAGATTGCCATCAATTCAGACCTTATTCCTACGTGGGACTCGATGGCGGAATTCCTGGAGCAGCGATGCAGGACTCTCGAGGCTGTGGATGTGGCCTCCCGCTACCTGTATATTATGCGGTGGGAGGTCCCATGAGGTGCCTGCGTGTCCAAGGTTTCTGCTGTTGTCCCCTGAGAGCCGCCTAGGCGAGGGTAGGCGACTTGGTCTTTGTCGAAAATGTCTCAGAACCGGCCATCACCTGCGAGACTGCGTCGCTAATAATTGCCACAGCTGTGGGAGACGGCATCACAGTTTGCTGCATTTTCTGGACTCGCAGTCTTCTAGAGGCCATCTGCCAGTTGCTTTACCCATTTCCTCCTCATCCGAGGGTTCTGAACCTCTAGCCTCATCGCCATCCACAGTCAATGCCTTAATTGCCCAAGGTCGTAGCGGCGATATAGCTTGGCTTGCAACAGCGAACATACTTGTTAGGAGCCGCGCTGGTATTTTTGTTCCTTGCCGAGCGCTTCTGGATTCTGGATCTCAAGTACACATGATTACGTCCCGATTGGCTAATCAGCTGCAGTTGCGTAAATGCAAATCATTCATGTCGGTGTCTGGAATTTGCGATACAGGCTATGCGACGGACGGATTCTCTGTTGATGTGCTCCTACGTTCTCACTGTTCAGAATTCTCGTCTCTTATTAGTGCAGTCGTCGCTGGCAACATTACGGATCTCCAGCCTAGTTTCTGCTTAGATGTCTCCAATTGGAATATACCATGCAATCTTAAACTCGCTGATCCAGAATTCTTTCGGCCACAGCGTATCGATTTGCTCATCGGAGCCAGCCTCTTTTATGAATTGCTGTGTGTTGGACAAGTTCAGCTCTCAGCTGGCCTACCGTTGCTGCAGAAAACCCGACTTGGATGGGTTGTGTGTGGAGGCGGTTCACCTGTCGAGAGAAGATCACTCGTAGCCACAGCCTGCAAGGATGTCACTAAGAGCCCAAGCCTGCCGGATGAACGTTTAGATTGTCTGCTCCGCCAGTTCTGGGAAATAGAGGACTGCTCCGATCCAATAGTGAAGTGGACAAAGGAAGAGCTGGATTGCGAAGCGCATTTTGTGCAACACTGTACTTGGCTCAAGTCAGGCGCTTATGCTGTGAGGCTGCCGTTGAAATGCAGTTCTGATTTGCTGGGAGAATCGTATCCCCAAGCCGTGCGTCGATTTCTCTCTAGAAAGGAAGCTCAGTCGTCACCCTTAATTGAAGAATCAGTATGCTGCGTTTATAAAAAGAGTATTTGGAGTTGGGCCATATGTCTGCAGTTCCTGCTAATGCGAGCCTCACTCCTCAATACTTCTACCTCACCACTGTGTTTTGAAAGAGGACAGTTCAACAACCAAGCTCAGGGTTGTTTTGATGGATCTGCTGCTACCACTTCTGGGTATTCGTTGAATGACGTGTTGATGTCCGGCCCAGTTATACAGCCAAAGTTGCTTCACATCCTGTTAAGGTTCCGTTACCATCGGGTGGCCATTACAGGAGATATCTGCAAAATGTACCGATGTGTCAGAGTTTTCCTGAGGACAGCCATTTGCAGTGTATCCTTTGGCGGGATTCCACCCAGGACGAGTTGCAGGTTTTAAACTTGACACTGTAACTTATGGAACAAAACCAGCGTCATTTTTGTCAGTGCGAGCAATGCATCAATTGGCCGAGGATGAGCAGTCGATGTTTCCAAAGGGGCCGAGATTCTGCGACGCGACTTTACGTGGACGATTTAATTTCTGGAGGTGCTTCTGTGGCTGAAGCTGTCAACATTATGCAGCAAACATCAGGGATCCTTGCCAAGGGTCAATTTCGCTTGAGAAAGTGGTGCTCCAACGTAGCTGCGGTGTTGTCTGATGTGCCGGAAGAGGATCGGGAGTCGTTTCTGAGATTTGATGACGGCAGCAACTTTACGAAAACTCTGGGCCTCGCTTGGGATCCTGCTACTGATCGCTTGCTATTTTCATTTGAGGGCCTGCAGTCAACCTTAAATCCAACTAGGCGCATCGTCCTTTCTTCAATCGCCCGGTTGTATGATCCTTTAGGACTTGTCGGGCCAGTCATCACAAGTTCAAAGATCTTTCTTCAGAAGCTGTGCCGTGAGAAGTTGTCTTGGGATGAGAGTCTCTTCACTCTGATTGGGAAAAAATTTGCTGCAGTTTCGCTATGGCTCAGAGGGCCGATTTTCCCAGATGGTCACTATCATCACCGACCGATTTGGAGATTCATGGATTTTGTGACGCTAGCATCGAGGCTTATGGTGCCTGTATTTATGTCGTCTCAAGGGGTACAGGAGCGGGAAGTCACCTGCTTTGCTCGAAGTCTCGAGTGGCGCCGCTAAAGACTGTTACGGTGCCAAAACTGGAACTATCAGGAGCAGAATTGCTGGCGCGGCTTATGTCAGAAGTAGCTAATCTGAAGATGTACGCTGGGAAGCATTATTGTTGGTGCGATTCTGCAGTGGCGCTGTCCTGGATTCGAGAGGAGCCTGCCCGGTTTAATGTTTTCGTTGCCAATCGAGTTGCGACGATCCAGGAGTTAACCAGAACGATGGAGTGGCGCTATGTTCCCACATCCTTGAACCCGGCGGACATCCTGTCCCGTGGTGCTCTTCCTAATGAGTTGATCGTTGATGAGCTGTGGGCACATGGTCCTCCGTTTCTTCTTGGTCCTCAAGATAAGTGGCCAGTTGCGGTCCCAGCTGAGAGGCCGACCCTGGAACTGCGCGCAAAGGTTTTGCTCATTCAGTCGCCTTATGTGGACATAATAGCTGCCTCCAAGTACGCTAATTCCTTCTCATCTCTGCAGCGGGTATTTGCTTATGTGCACAAGTTTTGTCATCGAATACGCCACAAGGGAATCACCGCAGGAGATATCAAGTCTGGAACTCAACTTTTATTGCGGTTGGTACAGCGGGTGCATTTTGGGATGATATAAGGTCGCTTCAGAATGGCAAAGAGATATCGTCGTCCAGCGTACTTGCCACATCTTCACCCTTCTTGGATAAGTTCGGTCTACTGCGTGTAGATGGTCGCCTGAAGAATTCGCCGTTGGATTTTGATAGTCGTCATCCAATTATACTCCTAGAAGCCACCCAGTCACTCTTGCTATAATTGTTGATTTCCATGACCGAAATTTACACACGGGACCTCGTGCTCTTTTGGCTATGATTCGATCCCAATATTGGCCAATTGGGGGGAGGAAAACGGTGACGAAGGCGTTGCACAAATGCATCCGATGCTTCCGGTCCAAGCCTCGCCTGCTGGAGCACATTATGGCTGATCTCCCGGAACAAAGAGTCAACGGTTGCCAAGTCTTTAGAGTCACTGGCGTGGATTTTGTGGGCCATTCCATTACAAGCCAGAAGTTCGTAATAAGGCTCCGGTAAAATGCTACGTGAGCGTCTTCATTTGTTTTGCTACAAAGGCCGTCCACTTGGAGCTCGTAAAGGATCTATCCACTACTGCGTTCTTGCAGGCACTAAAACGGTTTATATGCACCCGCCGAAAGCCACAACACATTTGGTCGGACAACGCTACAAATTTTGTTGGAGCCAGAAACGAGCTAAGTGAGCTGCGGCGGCTCTTTATCAGCGACGAGCATCAGCGGACACTTCTGGAGTTTTGTGCGATTGAGTCCATCGAATGGCATTTTATTCCTCCTCGATCTCCGCATTTCGGCGGACTCTGGGAAGCGGCAGTCAAAACTGCCAAGCATCATTTTACCGGGCTGTGGGGTCCTCAATTCTTGGATTTGAGGAGCTGCGAACTCTACTTGCCACATTGGTGCTGTCATAAATTCACGACCATTATTGCCTCTTTCAGAAGATCCTGCAGACCTCGATGTTCTAAAGCCAGCACATTTTTAACTGGAGGTCCGCCATCTTGTTTAATTGAACCTGATGTTACAAAGCTAAACTTCAATCGTCTGGACAGTTGGCAACGTGTGTCCTTTCTGCAGCAGTCTTTCTGGTCCCGATGGAAAGAGGAATACTTAAGCCTCCTTCAGCAACGCTCCAAATGGCGTACCTCCGGCCCTGCTTTGGCAGTCAACGATGTGGTGCTGGTCAAGGACGAGAACACACCCCCGATGAAGTGGCCGCTCGCGAGAATCATGGAACTGGTATCTGGTAGGGACGGAGTGGCTCGAGTGGCGGTGATCAGAACTTCATCTGGAACTTCATCAGTATCTAAGCTGTGCCTTTTGCCCCTTAAGGACGAAGTTGGAAGCCAGGCCCAACTGGGGGGAGAATGTCGGGACAAGCAGCAGCCGCCACCTAATTTATAGATAAAGCTCAAACAAAGCTTTCGTATTACATACTAATTGCTTATGTTCTCGCCTTCGTTGGTCGCAAGCCGACTCTCTCTCTCTCTCTCTCTCTCGGCCGCTCGACTTCAGCGCTTATCGGCAGCATCGTCAGATAGAGAGCTTTATCTCCGCTAATTATCTAAAGCGGGATCATTCTCTCATGTACATTCATTGCGCGCGCTCAATATATTGACATATATTTTCTGTATCCTCCAATATTATCCGCAACAATAAAAATTCTTATTATAACGTTTAACTAATTATATCGGCGTTATTATTTCGAGTTTAAAGGATAGTCATTGAAAAATCTCAATGACTGAACAACCATAATGAACACCTCAAAATTTACACCGACGGCTCTACGATGGAAGGAGCAGTAGGAGCGGGCATATATTGTACTGGCTGTCGTATAAGCTACCAAGCCAATGAAGCATATTCCAGGCAGAAGTCTTTGCCATTAGGAAAGCGGCAGAAGCCACGCAGAGTATAAACCGCCAATGCGAGGCGGTGAACCTCCATGCAGTCGTCAGAGGTCTGTTCCAAAAATGTAATGTCGAGCAGAGAGGCACTAGACACTCTCATCACGACTAAGTCAGTGCGGATCTACTGGGTTCCCAGCCACCAGGGCATTTATGGTAACGAGGCGGCGAACGATCTTGCATAGGAAGGCGTCTGGCTGGCGAATGACATAATGGAGAACGTGCCTGTTTCCTTAAGAACGATTCAAAGCGAGCTAGAGAGACAGGCCGACGTGCAAATCAAAAGAAGGTGGAGGAACTCCACAACCTGCAAGATCTCGAAGATCATGTGTAAGGAACGCAATAACAAACTCAGCCACTACGTACTGCATCTACGACGGAAAGATTGCCGACTACTAGTGGGAATCCTCACAGGACACTGCCTGGCTGCGACGCACGCAAATAAGCTAGGCATCACCATCAATGGCAACTGTAGGAAATGCGATGAATCCGAGGCAATGGGAACCTTGGAGCATCTTATCTGCAAGTGCCCCGCCCTATTACGGGCAAGGATCAGATACCTAGGCGCCCCGATATTGGCATCACTAGAAGATGCCTCCAGGAGAGCGCCAGGCCAACTACTTGCCTTTGCGAAAAACCCCTCGATCCTTTAGGTAAAATCTCGTAATTCGTCAGGTCATACAAACCCGTCCGGATAACTAGGGGTCGTAATGGCCTATGTAAGGCCCCATGAGGGCCGTCCGGTTTAAGCTAGTTTGTCATTACTTTCATTAATATCAATCCCTTTGTGTCCTGGAACCCATACAATGTCTAATTTATCTACGTCCGAGTCTTCAATTGTGTCATGTATTGCTTTAAGTATGTATGAGTCCGTGTTTTTAATGCGTATTAATTTAATTGACCTTAACCCGTCACATATTATCACAGTATTTTTGTATTTTTCCTTTTCAACAATATCAAATGCTATCTTAATCCCAACTAGCTCGGCCCCACCGATGATACCCGTACTTCTGTTTTATACATGTGTGCTTTGCCACTTGGTATTTCAAAAATTCCAACACCACTGCCGTTTAATGTGATGGATGCATCTGTGGATATTATGTTCCACCCTTCTGTTCTATATTTTTATAAAATTTAAGAAAACTTAGCCCTTATTTCTTCGTCAGCATATTCATTTTTATTATCTTTAAAAAATTTTACCTTTATGTTAATTTTTAACTAGCTATGAAGTTGTAGCAAATATTTGTATTACTGAAAAAAAAAAGCTAAATTCCCTTATAGTTATAGTATAGCTTGTGTTAGCTTCAGTCTTTAGCAATTCTTCAAAGAAATCAGAGTTCAAAGTTTTAATTTTAAAAAGTTCTTTAGCAGTAAGCCATTTCGCCCTAAGATCCGGTGGCATGACTCTTGCCAAAGCAAAGATTTCGTGTTTACTCGTGTCAAAAGGTATACCTACGCATCTCCTTAGTACCCCAGCATGCGCTATGTCTGTATCTTTAGCTGTCCCTGTTCCCATGTATGGGAAAATGGTCATGGCATACTCTTGTTTCGATCTTACAAACGACTTAAAAATATTGGTGCTTACTCTAGGATTTAGTCCAGACTTTATTGTTGATGCTTGCCGTAAAATTTAGCTACTTTGTCTAGAGAATTTTTTTAGTTCTTTTATGTGGGTAACATTTGACAAATTGGCATTAGATAATTCTGCCTAGAAGGGTTATACTTTTCCTACATAGTATGTCAATGTCGACAACTTTTATACCTATCGAATGCTTTTTTCCTCTACCCATATTCATTACTGCAGATTTGTTCGGGCTAAAACTGAAACCTAGATCCTTGCACCATAGATTAAAGTCATTTATTTTACCCACGATATGATTGAGAAATCGTCTGCAAATTGCAGTTCTGGTATATTTTAATTGGTGTAACCTTTTGGTATACACATTGAAAAGCAGGGGTGACAAGCACGATCCCTGTGGAATACCACCATGCACAACTTGCGTCGCATCTCCTAGCTTGAGTACTCTTTTTGGCATAAAACTTAATACCCAGTCAAAAAAAAACAGTTGGAAAGTTTTATATTTCCAAATTAGTATTTAAAAAGTTTAAATTTACACAGTTATATGCATTATTTAAATCTAGGGTCATTACTACATGTTACGGAAGTTTTTTTTTCCGGAATCTCAGGGAAGAGTTCCCCCTCTGCACGCAGTCCGCTCTATCGATAAATCGATACATCGGACGTCTCACTAACATAATTTTTAGCATCTCTAGCAACAACACGTAAACAACGAAATAAATCAAATTGGACGACAATAAACGGAAGCAATTGCTGGCACGATGGGCCTGCCACTACGCACCCACCCAACCATGGATGTCTCTTGGGATTTGGAGAGGCCTCACCCATCTCCTGCGGACCGGAGTCTATTCCGGGCGTTTTGGCGACCGGCTCATCTCCCCCAGGTAAATACTTCTTCTCAGCGGCAATCATTTGTCATAATATATATAATCTCAGGTACTTAGATATAGATAAATAATTAACATTTCACTTTTCTTTTCAGCTCCGCGACATTGCAGCAAGGAAAAAGTTTTATTTATTTCTACAGCTACAAGTTGGGCTTTTTAGACACCCTCTTTGGTCACCTACAACTAGGGTGGGTAAAACACAAAATGTATCTCTCTAAACTTCTACCTAACCAATCTCTACATTTTCAGGCCTGGGTTGCGCGAAAAACGGGCTCTGGTGCACGGAACTACGAGGACAAAATTAGCACATACACATGAATCAAGTTTAATAATGTTTTGTATCTATTTTTAGGAAGTTATCACTGGATTCAAAAAATGGCAGCAGCGGATGCCAGGATCTTGGCGGGATCGGTACAAGTAGCCGAACTTGGTGCCGGAGTGGAATGCGGATTCACGCATCAAAATATGGCAGCAGTTGCCCAGCGGCAGGTAGATTCACCGGTGCAAAGTGGCACGTGAAAGAATACAGCCGCAATATTTTCTCAAAAGTTAGCGTCGATTAAGTCAAATGGTCAGCAGCTACCGCATGGCGTTAGGAACAATATGGATCCAGTGTTTGTTAATCTGGTCGGAAAAGAGAAAAACAATAATTTCCTAAAATCTGACAGGAGGATCTCATGGAGATTGAACCCGAATTTAATCGCAATTTTTCCCTTTCTTTTGGTATACCGTGCATTTCGGCACGCTTTCGTTGAGAGCTGCAATAATATTTTTAAGGTAGCCCTTATTTGTCTAGTCCCGCCAATTGTTTGAATTCCAATTAACATGGTTCCGATGCCTCAGGGAGCGACTGGTTCACAAACGGTTCCAGTTCCGCTGCTCGCGCCTTCGTTAACGGCTAAGCCCCACTGTAAAGCGAATTTCTCAAAATCTGTCGGTTCGATTTTAATAAAACGTTCCCCAAATATTCATTATTCAATCCCCAATATCCCCATCTATGTGCATATCGGCACGCGATCCGAAAGTAAAGTTATAGGACTTCTAATTTTTGCTGCCTGTTTTTGTATGGGAGCTTTTCATAGGTTGGCCCACTGTTGGGCGATTTTCTAAAAAACTGTCGAAAGGAATCCAATGAAATTTTGTGAGGAGATACTTGAATGAATGCTCCAAAACTTGGGGTACCGTGCATGTTGGCACGCAAGCGTTGGGGGGAGCAATTTCAAAAATAGTGGGGGCACGATTTTTTCATTGGATATTTAAGGCACCTGCGCTGGTCAAATCTGCCCAAACTCAAAATAAAACATTAGTAAATTAAATTCTTAACAAGTATTAACTTTAGTTTGTTCGATTAAATGCTTTATTTACGAAATAATTCAAAAATAAAAACTCTCTCCGTGTTCCATTTCACGCTAACTCACCGACGCTAATTTGACGGAGATGTTTTTTTTTGCTTCGTCTTCGTCTCTGTATTTATCATGTCATTTTTGCACATGGCTGCCGACTTGTTTTTTGGTAGGCATATGACTTGTAGGGGAGTATTTTGTTGTCATTTATATGTTGTTTTAACCTAGCCTTAATAATACTGTTTATTGTCTTTGCTATCACAGATATAAGCGAATTTGGTCTGCATTTTTATACCCGGTACCCATAGGGTACAAGAGTATTATAAGTTAGTGCCAACCGAGAATGTATGTAACAGGCAGAAGGAGAAACCTCCGACCCTATAAACTATATATATTCTTGATCAGCGTCACTAGCGGAGTCGATCTAGCCGTGTCCGTCTGTCTGTCCGTGTGAGACAACAGATCTCAGAGACTATAAGAGCTAGAGTTACCAAATTTGGTGACAACATTGGAATCTGTTGCACGCAGATCAAGTTTGTTTTAAAATTTGGCCACGCCCACTTCCGCCCCCGAAAAACAAAAAAAACGGTACATAAGCCATATAAAATAAAGTAAATAGATAGTCTTAATAAGTAGGCAATCGTGGACGTGTTCTGAAAATTTGAGTAAAATCGGATGCTAAACATTGAAGTTATTAAGCAATAAAGTTTCTGAGAGAGAGAGTGAGAGAGCGCGCACGTGCGTATGTTCCTAGCAACATTTGTCTTTGTTAGGTGTTGCTCAGCATGTTCCTAGCAACATTAGTCGCTTTTGAGAGTTGGCCAACATGTTCCTAGCAACATTTGTCTCTTTTGTGTGTTGCTCAACATGTTTCTAGCAATATTTGTCTTCATTTGTCAAAATTTTCATTTTGCCATGTTCATGTGCTGTTTAATTTCACCCACAATGCTTTGGTCACACTCGACTGTAGCTTTCCCACTTGTTTTATGTTGGTCAAGTCCTTATTTTTCTTCGGTATCGGCGTTACTTTTATTTCCCGCCATTCAGGAGGAAAATCACTTTGGCATTGTAGAAGGTTACTAGCGCTTCCTTAACCCCAGGGTTTAAGGCATTAAGCATATCATACTTTATTCGGTATATTCCTCCAGCAGTTTTTTACCTTTACCTAGAACTGCGTCAAGGTTGTTAAGACTAAAATATTGATTAATATTGTCTTTTTTTCCCACAGCTGTTCGTCAATTTCTTTGTCTTCACTCGGTATCTGCTCGTCAAGATATTCTAAATATTTATCTGCTTTCTCAATGTCAAACAACTTCTTTTTCTCTTGCTTACAATTCTTTAGGTTAAGCGCCATGCTTCTTTTGTACTAGACTTTACATTTAAGTGCGTTATTCTTCTAGCATAATTCGTCTTTTTAGCAATTTTTACCGCTTTTTTCCAGCTCATCTTTAGATTTACCGTCTCACAATAGTTTACAAAAAATGGTTCCATGGAGACTTTTCCTTAAAAAGGATTGTTAACTTCTCCTCCCTCCAATGTTTTGGAGTACAATTTTCATTTATTCTATACATGGCCGATTTAATTGTATTGCTTATGTCGTTAGCTAAGGTTTCAACATCTGTGCACGTGTCATTTCTTGATGTTGGTCATAAGCCTACCTTTCGAGAGAAACAGCCTTGGTCTGCTTTAACTATTTTCAATTTTAAAACTAATTTGGTGGTGATGACTTTCACCTACAAACAAATTATTGCACTTTCATTCCTTTATTTCACAGCCTTTAGCAAAAGTTAGATCTAGCCATTGCCGAATCTATATTTCTTTTGAAAGTTGCACTGCCGTCATTTACTAGCCTTAGGCCAGCAGTCTCCATTTATCCTTTAGATAAGCTCCTTACTAAAGGAGCTCCTTTACCATTTGTCAAACTGTCACCAAGAGCCTTACTTTTGGCGTTAAAATCTCCTGCAAGGATTACCTTGTCCGAGGAGTCCAAAAATATTTTAACATCTCTATTCTAAAGTCATTTAAAGTCATCGTGTATTTTTATTACAGGCTATAGCTACTCCACCATAACCATCGTTATAAAAAAATTTCCGATAATATTGCTACGTCAAAACTTTCTGAATTTAAGACAAATTCTAGATCGTTTTAATTAGCTTTTAAAGTTTGGATATTTAACTGGAGAATTTTCATACCCATTGCGAACTGTTCATATTATTGCTTGTGTCTTGTAATGAGAAATTCTTGTCTCCTAGATTTTCTTTTTGGCTGTGTGTTGAATCTTCTTGTAAAAGCTGACCTTCCTTGTTTATTAAAAGTTTGTTTATTTGTGTAAGAAATTTAATTGCTTGTTCTATTGTTTCTTTCTCTGCTATACTTTTTGATGAAAAACTGGGAATATGGTCACTTGAGACGTTTGTATACGGCTTAAGCTGAAAATGGGGAATTTGATTCGGTACCATCGGTTTTGCTATTAACGTGCTAGCATAGCTAGCCGCCACTCTGCCCGCGTTTTTTCCGAAAAAACACCTGTGTTGTACATATGTGTTGTTCCCTTCTCTCCATTTCTTGCATCATATGTGTTGGTATATGTAGCATTTTTTGTTCCCTCCCAGTTGGACCTTGTAGAACGGGTTATACAGCAGAACGCATATGCAACGGTTCTATGTATATGCCGCCAACGCTAGCTCAAAAAATGCCAGAACTATTATATAACACAAATTAGATGTATGCAATAACAAGTGTTCTTTTGTTGGTTTGAAATATAATAATATGAAAAATATCAGATATATCGATAAATTTTGGTGATAAATATCTCAAAAAACCTGATGATATTTTGAAAGAATGATAATCATCGATACGATAGTTTTTACATATTTTCACAACCCTAATTTATACACCTCTAGTATAGAAATTAAACGAGTATTTTTCCCCACAGCGGAACTCGGTTTTCGAGAGGCATCTTTTCCGCACTATGGTTCCTGTGTAAAGCGAAGCCTTTACCAAATTTTTAATGCGTGTGCGTCGACAAGTTGCGAAATGCTCTTTCGGCGAAACCAAGAAAGAAACTGAGGAGATTTGTCTCTAAGACAAAATAATAGATGTCTGCGCGAAGATGGACTTAAAAAGGAAGCTCTTGGAGAACGAATACACGGGAAACGAATTTGTAAAGATGTGTCACATCGAAGAGCAGTTTAACCGGCAGACAGAGATGATGGGTGCAGCTGGCCAACAAAGCACAATTCAGAGAGTTTCATATCAAAAGACGCGAAACCCTGATACACTGCAAGACTGTGGTCGATGAGGAATAAAGGGACACCGGGAGAACAGCCCAGAGTGCCCAGCAAGAAGCGCAACGTGCAGGAAATGCTCCAGGAATGGACACTTCGCTCGGAGATGCAAGACCAAAATAAGAGCGGCCAACCACGACGCGGACGGGCCTTGGGCGAAACGCCCACGGCGAACGGACACACACATCAGGCTGGTAAATTGCTCCGATAAGCGTAAAGAGGGACGCGGAGGTGAAAGCTACGTTTTAATTCATAGAAAACAGCAGACAATCACTACAAGGATGTGATACGGCGATACAACTCAGGGTCTTAAAAATAGGGTTAAACATAAATCGAGTTGAGCAGATTGGTGCGTTCGCAAAATGGAAAGATATTTAGATAAGGCTTTCAATTGATCCAACAGTAATGCCTGTCAAACAACCCATGAGGAGAGTCCCGACGGCGCTGGAACACAAGGTAAACACAAAACTAGAGGAAGGCCTAAAATTGGATATTATAGAGCCGGTGACTGGGCCGAGTGCTTGGATATCCCCAATTGTCATCGAGTTTAAAGAATGTGGAGATATTCATATGTGTTTGTACATGCGCTGAGCAAATAAGGCCATAAAAAGGGAAAATTATCCTCTTCCGACGCACTATGGGGCCTCTAAAAAAAACGGCGTCGCAAAAATAAAAAATTATATGTTCGCGATTTTTTTTTTAAGATATACTGTATCAAAGTTGACAATTTTTTCATTTTCAACAAAACAAAACATTTTTAGGAAATTTGAGCAAATTGCAGGTCGAATTTCAAGAAAACTAGGTAATAAACCCTAGTTTTTATACCCGGTACCCATAGGGTACAAGGGAATTATAAGTTAGTGCCAACCGAGAATGTATGTAACAGGCAGAAGGAGAAATCTCAGACCTTATAAAGTATATATATTCTTGATCAGCGTCACTAGCCGAGACGATCTAGCCATGTCCGTCTGTCCGTCTGTCCGTCTGTCTGTCCGTGTGAAACAACAGATCTCAGAGACTATAAGAGCTAGAGCTACCAAATTTGGTGACAACATTGGAATCTGTTGCACGCAGATCAAGTTTGTTCTAAAATTTGGCCACGCCCACTTTCGCCCCAAAAAAAAATAAAAAACGTTATATAAGCTATAGGCGTGATTTTTGGCTTAAAGTAAATAGATAGACTTAATGAGTAGGCACTCGTGGACGTGTTCTGAAAATTTGAGTAAAATCGGATGATAAACATAGAAGTTATTAAACAATAAAGTTTCTGGGTAAACTTCATGAGAGAGAGAGAGAGGGCGCGCACGTGCGTGTTGCTCCACATGTTCCTAGCAACATTTGTCTTTGTTGGGTGTTGCTCAACATGTTCCTAGCAACATTTGTCCCTTTTGAGTGTTGCTCAACATGTTTCAATCATTCAGGCAGGCTCCGGTTTTCACTTTTTTTTTCGTTTTCGTTTTAGACCAAAATCGTACGTTTTCGTTTTTAGGTGCTCCGGTTTTCACAAACTTTTTGTCATCGTTTTGTTATCGAAATATTGAATTATTTTTATTGCTCAAACAGCTGACTTGGACGTTTTGAGAAGTAAACGGAATGTTTAAATGTCTTTACTTTTTTTAATTGTTTGTTTTAAACCCAAATAAATGCAAAAATTGTTTATTTATCGGTCCAAGAGCGTTACCCCTCTTTAAACAGGAAATTTTATACCTTTTTTAAATGGTAAAAGTACCATTTAAACAATAAAATTAAACTGTTTTATTTATTAAAACCTTTCTTATCTTCTTTGAACATAATTAATGCCCTACTTTTAATTTTACAAGCATTTCGACCAGAACGAAAGTTGTCGTTGCCGACGGCAAATATTTTTTTTGCGAATTCGAGGTGGGGTCAGAAAATAATTCTTTAAAAAGTAATTACGAACTAGATTGATCCACTGATGGCGTGAAACAAACATCAATAGACCAGCAAGTGAACTATTTTTTTCCTTTTGCAATTAAGAACCGATTTGATGTAGAAAAAGGCATTTACTTTTCATTTCGACAAGACAAACTTGTCCGTTTTTGAAAACGAAAAAGTCTTGTGAAAGTGAAAACGGGAGCACCGATTTTCGTTTTCGAAAACGAAAACGAAAGAATCTTGTGAAAGTGAAAACCGGAGCCTGCCTGTATGTATAGCTTATTTTTGGAAGGACATTGCAGAAATAGGATAAACTTTTATTTAAATTTTTATTTTGGTAATCTTTTTTAACTGTTATTTTTGATTTTTAATAAAAAAGTTTAAAATAATTCTTATTTCTCAATTTTTATATAAAAGTTGAATCATTACACTTATTTGTAGTTTTAAAAAATAATAATTGCCAATAAGAATTGTTTGTCAATTTTTATTTTGAAAAATTGAAAAAGCTGTTATTCTTCTGTTATTATTCTTTTTAAAATAAAAATAAATATTATATGTAAATATAAATTTTGCTCGAACAGTTCGCAACCAAAACAGATTTAATATTTTTCCAGTGTGACCGCTTCTTAAAACGCTCTTCCGAATTTTTGGGAGGTAAATGATGCCTTCATACCAATCTTAAATCAGCTGTGTTTGTTGACAAAATAATTTATTTGAAATATAAAGTAAGTCAACATGTTTAACGATGAAGCTACGATAATTGTTTTCTTCCTTGGTAAAGTCCATTGTTCTGCTTTTTCGCATCTTAACCTGGTCACACTAGAATTATGAAACGCTTAGCTAGCTGAAAGGGTTTCATAATTCTAACTAGCTGAAAGGGTTTCATAATTCTAGTGTGACCAGGTTTAATGGCGTTCACCGAAAATCCATACGAAACGACTAAACGGCCATACTGTCAGCTGTGTTTGTTTGCAATTCAAACTAAACGCCGCCAAGCCGCGTACCCACAAATACGTGAAAAATAAAGAAATTATTTATTTATTTACTTAGATTATGATTTTCAGCTAGCCAAGGGTTTCATAATTCTAGTGTGACCAGGTTTAATGGCGTTCACCGAAAGGGTTTCATAATTCTAGTGTGACCACGTTTCATGGCGTTCACCGAAAATCCATACGAAACGGCTAAACGGCCATACCGTCAGCTGTGTTTGTTTACAATTCAAATTGAACGCCGCCAAGCCGCGTACCCACAAATACGTGCAAAATAAGGAAATTATTTATTTATTTACTTAAATTATGATTTTCAATGTAGCGGGGCCAGCTCCCGATGCCGCCAAGCTGCACCTGGCGATCTGCTTTTGGCCCTGCAGCTGCTGCCACTGCTGGAGAGGCTGCTGCCACAAACTTGGCGCTTAAGTCGCCGCGCGCGGATGACATGGTGGGACTGACCACCATGATCTCTGTCCATGAGCTCTCCACGGAACCCAATGGCGGCTGCTTGCCCAGTCCATTCCCGTTGCCACTTCCATTTCCATTCCCGTTGCCACTTCTCCTTCCTGTAGTCCTTGTATGCTTCGAAGCACCAGCATTTTGGAGTGGCAGCCAAATAAGAAAAGAATCCCAGTAGGCGACCACTGGTCAGGGACGAGCAGAGGAGAAGCATTGGGATTTTGGGATTTTGGCCCTTTTCTATTTTATTTGCTTATTTGCTTGTTAAATTACATTTTTTAAGACTTAATTTTATTTTAATTGTTTTGGTTTGTATTTATTTTATGGTCAAGATCCCACATTCAAACTTCTTAAATTGTATTGTAATTAAATTTATTTTCCCCGCTGCAAAAAACCTGCAATACGGCTTTTTTCCTATTGCCTGTCTCCATTTCGCAAGGGTATTATCAAATATTTCCTTCCTCCCGGGCCACCCTGGCTAATGCTCATCCGATTTAAAAGACCTAAAGCGATGTTCATTCTAGTATATACTATATATATTCTAGTATATCTTTTAGCTCATCTGCGTATCGACCTTACTAAGAGGCGCCGAAAAAGTGTATTCACCTCTCGCTCGCACTCATTTGGTTGCTAAATTTTAGCGCTAGTGAGTGCGTAGCTTAAAGCCTAGTACTCACTAGCGCTAAACCCTTAGCTAGCTGAAAGGGTTTCATAATTCTAGTGTGACCAGGTTTTATGGCGTTCACCGAAAATCCATACGAAACGGCTAAACGGCCATACTGTCAGCTGTGTTTGTTTACAATTCAAACTAAACGCCGCCAAGCCGCGTACCCACAAATACATGCAAAATGAAGAAATTATTTATTTATTTACTTAGATTATGATTTTCAATGTAGCGGGGTTAGCTCCCAATGCCGCTGAGCTGCTCCTGGCGATCTGCTCTTGGCCCTACAGCTGCTGCCACTGCTGGAGATCCCGCTAGGGAGTGCCGACCGAAAGTCATCTTTGTATCGTTGGGCACATCCACGTCCACGACGGCTGCTGCCACAAACTTGGCGCTTAAGTCGCCGCGCGCGGATGACATGGTGGGACTGACCACCATGATCTCTGTCCATGAGCTCTCCACGGAACCCAATGGCGGCTGCTTGCCCAGTCCATTCCGTTGCCACTTCCATTTCCATTCCGTTGCCACTTCTCCTTCTTGTAGTCCTTGTATGCTTCGAAGCACCAGCATTTTGGAGTGGCAGCCAACTAAGAAAAGAATCCCAGTAGGCGACCACTGGTCAGGGACGAGCAGAGGAGAAGTAATAAGCAATTCCATAATTTTTAATTTGAAACTTTGGCCCTTTTCTATTTTTTTCTTATTTCCCCGTTAAATTACATTTTTAAGACTTAATTTTATTTAAATTATTTTTATTTGTAATTACTATATGGTCAAGATCCCACATTCAAACTTTTTAATTGTATTGTAAATAAAATCATTTTTCCCCGCTGCAAAACGTGCAATACGGCTTTGTTTTCTATTGCCTATCTCTATTTCGCAAGGGTATTATCAAATATTTTCATCCTCCCGGGCCACCCTGGCTAATGGTCATCCGATTTAAAATATCTAACGCGATGTTCATTCTAGTATATACTAAATATATTCTAGTATATCTTTTAGCTCATCTGCGTATCGACCTTACTAAGAGGCGCCGAAAAAGTGTATTCACCTCTCGCTCCCACTCATTTGGTTGCTAAATTTTAGCGCTAGTGAGTACGTAGCTTAAAAGGCAAGCTTTACTCAGTGCATTTAACAGAGACTGTCGCTGAGACTTCAGACCCTCCCATGCTCCAAATACTTTCCAACTAGTTTATTTTCTAGTTGCAACAATCTTACTAGATAAAAAAAACTAACAAATATATTTATATTTTTTTTTAAGTAATTATTTTGTAATTTTATTGACTTTTTAAAACATTAGTTTTTTAATTGAATCTGAAGATAGTTTGCACCTCAAGTCAGACACTATTAGCTTTAGTGCTGAAAATGCTCTTTCCAAGGATACCTCAGTAGCAGGAACACAATGCAGTATCTTAGCTAATGCATAAAGACGATGAAAAATGTATTTCTGCTCCTCCCAATACTTCATTATGTTAACATTAGGGTCAATCGGCTTAGGGGAGTACCGTTGATTTCTGTTTCTCCCAATTTCAGCTCAGGGTCTTCATCACACTTCTGTCGAGTTAAGGTACTCTTTCAGAAGGGAGCTTGCACTTTGTGCTTGAGGTGGATTTTTAACCTGACTTGTTGATGGTTTTGGGCTCATCGACAATACTGGTTCCATTTTTATTGGGCGCACCTGTCAGGGAAATATCAGTTTTAAGATCTTTCCAATTAACATTACTTTAATAACCATTAGCTTTTTGTTAATAAGTAGCACACGTTTCATTAACGATTTTAAATGCATTGTGGCTACAAATTGTTGGCTGGGATTTTTTATTAAGATCCTGCGGAGTCGCGGATCCAAATAAATGGACGAAACAAATCCATCATTCGTAGTTAAAGCTTGCTCGCGACTTTCTATGCACTTGACAAGGTCTTTACTATGCACATTAGCTGTCATGAACTGAATTGTTAATTTTGTTTCAAGCCACAGCTTGTAGAAGTCGCCCAAAAAAAAGCTGTTCGCTTTGCTTCTTTTGCGTGGCTTTATAAACAGGCTGTAGCACAGACAACAGCAGCTCTATATCAGCCCATTCCGAGTCAGACATCATCAAATCCACCGTAAAGTGCTCTTTTATAATGGTTTTAAACGAGCATAAACTGTTTAGCATGGCGTAGGTTGAGTTCAATCTTGTTGGAACATCGACTACTGGCTGTGGAAGAGCTGTTGTACAAATAGCAAACCTTGCAGATTACAAAAAAATAAGAAATTAATATATGTCTTTTTTTTTGTATTGTATTGTACTTTATTTCCTGTAGGTCGGTGTACGCAACTTTTTTATAGTCCCTCGGGCAATTGCAACAGTTTGATACCGTGCGTCATCGTTTAAAAAATCCCTTACTGTCAACTGCACAGAGTGAGCAGCACATCTTATAGAGGAAAATGGAAATTTTTTTATGATTTTCTAAGAGCTCGTCATTTTGTTGATCTCCATTCAGCTCATCATCAGAATCATCATTTAAGAATTCAATCGCCTTTAAAACATTCCTTCCATTGTCGGAGGTGATTATGTAAATTTGATGTTTGGAACCTTCAAATTCTTGCAAAATATTTTCGATCTCCTTGCTTAAATTGAGACCAGTGTGTCTTTGATGGAGCTCTATTACACAAAAGGTCTTGACTTCGATCTTGCGATCCCGATAATATTGCACATTGACGCCCAATACACCTTTGTTATGCCTAGAGGCAATATCAATTTTGAGGGATTGCACCTTTTTTTTTAAAAGTGTAAAAAGGCTCTTTTTCTCAAAATCATATTTTTCCCCGACGTAGTGCATAACATTACAGGACGTAATTGGGTTCATATGCAAGCCATTAAAAATTTGCTCGGTCAACATTTTAAATGCATCGGAGTCCAGCAGCTTAATAGGGACTTTCTCCTCAGTGATAAATTGCACACACGCTTCTTTTATATCTGCTGGGGAAAATGACACACAAAACTTAATTTTCTTCTCGCTGGGCGCTTTGCTCTCCTTCTCTTCCATCTCGGACTCATACTCCTCTGCATGAGTTTCCTGCAAGTGCCTTCGTAAATTCGTTAGATATGCTCCTTTGAAGGATCGATTGCACACTGTGCACCTTGACACATTTTCATTGGCGCCGAAGTTAAAAAACTCGCGCACATTTAAGGCGCGCTTACGACCCATCTTGTCTTTCGCTAATATATTGAATCAATTTTATGTAGATTTTTTTTGCTTACTATATCTAAAACACAGTCGATACTCACAAAAGTTACACAAGAGGTTTCAAGATTAATTTTATTCCCGACAATTTGACGTTAAAGCCAATGCTTTGATTTTTGTGCTGTACGCAGAGATATAAGGCAAGTGCAAGTACATATTTATGAATATATCATATGGTACATTATAATTCATTGTATTCATTATAATACAAACGAAAGGCATTGAGACGTAGACTAAAAATATCATTTGATCTTTAAAATAAACTGCTTCGTTCAAAAGTTATTGCAATTCAATTTTTATGTTCAGTTTTAATAAATAAAAATTAAAGAATAACAGTTATTTATAATTTTTCAAAATAAATTTGACAAACAATTCTTATTGGCAATTTTTATTTGTTTAAATTACAAATAAGAGTTATGATTAAACTTTTATATAAAAATTAAAAAATAAGAATTATTTAAACTTTTTTATTAATAATAAAAAAATACAGTTATTTTGCAATTATATTTTTAAATTAAAAAAGTAACTCTTATTTTAAAACTTTTATTTTAAAAATTATAACTGTTACGAACCCTGGTTGTTTCCTTGTTTCACCCCATATTAATCTGAAAGAAAGACTGCAAGTATTGAGAATTCTTTACTGTCAAAGAACGCATAGAAATGTGCTTCCTGGAAGCAGCCAGTTCCGACTGTGCTCTTTTTCCTCTTATACGTCCATTTCTTCATAGTCAGTATGTGTGTGTGTGTGTGTGTGCAGCGTCACTTTGTTTGCGTGTGTATTTGTTTGCGTTATGGCTTCAAGTAATAATTTTTTTGTCTTGTCAGTTTTTTTCCGTTCCGTGTGGTCCTTTACTCTGTCCATTGTCCGCGTTTGCATTTCTCATATTGGGTTACGCCGAGTGACCTGCGTCCGCCATAATTTTCGCTGGTTTAACTAGCTTGCCAAAGACTTGCCTTTTATCCTTGCACAACAAACAAAGATTTTCGTTGCTTCAAAACGACTAAGAAGAAAACAGCTGTCCCATCCTTTCCGGTTATTCACTTGTTAACACTCTGCACAAAAAAATTTATATATAGATTAGTATTGGGTTGCTCATGAGTGAGTGAACAAAAATGAGTTGTTGACTAAACTGAGTGAGTGAACATGTTCCTTCCTACTTGTTCTTTTTTGTTCACTTGTTTTTTTTTTTTGTTCACTTGTTCATTTTTGTTCACTTGCTCGATTTTGCTCCCTTGTTTAGTTTTGCTCTCTTGCTCACTATTCTTCAGTTGTTTAATTTTGTTCCTTTTTGTTCACTTGCTCTTTTTGCTCATGTTTACTCACTGTTTAGTTTTGCTCTCTTGCTCATTGTTGCTTAGTTGTTCATTTTTGTTCAGTTACTCCTTTTTTATGGTATTTTATTTTGCTATTGTTCTGTCAGAGTTCGCATTTTATAGCCTTTTTACACAGCCGCTTAAAAGTCGCGTGAGCTTTTTTTCTGCTACGCCTATTTACACACAGCGCGAGTTGATGCGGATCCAGTAGGCGTACAGTGCTCTGTCTAACTAGTCGGCATTTAACTATATAAAGTGCTGTATAATTTAAATAGAACAAGTGGTATTTTAACCAATCTTTATGAAATAGGTCAAGTAAATTTTGTCTTTTATATAATACAGTGAACAGCAAGCTAGTACGGTAGTGTTTACTATATCGGTTAATGGTATTTGGCAGTTGTCGGTTATTTATAATTAATGACACAAGCGCCAAAGCACAAGTATCACCTAAATATGTAAATATACTGAATACAAGTTCGTATAATTTTAGTATTTGTAGTTGATGAGGAATTGATGCGACCTTTTCTGTCCCTTTCTGACACATGTATAGCTTACGGAAAAAAAGTCGTTGCTGCGATTTTTGAGAGTTGAAGCAGATGCGCCTCTGTGTAAAAATACTATTAGTTTTGCTTATATTCATTTGTTTTTTTTTTTTCTTTTTATAAATTTTCAATACTTGGAATATGAAAATATAAACATAAACATTTTATCGAATGCTGTGCTCAGTGGTCTGTTAATGAACAGTAAATAAAGAGACAATGAACAGTAAACAAGTGAGCAACTGAGCAATGAGCAGTGAACAAGTGAGCAAGTGAGCAATGAGCAGTGAACAAGTGAGCAAGTGAGCATTAAGCAGTGAACAAGTGAGCAAGTGAGGAATGAACAGTGAACAAGTGAGCAAGCCAGTTGACTCTTTTGAAAGAAAAGAACAAGTGAACACGTTCACCGAAATGAGCAGTATTTTCCCAACACTAAAATAGATGACGTGACCGTGCCCATAACGATAAGAAATACAGTTTGGCCCAAATATAACAAACACTACCATTTCAACTTTACGAAATACCATAACAAATACCATCACTAAAAAAATGTTTTCAAGGCTTTTTTTTTTTGTTGAAATAATTATTAATAACTATTATTTTATAGATCCTCTTTATTATTATCTACAAAAACAAACACTTTTTTTTAGTTCATTTTAATATTTATATTTCATATGTTAAGAGTCTTTGTGTGTGAACAATCTTCATTTGACTTAGTTATGTATTTATAGAACTTATTTCATAGTTTTAATAGAACTTAAATGTTAAATCACTACAAAAAATTAAAACTATATGAACAAATAACCTATTTTATATATTTTTTTAAGGAACTTTAAAACAGTCTTATATAACTGACCCACGTATTAAAAATTCTTATTTTTATTTTTAAAAAACTTAATAAACTGAACAGTCGTCATGCGACTTAAACATGTATAAAATAACTTATTTTAAGTTTTTTTAATGAAAATAAAGAAAAATATTCTTACTTTAAAGAGAATAAAAAAGTTAAAACCACTTATTTGGTTTTAGTCTCTTCGGGTTTATGAATTTATGGTTTTAAATAACCTTAATGAGTTTGGCAGATAATTATAGCATCCCCCTACATTTCTTAAAACATTTCTAATGCAAAGAAAATCAAAATATTTTCATTTTTAAACCTATTACGGGCTTTTGTTTTATCGAATGGATTTCTGAAATAAATCGTTTGCTGAGGCATTCGAAATCAATTTCGGAACAATTTTCAGTTATTCGCCTTGCTTGAGATTTTCAAAAGTAACCAGATCAAAAAATACCACTAAATACTAGTTCTAGTATATGCCATATAAATAAAAATATACTTTTCGCCCGATTTTGGCTTCAAAAAATACCATAAACGGACACCGTGAATAGCAATTTTTCCATTGTGACTGGAAAGTTTTTAGTTATCGTATATCGGCTGGGTGAAACAACATGAGATAGGAGCATTAAATATTGATGGAATATTTTCAGAAATTTCGCACCACAAATTTATACGAACCATCATGGACGGTCGACGGTCGACTGTAGTTGGTCTGTAGTGTGAATTGACTATAATAGGATATAGGAATAGGAATCTAGTGGTAACTAAAATGATAACAGCAGTTGCATTTAGTAGTTTTTCATGATAGTATCATTTATTTTAGTCTTTTTCTGCCTATCGATGTGTGATTTTGCCCAACTATCATCACTAGCCAGCCGTTTTTTAGGCCCTGTTTCTACTATAGTTGCTTTTTCCAATTCTGCTTTTTCCCGAAAAAGCAGCTTTTTCCCTGTTCGATATTATCGATTATTTCAGTCTTTTTCTGCCTATCGATGTGTGATTTTCCCCAACTATCACCACTAGCCAGCCGTTTTTTGAACAAATGAAATTTGCTGCCTTAATAAATATTGAAAAAATTCATGATTTTCTCCACGTTTTGTAAACTAATTAGCATTTAATACATATTTCGTTTAGCGGTCTGTGGATTGAACTATTGCACTTCTGGACGATCCTAGCTGGCGTACATGCTGCACTGGCGGCCACCGCCTCCTCCTTCGTAAAGAGCGTCCTCTCTTCCTAGCCGACCACTTTCTCTGCAGCTGCTCGGCTTTGTAAAACTCTACTTGGGCATTGCAATAGCTTGCAAGCTGACACCTTCAGATAGCTGAGCCCTGTGGACAGAAGGACGTTGGTGCGCAGCAGTGGCGTCAGCGACGGTGCGCAGGGATCCTCTCACTTTTCTAAATTCGCTTCATGTTTTTAACGGAAGCGGAGGCGGAGTTTGGTCGGTGGCGGGGCGTATACCCAGATTTATCATTCTTCTCCACTTACTCCTCCTTTGGCAGGGCCAGGTGATGTGAATTCGGGATCATAAGAGACTTGTTTAAGGGTATTTTTCCACTACGTTGCTTTTTCCAACTATCGCACGAAAATCACGAAAAGCAGAAAAGGTGTTTCTACTAGGAAAAAGTGCTTTTTAGCACTATCGTGAACGGCAACAGCTGTCTTTTGTTTACGTTTTGATTTGGCGGAAAATTAAATTCAATTCAAAATTCAAACCAATGTTTGCTAAGATTATAATTTAAAGAGCTAGACATTATTTTCTATTTGCAACAATTCTGCCAGGCAGCCGCTTGACTGGAGGAACTTGCAGGAACTACTTCAGTCCACTGGAATCTCATTGACGGAAGCCACAACTCGGATGCAGACGCATCAACCCGTCTCTTCTTAGGCCCTGTTTCTACTACAGTTGCTTTTTCCAATTCTGCTTTTTCCCGAAAAAGCAGCTTTTTCCCTGTTCGATATTATCGATTATTTCAGTCTTTTTCTGCCTATCGATGTGTGATTTTCCCCAACTATCACCACTAGCCAGCCGTTTTTTGAACAAATGAAATTTGCTGCCTTAATAAATATTGAAAAAATTCATGATTTTCTCCACGTTTTGTAAACTAATTAGCATTTAATACATATTTCGTTTAGCGGTCTGTGGATTGAACTATTGCACTTCTGGACGATCCTAGCTGGCGTACATGCTGCACTGGCGGCCACCGCCTCCTCCTTCGTAAAGAGCGTCCTCTCTTCCTCGCCGACCACTTTCTCTGCAGCTGCTCGGCTTTGGGGCGCATACCCAGATTTATCTTTCTCCTCCGGGGACACGACCGCCTCCACTTACTCCTCCTTTGGCAGGGCCAGGTGATGTGAATTCGGGATCATAAGAGACTTGTTTAAGAAGACACGGGTTGATGCGTCTGCATCCGAGTTGTGGCTTCAGTCTATGAGATTCCAGTGGACTGAAGTGGTTCCTGCAAGTTCCTCCAGTCAAGCGGCTGCCTGGCAGAATTATTGCAAATAGTAAATAATGTCTAGCTCATAAAATTATAATCTTAGTAAGCATTGGTTTGAATTTTGAATTGAATTTAGTTTTCCGCCAAATCAAAACGTAAACAAAAAACAGCTGTTGCCGTTCACGATAGTGCTAAAAAGCACTTTTTCCTAGTAGAAACACCTTTTCTGCTTTTCGTGATTTTCGTGCGATAGTTGGAAAAAGCAACGTAGTGGAAAAATACCCTTAAACAAGTCTCTTATGATCCCGAATTCACATCACCTGGCCCTGCCAAAGGAGGAGTAAGTGGAGGCGGTCGTGTCCCCGGAGGAGAAAGATAAATCTGGGTATGCGCCCCAAAGCCGAGCAGCTGCAGAGAAAGTGGTCGGCGAGGAAGAGAGGACGCTCTTTACGAAGGAGGAGGCGGTGGCCGCCAGTGCAGCATGTACGCCAGCTAGGATCGTCCACAAGTGCAATAGTTCAATCCACAGACCGCTAAACGAAATATGTATTAAATGCTGATTAGTTTACAAAACGTGGAGAAAATCATGAATTTGTTCAATATTTATTAAGCCAGCCAATTTCATTTGTTCAAAAAACAGCTGGCTAGTGGTGATAGTTGGGGAAAATCACACATCGATAGGCAGAAAAAGACTGAAATAATCGATACTATCGAACAGGGAAAAAGCTGCTTTTTCGGGAAAAAGCAGAATTGGAAAAAGCAACTGTAGTAGAAACAGGGCCTAAGAAGAGACGGGTTGATGCGTCTGCATCCGAGTTGTGGCCTGGCAGAATTGTTGCAAATAGAAAATAATGTCTAGCTCTTTAAATTATAATCTTAGCAAACATTGGTTTGAATTTTGAATTGAATTTAATTTTCCGCCAAATCAAAACGTAAACAAAAGACAGCTGTTGCCGTTCACAATAGTGCTAAAAAGCACTTTTTCCTAGTAGAAACACCTTTTCTGCTTTTCGTGATTCTCGTGCGATAGTTGGAAAAAGCAACGTAGTGGAAAAGTACCCTAAATTAACTGGCGGAACAAATATTGAAAAATTTCACAATTTTCTCCATGTTTTATAAACTAATTAGCATTTAAAACATATTTCGCTTAGCGGTCTGTGGATTGAACTGGCTATTGTACTTTTTAACTATCCTAGCTGGCGTACATGCTGCACTGGCGGCCACCGTCTCCTCCTTCGTTAAGAGCGTCCTCTCTTTCTAGACGACCCCTTTCTCTGCAGATTCTCGGCTATGTAAAAGCCGGGCAAAAGCCCACTTTAGCTTGCCGACACCATCAGATAGCTGAGGCCTGTGGACAGAAGGGCGTTGGTGCACAGCAGTGGCATCGGCGGCGGTGCGCAGGGATCCTCTCACTTCTCCGAGTGGAGGAGTCTGCACAGGGGTCGGGTCGGGGCGGGGGAGCATACCCGAACTTGTCCTTCTCCTCCGGGTTCACGACTGCCTCCACTTACTCCTCCTTTGGCAGTTCCAGGTGATGTGAATTCGGGATCATGTGAATTCGGGAGACTTGCTTAAAAAGAGAAGGGAAGAAGAATGCGTCTGCATCCGAGTTGTAGACTCGGCTTCAGGCTAAGAGATTGCAGTGGACTGCAGTGGTTCCTGCAAGTCTTACGTCTCCAGTCAAGCGGCTGACCGGCGGAACAACGTAAAATCTTTATTCTTACTTAGCCGCATATAGAAAATAAAGCGTAGCTCCTTCATTTTAAATTTTAGTACCTTTGAATTAAATTTATTTTCCGCCAAATCAAAACCAAAACAAAAAGCAGCTGTTTCCCTTCAAGAGAGTGCTAAAAATCACTTTTTCCTAGTAGAAACACCTTTTCCGTATTTCGAAGTTCTTGTGCGATAGTTGGTAAATGGCGTAGTACAGCGTAGTGGGAAAACACCCAAAGCCACCTCTGCTGCACTTCGTGATTTTCGTGCGATAGTTAAAAACAGGGTGACTGGTTATTGTTTATAACAGGGGTGCTTAAAATTGCCTTACGGCACCCAGTCGGACCTTGTAGAGGGTTGTAAATAAAATAAACGGTTCTGAAACGGTTCTATATGCTGCCAATTCTAGCTCAAAAATTGCCAGAACTATGATATAATACATATTAGATGTATGAAATAACATGTGTTCTTTTGTTGGTTTATTAGAAGCGAAGAAATGAGTTATAAAATAAATATTATGGGCAACTTTTGCTTCTTTAAGAATGCATAAATATACGTTTTTTTGGAAGTAAATTACCCGAGCGCTTCCCGAACAGTCGACTTTTTCTTTATATAGCTTCGGTTCCGTGCAATCGTCTCTTCTCTTAAAACGCATAAATATGCGTTCTACCCAAAACCAGCATTTGTTATTGTTTTTTATTCTCTTTCTCTTTCATATAAGTGCAAACGTCGCTCCCTAAGAACGTATAAAGATGCATTATCTCGGAAACCAGCATTTGAAACGTAAATAAGAGAATAAAAAGAAAAGAAACTCACAAATAAATAAGAAGAAAAGAGAATGAAAAACACGCGATTGGTTTTTGCGTTTTCTTTAATTACTTGCTTTAGTTGCATTAAGAAGTTTGCTTGACGCAGTTGTGAAATTCATTTTAATAAGTATGCAAGGTAAGAAAACATATATCTATTATTAAATAAGATAATTCATTTCAGTTTCAGATATGTTAACAAAATAAGGTAAGCCACTGCCATAATAAAATATATAATATATTCTTTTATTTCAGATCTGGTATGTATATGTAAATATAAAAACTACAATATTTATCATTTCAGATTTCGTCTATTAATAGGTCATTATATTATAATTTTTTATTTTAGATAATTTTTCGTTTTATAGTGAGTGTATATAATTTTAGTTTCCCACTTATTATTTTTATAACGTATTTAATTGTTGCATCAAAAAACAATATTATTATTTTCAATATAATTGCAGGCTTTCTTCATTAATCACATAAAAAATGTATTGTGTGATTTATTTAACCTACATTTATATTATATACACAAGTCAAAAGCAAGAAAATATACGTTTTTAAATAAATTACTAATACATTCTCACCGAACGGGTTTTTATGTATGTACAGATGTCTTGTTTAAGCCTTCCTTTATAACAGTTATATAACTGTTATCAATGGGTTAATTTGAAGCTGTTTTTTGCATGAAAGGTACATTGCTACAGAACCGTTATTGATGTCAGCTGCAGATGGGTTATATAACGCATATTTTAGAAACTAAAGTTGGAAGCAAAACCCGAAGATTGCCGAAGTGTAATATACGTTATTTATATATTGCGAAAGAACTGTTGCAGCATACAAAAAAAGAACAATGGTTTCCTTGTTTAACCCCATATTAATCTGAAAGGAAGACTGCAAGTATTGAGAATGCATACTGAATGATGAATACTGTCAAAAAACGCATAGAAATGTGCATGCTGGAAGCGACCATACTTATTTTAGTTAAAGATAATTTTAATAACGCCTCCAAACGATTCTTAGTTAAACGGTTTCAAGCAAATTAAACACTGTCTTTCACATTTAAAATTAAATGCGAAGTAATCACTTGTCAATGCATCACTTATTTTAACGACACTCCAAAAAATCAAATTAAATGCACGCGTCGCTGGTCCACAATAAACTAAAATCAAACTTAAATCAAATTCTATCAAAAATGCAACAAAAAAAGGGTCAGTGCAAAGCAGAGAACAAGACAACAACATTTTGCATTGTGAGTTGAGGAGAAAAAAAATTCAATGGAATTGTTGTTGGCTTGGCTCGATACGCACAGCGACACAAAGAGGAGAAAAAAAAGTTCTATGGAATTGTTGTTGGCTTGGCTCGATACGCATAGCGACACAAAGAGGAACCGACGTGTGCCCTAGGAAAGTATGGCGAGTGCCGCTCCGTATGCTAAGTGCCAAAACAAAAACAAATGTGCCCGCGTGCCATAGCATTGAGCACCCCTGGTTTATAATGTACCATATGATATTTACAAAAATATGTACATATGGTACAAATTCATACATACACACGTACATCAAACGAAGGGTATTGAGACGTAACATAAAAATATCTTTCCATCTTTCAAATATACCGCCCCGTTCAAAAGTTATAGTAATTCAATTTTTTCTATTTCACAAAAAAAAAAATTGAAAAACAATTCTTTTTGGAATTTTTATTTTTAACATAATAAATTAAACTTTTAAAAGTTGATTAAAAATCAAAACTAACAATTATTTTTTTTTTTTAAGTCAAAAAATATATCTTATTTTTACAATTTTTATTTTAAAATTGATAACTGTCACGACCCCTGATTTTTCATGAAGAGCGTCACGAAAGCGGGTCGTCGAAGCATCGCTAATGAATTTCACCATAAGCATACTAAGCTACAAAAAAGCTTGGGATGGTCAGCATCCAGTTTTAAGGCCTTTTGTAATATATTTCAGTGTGCACTTTTAAAATTACCTAACTAATTTGTTTTGTTTTATATAATTAGATGTAAAAGCAAAAGATATGAAAAAAATTACATTTGTAATGTATTTAAAATAAAATAAGCACCATTAAGCATTTCTATGCATTTTTCTATTGCAATTTTCATCGTATTTCGCAAAACTAACTGGTAGTTTTTGATATTTATGGTTGGGCTGGAAAATTAATTTTTATTGTTATCGGTGCAGTCACGCTGGCTGAAAAATTGAGTGTAGTGGGCATGCACTAGTACGTGGGCTAGAGTTCGCACAATATAGATAATACATTCGATATATCGATATATTGTATATAAAGTATTCGTGGTATATATTCCAAGATGGCGGAATGTGCGAAGAAGAAGAGAACAAAAAGCAAGCGAAAAATCGTAAAGCGTATCTTTAATTGTATAAATGCAAAATCTTTATATTTGCTAAGCCTCAGTACACATTAACTGATTATCTAATAAATCTTTAAGAAACCCAAGCACAGCTGGCACGTTGGGTTTCCTTTCCTTCTCATTGACGAGCTCTGAAACTAAGCCAAAAATCTAAATCTTGTCTCTGACTGACGGCCAGGAGAGTGTCACCACACAGCATAAAGAAGCAGAAAAGGGCGAAGAGTCAGTAACTTACTGGAGGAACTGCGGAAGTGTTTTCCTACTAAGGTAAATGTGAGTCTACCGAGGAATGCAATTTTCACCCATCTTGTTAATGGTAACTTACGCGCCTTAACCGTCACGACGCGCCGTTTGTGCTGCATCACATTAAAATAATCTGATTCTTGCAGGCTCCTAAGAGGATTTAGGATTCCTCCTGCCAAACGGCTACGGTGTTGCACTTTAACATTCGCCGCAGCTAGTAGCAGACTATGTCTGCCCTTTTGCGTCACCAAATTCCACAATTTTGCACATAGCCATGGCTGCGACGAGAAAACTGCAAGGTAAGCAAAATAGATTTTTAATTTGAAATTTTGTGTTCGTTATCTCAGATTTATAAGAAGTAAATGGAGCCTGCAACATACTTGAACTTACAAACTCATTTTTTTGGCTAGGCGAAATCGATCGATGTTTAAAAAAAGTTGCCGAGGGCGTTGAGACATTTGAAGATATATGGAAAAAAGTACACAATGCGACAAATACCAACCAAAAGGTAAGTTTTATCTTCTTTTAAAAACAATAATTGATGGTATTTTTCCCAAAATCTCTATTAGCAAAAACATCTGCAGGAGAAATATGAGGCAGATCTCAAGAAAGAAATTAAAAAACTACAGCGATTACGCGATCAGATCAAATCATGGATTGCTTCAGCCGAGATTAAGGATAAGAGTGCGCTTCTCGAAAACCGAAGACTCATTGAAACTGTAAGTATTTGCTCATTGTTGAGTTGATTTAAGTATACATAATTACAACGAATATGGTTTTGCTTTGCAGCAAATGGAACGCTTTAAGGTTGTCGAGCGTGAAACAAAAACAAAAGCATATTCGAAGGAAGGCTTGGGCGCAGCACAAAAGATGGATCCAGCTCAACGGATTAAGGATGACGCCCGCAATTGGTTAACCAGCTCAATTAGTTCACTACAAATACAGATTGATCAGTATGAGAGTGAAATTGAATCACTGTTGGCAGGTAAAAAAAAACGTCTGGATCGAGACAAGCAGGAGCGTATGGATGATCTGCGTGGCAAATTGGACCGGCATAAGTTCCATATAACAAAGCTTGAAACTCTGCTTAGGCTGTTGGACAACGACGGTGTCGAGGCGGAGCAGGTGAACAAGATCAAAGATGATGTTGAATATTACATTGATTCATCACAAGATCCGGACTTTGAGGAAAATGAGTTTATCTACGATGACATAATTGGACTAGACGAGGTGGAGCTGAGTGGCACGGCCACGACGGACAGCAACAATAGCAACGAGACGAGCGGATCACCAAGCAGCGTTACCTCTGGTGGCAGCCCGTCACAGTCGCCCGTCACGGTACAGCAAGTGCTCACTTCTTCCGCGCAGGCAGCGGCAAGCAGTGGCAGCAGTGCAGCCAGCGCTGCTTTGTTCCAGCAACAGCAAGCAGCAGCACAGGCCCAGTCAAATGGCAACAATGTGGGCTATGCGAGCGACACCAGCGCGGCATCATCATCAGCGACAACATCCACCGACCCCTCTTGCAGTATGACAGTTGCACAGTTGAGTGGCGCAACTGCAGGTGATAAGCGCAACAAAAGCAGTGAAAGCAATGGCAACAACATCAAATTAAAAGTGTGTATTGAGAAACGGATTTCCCGTGCCCCTTGTATGCGTTATGCTATGAATGGTTTACTTTTGTCCGCAGCAACAACCTCAGCAGCTTATTAAACCCACGCCTGTTCGAGCGACAACTAAGACGCCTTCGGGTAGTGATAGTAAGTAGCTAATAAATTTGGTGCAGCAGGTATAACTAATACTTAATACTTATTCAGCTCAAGTCAATAAGATTGTCAGCTCAACGCCTAGCAAAACGCAGCAGCAGCAGCCACCAACGGCCGCCGCGGTTGTAGCGGGTTGCAGCTTGGCGCAGAGCAGTATCAGTGTGAGCGGAACTGGTAGTAGCAACGCTAATGTGGGAACAGGAGCAGCCACCGCATCAACAGCAAATTCTACCGTACAGCAACTTGCTCTAACGCCTGGCCAATGTTCCACCGCCACCATTGCTATAGGCGCAACAGTATCAGTTACATTGAGTCCCGCCAGCGCTGTCACCTCGAGCAGTAGCAACGTTCAAGGCCCATCTGTGATCCAAGCCACACCACCAATTGCATTTGCTGCTGTAGCGAAACATAACACATGTACGAGTCAAAGAAGTCAATAATGAATAATTGTGTTACCTTACTTATCTCTTTTTTTTTAGCACTCTTGGAGAATGGTTCTGTATTACAGCAGCAGCAACAACAAGCAACAGCTCCCACGGTGGCTGCTATAGTTGGAGCCGGAGCACAGGCCCAGCAGCAACAACAGGTTGCACAATTATCCAATCTTCAAACGAATTCCTCACATTTACATAACGGTAAGAAAGATTAATACAAAAAAAAACAATAAACTAACCATACAGTTTTGGAAAAAATAATATAAACAAACAAAAGTTGTCGTTTGGAGCTAAATTATAAATTTTTTATGAAACGTATACATAAGAATGGTACTAAATATTATTCGTTAATACTGTAATCAGGTTTTAATTTTATAAAAATGTCTGCTAAGACAATGCCGCTGTAGAATATTTGTCTATATACCAGGTATTTGACATGGAAACACACATATAAACACACTACATTTTTGTCGAAATAGTACAATAAATTTACAAAAATCTTTTTAAATGAAATTTATTTAGATAGTTTAGGACATAATAAGTCGTGTATTATGCAATTTAGATATATATATTCCTTTAGAGTTATTTATTATTTTCTGATTGACTTGGCTGCTTATAATTTGAGTGTTTAAGGCAAAAGTGAATAAATTAAAAAAAATAATTTTGTTTATTTCATGTTACAAATTTTTTGCTCTCATCCTTAATTCTTCAATAAAAGTATTCACTTTCTCAATTAATAAGAAACTTATCCAAAAATTGATCAGTAGGTGTATTTTGCAAAAACCAGAATATTTTGCATTGAACTTATTAAGTACATAATTTGCTATTTCAGAAAAATTGTCAAAAGTTTTTATACCCGGTACCCATAGGGTACAAGGGTATTATAAGTTAGTGCCAACCGAGAATGTATGTAACAGGCAGAAGGAGACATCTCCGACCCCATAAAGTATATATATTCTTGATCAGCATCACCAGCCGAGTCGATTTCGCCATGTCCGTCTGTCCGTCTGTCCGTCCGTGTGAAACAACAGATCTCAGAAACTATAAGAGCTAGAGTTACCAAATTTGGTGACAACATTGGAATCTGTTGCACGCAGATCAAGTTTGTTTTAAAATTTGGCCACGCCCACTTCCGCCCCCGAAAATCGTAAAAAACTTTTAAAAGCTATAGTCCTCACTTTTGGCTCAAAGTAAATAGATAAAATAATTAAATAGGAAATTGCGGAAGTTTTCTGAAAATTTGAGTAAAATCGGATGATAAACATGAAAGTTATTAAACAAAAGTTTCTGTGATGGTTCTGAGTTAAAAGGGCAGTAACGAAAAAAAGTGTTGCGTGCTTTCGTAATGCAGCTGCGTACAGCTGCAGAATTTGTCTTTTTTGAACGTTGCTTAACATGTTTTTAGCAACATTTGTCTTCATTTGTCAACATTTTGCTTTTCCATGTCCGTGTGCTATTAATTTCACGCACAATACTTTGGGTAACGGGTATCTCACAGTCGGTCACACTCGACTGTAGCTTTCTCACTTGTTTGTAATTATCTAAACTAGGGCTATTATTGTATCCGGTACCCATAGGGTACAAGGCAAACCGAGAATATATATAACAGGCAGAAGGGAGCATTTCCGACCTGATAAACAAATATATATATTCTTGATCAGCGTCACCAGCCAAGTCCATATAGACATGTCTGTCCGTCCGTATGAAAAAACAAATCTCGAAGATTATAAGAGCTAGATCTACCAAATTTGGTGACAACATTCCTACCTGTTGCACTCAAATAAAATTTGTTTCAAATTACGGCCACGCCTACTTCCGCCCTCGAAAACCATGTTTTCATGGTATTACTATAACTAATATAACTAAGCTATTATCGTGATTTTTGGTTCAAAGTAAATATATATAAAAAATTAGTACATTTGTGCGGAAGTTCGGAGTTATTTAACAATACAGTTTCTGTGTGTTCCGATCTTTTGCAATATCTACATTTGTGTTGGCCGCACCCAATCGTTGTTTCTCAACATGTTCCTACCAACATTTGTCTTTTTATACCCGGTACCCAACGGGTACAAGGGTATTGTATGTAAGTGCCAACCGAGAATGTATGTAACAGGCAGAAGGAGAAATCTCCGACCCTATAAAGTATATTTATTCTTGATCAGCGCCACCAGCCAAGTCAATTTAACCATGTCCGTCCGTCCATCCGTGTGAAACAACAGCTCTCAAAGACTATAAGATGGATACAATGGAATCTGTTGCACGCAGATCAAGTTTGTTTTAAAATTTGGCCACTCCCACTTCCGCCCCCGAAAATCATAAAAAACGTTATATAAGCTATAGTCGTGATTTTGGGCGTAAAGTAAATAGATAAAATAAATGAGTAGGTACTTGCAGACATTTTCTGAAAATTTGAGTAAAATCGAATGATAAACATGGAAGTTATTAAACAATAAGGTTTTTGTGTATACTTATTCTTCTTCTATGTTGAGAAGAATACTTTATATACAGTGCGTGTTGCTCAACATTTCCCTAGCAACTTTTGTCTTTGTTAGGTGTTGCTCAACATGTTGAGGTAATTTTTCAACTGACCCAATAAATCGCTGCTTTTCACGTCACCAGGGATCACGTCATACATAAAGACAATGCCTAGCATCGTTCTACGGTTTGCTAAGGAAGGCAGGTTAATTAGGAGAAGTCTACTAGAATAAGAGGGCAACCTAAGGTTTGCATCCCGGTTTAAGCCACGAAGAGCGAAAAGTAAGAAGTTATTTTGAACTGACTCAATGCGTTTTCTGTGGACATCCCACTGGGGACTCCAAACGCAAGATCCATGTTCTAAAATAGGACGAACTAACGAAATGTATAAATTCTTCGTGACGTAGGGGTCATGGAGTTCCTTCGACCACCGTTTAATAAATCCAAGCACACCCCTGGCTTTATTCACAATGCACGAAATATGATCAATCAACTTCAGTTTAGGATCTAGGCGGATACCCAAATCGTCAACTAGAGTGATCCTATCCAGAGAGCAGCAGTTCAGCGTATAAGTCGCAAGCTTGGGAGAGACACGTGAGAATGTCATTTAGAGCCATTCAGGTTTAATAAGTTTACATTGCACCATTTTTGAAAGCTATTAAGATCTGTTTGTAAATCCGACTTGCTAGCGCCGTCCTTGTATTGCACGCAAAGTTTAACGTCGTCAGCGTACATGAGTTAGGCAAAACTGTGGGCAAGTCGTTAATAAATAATGAAAAAAGTAAGGGACCCAGGTGGCTCCCTTGCGGGACACCAGAGGTCACCCGGAGAACATTCGACAATTTGTTTTGAAAGAGGACCTTTTGCGTCCTGCCATTCAGATAACTTGAGATCCACCTAAGAAGATCGACAGGATCCACTTTTCTACCTTTTTTGTGGAAAGAAATGACGAATGATTCCTTCCAAATAAGGGGAAGGATCTAAGGATAAGGTAAACAATTTTAGAAGGGGACTGCACAGGGCCTCTGCACAATACCTAAGCACACAGCCTGGTATTCCATCGGGACCTGGCGAATAAACCGGCTTGACACGTTGAAGGACCAAACGAAGAGAGCTTTTGCTTAAGCTAAGACTGAAAATTAGGTTTGATTTGGGCATGCTTTAAGAATAGGTCTGGTTTGAATCGGATGACGGAGAATAAGTAGTTTGGAAAAACTGAGCATAAAGATCGCCGATTGCCTGATCATTGTTTGCTGTCGTATTTTCAAATGAAAGCGAGGAATGATGCGTAATAGGCTTACGTTTAGTGTTGACAAAATTATAAAACTGTTTTGGGGCCTGCGCGAACTGAACTCTACAAAGAGTCACGGTAAACTTTGACCGAACCGCTAAATAGTGAGAATGGACAGCTTGAGAACCGTTACGTTTATATTTAGACATTTTTGAGGCGAGTCAACTCTTTACTAAACTGGGAGGATTACCGGATAATATAACGGAACACATTTAGTAAAAAAGGAATTCATGGCATTGTAAAAAATATTTATAGCACCCACCATGTCAGTGCACATGTAAAGATCGGATCAATCCAACTCAGGTTTAAAATTATTCAGCCGTCGAAAATCCGCCTTGCGAAAGCAGCTGGCCGATCAGACTTATTCTCCATAGCAGTCCCAATATCGATAGTCACATCGAAAGTAGGATGGAATTGATCTTCGGGTTGCGTAACCAAACTGACTCTTGTTGTGGACCAAATAGCTCCAGGAATGTTAAAATCACCTAGAACAATTAATTGGTCCCTATCCGAAAGTCTATTGGAGACCGACTGGATAGCGGAAAGGTGGTTCCAATAAATAGGAAGTTCCGACAAGGGGGGAATGTCTATATGTTATTAAATTTCACCTACAATGCTTTGGTTACCGGGTATCGTACAGTCGGTCACACTCGACTGTATCTTATATACTTGTTTTGGTTGACAAAGTGCATGAGCCTTTTAATATTACCCACAATGCTTTGGGTAACGCGAAGCTCACAGTCTAATAGTCGATACCAGCTTTGGAGACAGATAACAGGGATCGTTCTCAAGGCCAGCCGGCTCTGAAAATCGTGATGTCTTTTTAATTAACGTTCACGATTTGGAGAGTCGAGCACTCTCGACTACAGCTATAAAATAGCTGGTGATTAATTACAAATTACATATTTCACAGGTCTGCAAGTCTCTTTGGTGGGAACTAGTGACAATATTGGCAATGTAGTCGATGCAACAATTTCATTAAAAACCATGGCACAGGAAGCTATAAATCGATCCACCCTCGATGTCAATTCCGTAATCCTGCAGCAAACAAGCAACATCGACACGAGGCAGCCACTGTCTTTGTCTCACCAACCGCAACAGCAGTCTATTCTCCAGCAACATTTTATCTCGGAAGCCACTGCCAACCAACAACAGCAGCAGCAAAAATTAGCGGCGCAACAGCAACATCAGCAGAACGTAGCGGCGGCAACTGCGGTAGCGATCGGGTCAATCGCAGCTGCATCGGCACACGTATCAACAAACAGCAACGGACCCACTGCCACCAGCACTGGAATCATGACTCTGGCGAACGCTGCAGGTCAACCAACCAGCGGAACTGCCAAGGTCCTTACTTTGCAACAACATCAGCAACAGCAGCAAATGGCCACGACAGAGGCGCACATTCCTACGCTGCTGGGAGTGACACCATTGGGACCAACGCCGCTCCAAAAAGAGCATCAAATTCAGTTTCAAATGATGGAGGCCGCCTACTACCATCTACCACAGCCCATGGACACGGAGAAATTACAAACGTACTTTCATCGCGCTCCAGTACCCACTCCAGCACATTATCCACAGGTGAGCTTTTCTCGGGATGCTATTGTCCAGGGATTTATATATATTTTTTTTTGCGGTCAATAACATATATAGTATGAACTTTTTCGAAAACTAGCGATTATGTTGAGTCTGAAGATCCTTAACGAGACTAACAATAGATGTTTTAAATCGAATAATAGTAACCTGAATATTTACGTCTTGCTGACTGGAACAGAGTTAAATGGCCTTAAAAATTATACATGGGCTGGAAGATCATTGTACACGGGTTCTGCTGAAAACCAGAATAAAGCCCCTTGCGAGATGATTTGAGGGCACAGAAAGTTTTTCATATTATCATATTAGATTGCTTTTTGTGTGGATCTATAAGAATACCCAGATCACTGTGGATGTTTTGGTAACATACTATGGTGCCCCAGTAACATTTCTCAGGATTTTTTATTGGGCTGCTGCTCGCAGTCCCCTCTCAGCTGGGATCTATATGCCCAGATTGGCTTATGAATGGGATTGTAAAGCAGAGGACTTTGTAATTCAGACACAGAAACTATCGAACGTTTATATTCCAGTGACGGATGCCGGATTTTAGTTTATGCATTTTTTTGCATTTGTTGTGTCTTTTCTGATCGAAGGGGACGCCGATATAAGTTACTGCGTTGGTAATTGCATACTGATCAAAGATCGCGGAAGGCACGTTTTTCTGTTAAGAGTCACCGTTATGTGTTTACACATTTGTTCGTTTATTTTAATACGGCAGTAAACTGGCATCTTCTCTACCACCAGATAGCTAGATAGTTGTGTTCTTGCTTGTATTGGGCATCTCGAGGGACTCAGGATCGCAGGGTTGTCAGCGAGCTTGGATGTTCTTAACCGTTCGTTCTTAGGAATATCCGCTGTATATAGGACAAATAGATTGGGCCCAAGTGGGCTTCCTCGTGCAACTCTAGCTTCAACAATGTTGTCGCCGGATGCGTTGCAGCTCCCTGTGAAACACCGATCCAATATTAGAACTTGAGTTTTATTCTTAAGCAAATAAATAAAAATAAAAAATAATATTTATTTCATGAGTTTTATTTTTTGACTTAGGGCCGGTTCCTACCCTCCCTGTTAAATTTTTGAGGCCAGATAAAGTTCCGGCTTGGAAAATTGTATTTCCTATCGTATAAATGTGAGAGCTAACTTAGCCGAGACCCAGACTGACTGTAAAATATTTTCCGGCCCGGAAACAAAATTTTTTCGGATAACCGATAACAATAAAAAGAGACGGACAGCAGTTTTGAATGCTTGCATTTGTTTGAATGATTCAGAGAAACAGAGATATAGGTTGCCACTCCTCCACCAGTGCCGATACCTTTCCCGCTTCTCTGCAGAAAACTCATTCATTGCTTTACAGCACTAATCGATAAATAACAGTAAAGTTAACAGTGCTATGTTATTCTTTTACAGTCGGATAAATATATTAAGGGCAGGAAATCATATTGTTTTTATCTGGTGACTAAGTTTTCCGAACAGGTAGTTGTCAGGCAGTTTAACAGGCAGGGTAGGAACCGGCCCTTAGTCATTATTTCATAAGTTTTGCTTCAGTGCTCATCAAATAATCATTATATATCGAGTAAAAAATAAAACACTCACTAAAAAAGCGCATGTTTATTTCAAAAGTTTTTATACTTGATTTCTGCATAGTTTTTAATTTTCGATTCAAATATAAAAATCATTGATTTTAGTAGGATAATCAAATAATCAAATCTTGGGTCTATTATAAAAATAATCAAATCAAAGTGTCACATAATTGAAATAAGGCTACCATATTAAAATCAAAGTAAGTGACCCGTGGTAGAATTCACTATTATAAATAATAGCAATAAAAAATATTAGAATCAAATATGTCTTATGTACGTTTTGAATATATTTTACATAATAAAACCAAAGTAAGCCATGTTAGTTTGCACTAACTAAACAGTTTCAAGAAAATATAGTAGAATTAAAGATTTCTTGTATAATGATTTAAATATTTTGTTTAAAGTTTTGCGGATTTCAACGTTTTTTTAACGAATTTGTTTTTTTATTTATTTAGTAAAACCCCTTAAATATTTATTTTTATTTTATTAAGCCCTTCGATTAAAAAATAAAGTTAATTTAGTCCGATTTTCAACAAAGTTTCCTCAAATTGCTTCTTAAGCCTATCACGCGTACGCAGGCAAATGGCGTTGGGGTTAAGACGTGCGCGTGACAAGCAGTTGGTTGAGGGTTCGAATCGCGGTCGGGGTAATGGATAAGATTTGTGTTTTTCTAATGTTTATTTTACATTTCAGATAGTCACTCTATAAAATTTGAGCATTAATTATAAATATTTAATAAAATTTGGCAGGTCTGTTAAAATAATAATAATGCTTGCATTTGGAGCCATTTAGGTTTAATAAGTTTGCTTTGCACCATGTTTGAAAGTTATTAAGATCTGTTTGTAAATCCGACTGGCAAGCGCTGTCCTTGTATTGCACACAAAGTTTAACGTCGTCAGCGTACATGAGTACTCTGGAGTTAGTCAAGACTTTGGGCAGGTCGTTAATAAATAATGTAAAAAGTAAGGGACCCAGGTGGCTCCCTTGCGGGACACTAGAGGTCACCCGGAGAACATTTGACAAGTGGTTTTTAAATAGGACCTTTTGCGTCCTGCCATTCAGATAACTTGAGATCCACCTAAGAAGATCGACAGGAAAACCCATTAAATCGAGTTTCCTTACACGAAGGGAATGATTAACGGAGTCAAATGCTTTACTGAAATCAGTATAGATCACATCTGTCTGCAAATTTTGTGGAAAGCCCCTTATAATGAAAGAAGTGAGCTCCAGAAGGTTAGTAGTCGTTGATCTTCGTTTAATAAATCCATGTTGGCATGGAGAAATTACTGATCTACACAGGTGCTGCAAATGTGGAGTAATTACGTTTTCGAAAAGTTTTGGGACGGCTGACAACTTAGAGATTCCTCTGTAGTTTTTAGCATCCACTTTGCTACCTTTTTTGTGGAGAGGAATCACGAATGATTCCTTCCAAATAAGGGGAAATTGGGAAGTCTCTACGGATAAGGTAAACAATTTTAGAAGGAGACTGCACAGGGACTCGGCACAATACCTAAGCACACAGCCTGGTATTTCGTCGGGACCTGGCGAATAAACCCGCTTGACACGTTGAAGATCCAAAAGAAGGGAACTTTCGTTTAAGCTAGGACTGAAGATTAGGTTTGATTTGGGCATGTTATAAGAATAGGTTTGGTTTGAATCGGATGACGGAGAATAAGTAGTTTAGAAAAACTGAGCATAAAGATCGGCGATTGCCTGATGAAATGAAAAAAATGAAAGCGAGGAAGGACTTGTAATAGGCTTACGTTTAGTTTTAGTATTTAAATAAACTATGCTCCATTAACGATTCTAATATTGAACATACTTAAATCAACTATGCGCATAATTAATTAAAAATCTATTATAAAACATATTCAATTTCACTATTTTTATCTGAGGCCCTGAATCGCTAGGAAAAAATTTAATTCGACCATGAAATAGTGCGATTTCCTATGCTTTTTTTCCAGTGAACTTATGAAATAATCATTATTTTCTGATTTTTAGTATAACTTAAACTTAACTTAACTTACTCACTTCAACGGTCTGTATCTTAAGCTCTATATAATGCATGCTGAAGATCTTAGTCTTATAAGTCACCAACAAAATAACGCAATAAGTGTTTAGGGCAAAAATAAAGAATAAAAAAAAAATTGTTTTTAATTATTTCCTTTTTCTAAAATATGTGAACACATTGTTAAAATTTGTGCTTTTGCCAACTAATTAGAAAGATGACTATGGTGGTGGTCATTGTATCGATAAAAAGCCAAAAAAGAAAGTTAGCAGACAAGTATTATGCCTAATATATTCTGGAAACATTATTCTTTAGTAAATAATAAGCATCTAATCAATATCCTCCGGTGCTCTGTAAAAAAATATAATCTTATTGAAAAATTATGAAATTACAGTGCCAGCTAATTAGAAAGATATTAAACTTATTTCAAAATATTTGGTTTTTTCATTTTTTTTTATTTTACCATTTGTGATTGGTATTATCCAGTTTTTGTTGCCAGATAATTACCAAAAATGGATAGGAGTAAGTCAAAAATGCTTGCTTCATATGAATTCTATTAGAATGTATAAAATTATCAAAATACATATTTTTATGCCTTAGACCTAACCAAATTGTATTAATATTATGTATTTTATTGGAAACTATAATTTAAGAAAGAAAAATTAGCATTGAAACTCGTTTAAAAAAAGTTCACTTGCAAAACTTTTCCCACCCCGCATGTACACGAAAACTCACTATGCCGAAAATTAATTCAAAAAAATTTTCTGTTCATACTAAAATTCAAATGTATTATAATTCGGCTTTGGAATATTCAAATGTATTTATATAACACATTCCTACGACCTACAATCGCTTTTTGTTTGTCTTTTTTATCTTTTACTGTAAGAATGCCGAGATCCCTATGGATGTTTTGGTTGCGAATATACCATGGTGCCCCAGTGATAGTTCATAGGATTTTCGATTGTGCGCGCTGTATGATGTCTATATTGCTGCTGCTCGCGTTTCTCCACAGCTGGGAGCCATAAGTCCAGATAGGCTTGAGAGTGGAGTTGTAGAGGAGGACCTTATAGTCCAGACGCAGTGGCGATCGGGCGTTAAAATCCAGTGGAGGCTGCTGGCTTTTAGTTTTAGATGGAGTTTCTTGCATTCGATATGTCTTCGCCAGGTTAGTCGTCTGTCGAGGTGGACGCCGAGATACGTTTCTTCGAATCTGCGTACTATTTAAGGATATTGGAGATCATGTTTGCCTGTTAAGAGTAAAAGTTATGTGTTTACATTTTTGTTCGGTTATTTCAATACGCCAGTTAGCCACTTCTCAACTACCAGGAGGGAATTTGCTAGTTGGGTTGTTGCTCGGGTTGGGCACCTTGAGCGACTTAGGATCGCAGTGTCGTCAGCGAACGTGGATGTTGTTAGCCGCTCGCTCGTAGGAATATCCGCTGTATAAAGGACAAATAAAGTAGGCCCAAGTACGCTTCCTTGTGCAACTCCAGCTTCGATAGTGTAGTTGCGTTGCACCTTACTACGAAGACTCTGTTGTAAGGATACGACTGAAGTACCTTATGAGTGTATGTAGGCAAGTGGGATTTTATTTTAAGCATGACGCCATTTAGCCAGACTCGGTCGACAGCTTGAGATACATCGAGGTATATTGCGCTACTGTATTCTCGATGCTCGAAGGCTGTGCGTATCTCTGATGTTATTCGGTTGACTTGTTAGATGGTTCCATGGTTTTGACGGAAGCCAAATTGATGAGCCGGGATAACATTGTGTGCTTCCAGATATGGTATTATGAGTGTTAGAAGGCATTTCTCTAACAGTTTGGACAGACACTAATGTGGTCTTTTCCGGGCTTCAGTATCATTATGATGACAGATTTTTCCATTTCCTTGGGTAGTAGCCGAGACATATAATCCCATTGAAGATTTTACAAATAACCTCAATAGCAGAGTTTGGAAGTTCAATTATCATTTTGGAGTTATTAAGTCATCGCCCGGAGCCTTTTTGGTTTCAGTTCCCCAATGACTTTTGCATTCTCATTCGGCTGAAACAATGTTGGTAATGACAAAGTATTAGTTGGGATTTGTGGTAGGACAAATGGATTAGTGGCCGGGTTCGGCTGGAAGACGGAGATGTGAAGCAAATTTTTGGCGCTATCTTCTTCGCTGCGGTCCCAGGAACCTGATGATTTTCTTATCGGGGTGGCTGTTTCGATTGGAGAGCTTTGATTTGAATGAACCCTCCACAAAGGATGCGTTGTACTGGTTTGGAAAAGTTTTTCGATGTACCGTAGTTGTGAATTTTCACATCTTGTTTCAGAGTTCGATTTAGTAAGCGAGTGGCTTTTTAAGACGTTGTTTTGAAGATGGCGATCTGTTGGTTTGCCAAGCACATAGCAGACGCCTCTTTTCCAGGACAAGCTGTTCCATTTTTGATTAGTTTTGAATTTGTTGGGTTGTACGTCGTTCCCTAGTGGTGTTGAAATAGTGGCTTCTGCAATGAGTACGTCTCCAAGAGCATCAGTAGAGCAGTCGATATCCACTTCGACATATTATTACACATTAGATATTTCTTATATTAAAGCCAGTTAGTTCTGTGCGACGTCAGCCTGTGGGATGATCGGTAATTTCTGAGCCTTGAAGAAGAGTTATAAGCACTGGCGAATAGGCTGATGAAAGATTGGAAAGCGCTTTGGCACTTAAAATGTTGCGTTGAATATGTCTTGTCACCGCAAAGTCTATTAATTTGGCATCTTTCTGGGGTCTGTTGGCCAATATGTGGGGCCACGGGGAAAACATAGTCGAATTTGTTGCTTAAGCTTATGATTGCATTATATAATTGCCTTCCTTTGGGAGGCACGGGGCGCGATCCCAGTGCATATGCTTGGCATTATAGTCTCCTGCAGCTATAAAGCGATCTCCAAGTGAATTGTAAAATCCATGAATCCTTCAGAAGTTTTAAAGCGAGGCGGACAGTAGACAGCGGCTATGGAAAGGTTGCTGTTACCTGACTGGTTATAAATGGGCTGAGGAAGACTTTGACTATCGACCGCCAGTAGTCGGTTGCTGTTTGTCAACGTATCGTTGCTGTCGCGCGTTTAGAAATACAACAAATACCCATCTCCCAGCTTCTGGCACTTATTATACCCGGTACCCATAGGGTACAAGGGTATTATAAGTTAGTGCCAACCGAGAATGTATGTAACAGGGAGACGGAGAAATCTCAGACCCTATAAAGTATATATATTCTTGATCAGCGTCACTAGCCGAGTCGATCTAGCCATGTCCGTCTGTCCGTCTGTCTGTCCGTGTGAAACAACAGATCTCAGAGACTATAAGAGCTAGAGCTACCAAATTTGGTGACAACATTGGAATCTGTTGCACGCAGATCGAGTTTGTTCTAAAATTTGGCCACGCCCACTTCCGCCCTCAAAAATAATAAAAACGGTATATAAGCAATAGGCGTGATTTTGGCTTGAAGTAAATAGATAGACTTAATGACTCGGCTTAATGACTTAGGCACTCATGGACGTGTTCTGAAAATTTGAGTAAAATCGGATGATAAACATAGAAGTTATTAAACAATAAAGTTTTAGGGTAAACTTCATGAGAGAGAGGGAGAGAGAACGCGCACGTGCGTGTTGCTCAACATGTTCCTAGCAACATTTGTCTTTGTTGGGTGTTGCTCAACATGTTCCTAGCAGTTTTTGTCTTTATTGTCAACATTTTCTTTTTCCATGTTCATGTCCTGTTTAATTTTACCCACAATGCTTTGGGTACCGGGTATCTCACAGTCGGTCACACTCGACTGTAGCTTTCCCACTTGTTTTTATAAAATAATTATGCATTTGTTTTAACTTATTAAATACATGATTTAGAAAAATTGTCAAAAGTTTTTGTAATGATCTAAACTAGGGAATATGTATATAACAGCCAGAAGGTGGCATATACCATGGTGCCCCAGTGATAGTTCATAGGATTTTCGATTGTGCGCGCTGTATGATGTCTATATTGCTGCTGCTCGCGTTTCTCCCCAGCTGGGAGCCATAAGTCCAGATAGGCTTGAGAGTGGAGTTGTAGAGGAGGACCTTATAGTCCAGACGCAGTGGCGATCGGGCGTTAAAATCCAGTGGAGGCTGCTGGCTTTTAGTTTTAGATGGAGTTTCTTGCATTCGATATGTCTTCGCCAGGTTAGTCGTCTGTCGAGGTGGACGCCGAGATACGTTTCTTCGAATCTGCGTACTATTTAAGGATATTGGAGATCATGTTTGCCTGTTAAGAGTAAAAGTTATGTGTTTACATTTTTGTTCGGTTATTTCAATACGCCAGTTAGCCACTTCTCAACTACCAGGAGGAATTTGCTAGTTGGGTTGTTGCTCGGGTTGGGCACCTTGAGCGACTTAGGATCGCAGTGTCGTCAGCGAACGTGGATGTTGTTAGCCGCTCGCTCGTAGGAATATCCGCTGTATAAAGGACAAATAAAGTAGGCCCAAGTACGCTTCCTTGTGCAACTCCAGCTTCGATAGTGTAGTTGCGTTGCACCTTACTACGAAGACTCTGTTGTAAGGATACGACTGAAGTACCTTATGAGTGTATGTAGGCAAGTGGGATTTTATTTTAAGCATGACGCCATTTAGCCAGACTCGGTCGACAGCTTGAGATACATCGAGGTATATTGCGCTACTGTATTCTCGATGCTCGAAGGCTGTGCGTATCTCTGATGTTATTCGGTTGACTTGTTAGATGGTTCCATGGTTTTGACGGAAGCCAAATTGATGAGCCGGGATAACATTGTGTGCTTCCAGATATGGTATTATGAGTGTTAGAAGGCATTTCTCTAACAGTTTGGACAGACACTAATGTGGTCTTTTCCGGGCTTCAGTATCATTATGATGACAGATTTTTCCATTTCCTTGGGTAGTAGCCGAGACATATAATCCCATTGAAGATTTTACAAATAACCTCAATAGCAGAGTTTGGAAGTTCAATTATCATTTTGGAGTTATTAAGTCATCGCCCGGAGCCTTTTTGGTTTCAGTTCCCCAATGACTTTTGCATTCTCATTCGGCTGAAACAATGTTGATAATGACAAAGTATTAGTTGGGATTTGTGGTAGGACAAATGGATTAGTGGCCGGGTTCGGCTGGAAGACGGAGATGTGAAGCAAATTTTTGGCGCTATCTTCTTCGCTGCGGTCCCAGGAACCTGATGATTTTCTTATCGGGGTGGCTGTTTCGATTGGAGAGCTTTTGATTTGAATGAACCCTCCACAAAGGATGCGTTGTACTGGTTTGGAAAAGTTTTTCGATGTACCGTAGTTGTGAATTTTCACATCTTGTTTCAGAGTTCGATTTAGTAAGCGAGTGGCTTTTTAAGACGTTGTTTTGAAGATGGCGATCTGTTGGTTTGCCAAGCACATAGCAGACGCCTCTTTTCCAGTACAAGCTGTTCCATTTTTGATTAGTTTTGAATTTGTTGGGTTGTACGTCGTTCCCTAGTGGTGTTGAAATAGTGGCTTCTGCAATGAGTACGTCTCCAAGAGCATCAGTAGAGCAGTCGATATTCACTTCGACATATTATTACACATTAGATATTTCTTATATTAAAGCCAGTTAGTTCTGTGCGACGTCAGCCTGTGGGGATGATCGGTAATTTCTGAGCCTTGAAGAAGAGTTATAAGCACTGGCGAATAGGCTGATGAAAGATCGGAAAGTGCTTTGGCACTTAAAATGTTGCGTTGAATATGTCTTGTCACCGCAAAGTCTATTAATTTGGCATCTTTCTGGGGTCTGTTGGCCTATATGTGGGGCCACGGGAAAACATTGTCGAATTTGTTGCTTAAGCTTATGATTGCATTATATAATTGCCTTCCTTTGGGAGGCACGGGGCGCGATCCCAGTGCATATGCTTGGCATTATAGTCTCCTGCAGCTATAAAGCGATCTCCAAGTGAATTGTAAAATCCATGAATCCTTCAGAAGTTTTAAGCGAGGCGGGCAGTAGACAGCGGCTATGGAAAGGTTGCTGTTACCTGACTGGTTATAAATGGGCTGAGGAAGACTTTGACTATCGACCGCCAGTAGTCGGTTGCTGTTTGTCAACGTATCGTTGCTGTCGCGCGTTTAGAAATACAACAAATACCCATCTCCCAGCTTCTGGCACTTATTATACCCGGTACCCATAGGGTACAAGGGTATTATAAGTTAGTGCCAACCGAGAATGTATGTAACAGGGAGACGGAGAAATCTCAGACCCTATAAAGTATATATATTCTTGATCAGCGTCACTAGCCGAGTCGATCTAGCCATGTCCGTCTGTCCGTCTGTCTGTCCGTGTGAAACAACAGATCTCAGAGACTATAAGAGCTAGAGCTACCAAATTTGGTGACAACATTGGAATCTGTTGCACGCAGATCGAGTTTGTTCTAAAATTTGGCCACGCCCACTTCCGCCCAAAAAAATAATAAAAAACGGTATATAAGCTATAGGCGTGATTTTTGGCTTGAAGTAAATAGATAGACTTAATGACTCGGCTTAATGACTTAGGCACTCATGGACGTGTTCTGAAAATTTGAGTAAAATCGGATGATAAACATAGAAGTTATTAAACAATAAAGTGTTTGGGTAAACTTCTTGAGAGAGAGGGAGAGAGAACGCGCACGTGCGTGTTGCTCAACATGTTCCTAGCAACATTTGTCTTTGTTGGGTGTTGCTCAACATGTTCCTAGCAACATTTGTCACTTTTGAGTGTTGCTCAACATGTTTCAAGCATTTTTTGTCTTTATTGTCAACATTTTCTTTTTCCATGTTCATGTCCTGTTTAATTTTACCCACAATGCTTTGGGTACCGGGTATCTCACAGTCGGTCACACTCGACTGTAGCTTTCCCACTTGTTTTTATAAAATAATTATGCATTTGTTTTAACTTATTAAATACATGATTTAGAAAAATTGTCAAAAGTTTTTGTAATGATCTAAACTAGGGAATATGTATATAACAGGCAGAAGGTGGCATATAAGGTATATATATTCTTGATCCGCATCAGAATTAGCCAAGTCCGTCTGTCCGTGTTGGTAAACAGATCTCTTCAATATTTTTATGTTATTATTATTATTTTTACCTTTTTTTTTTACCAAAAATTGGATAAAAAGGAACACATTTTATAAGATAAAGAATAAAAATTTAAAAAAAAAATGATCTCGCAAAACTTCACTACAGTGGCACCCAGACCACTGAGCCATTCCCAATATTTCATAATAAGCGGCAATCTTCATATTAAATATTGACTCATTGACTTTTACCAAAAAGTGGCGCAAAACTGCAGAACAGAAAGAGTCTAAGCAAGAATTACCCAGATATAAAAATATTCACTTTGTTCAATTCCGTTGCATTACTTAACATCGGACGAACGGAGAAAAACGAAATTTGCAATTGAAATAAAGAATAAAATAAAATTCTTTGGATTGAACGGAGTTTGAACGTATGCTCATCTTGCCAAAAACAACGCAGACCTGGCACTCAGACCTCTAGGCTACAATTAATATGTAATCCGTGGCAGTTGTCGCAGTGTATATATCTTATCCACTTTTGCTCTAAGAAGGGACATTATTTTTAGAATAGAGCAAATAAATGTGTCCTAAACGGAGAGTTAATCGGCGCCAAAAACTTTCATTCGTTGGCTGCGATCGAGCGAATGTTGGTGCGTCGTCGAGTGTTCGTTATAAATAGTTTAAAAAGCATACATTTCATTGCGACTAGTTTTAATTAACAATTGTTCTAATTCGACATAGTGTTTGTTCTGGATTTTATAATTCTGTCATGGTTTTATAATTCGGTCTGTCGATCTGTCGGTTTCTACGCGAACTAGTCTCTCAGTTTTAACCTTTCGGGCTGAAATTTTCGCGTCGTCTTATTTCTTTAACAAGCAGTATATATGAATGCCTATATTCTTTAGATGCCATAGGAATAATGGCGAAATTAAGGTAAACAAAATTATTACTTCTCTGTTTTTTTTACGTATTTTTATAAATTTTTACCAAAATAGATTGGTTTTAAATAATCCAATTGCAGACAGCAAGGTTATACCAACTTCGGCTTACCGAAGCTAGCTTTCTTTCTTGTTTATAATAGAATTTTAGGATTGAAACTCATTCATTAGATTTTGTTTTTGATTTGAACGTTTTTGGTTAAATTAGACAGTACAAATTGTTTAGGTAAGTAAAAAGCAAACTAAAAGTCCCTTTCATTTGTATGAAATTTCGAGGTTGTGTTAGATTTTTAAATTTTGTTTTTCTTTAATAAATATATATTAATAACTTTTTTAATTTTATAAATAATAAAATTTTTCACAAAATTGACCATTAAAACTCTGCGAGTCGAACGGAACGATTCTAGCAACATTTTTAGTTTAAACCACATTTATTGCCTTAAATTTATTGGCAAAAAATTGCAGCGATCTGCCAAGTCGTTTATTTTTTATTGATTTTTAAAATCTGTGTGTTTACACCCGGTACCCATAGGGTACAAGGGTATTATAATTTAGTGCCAACCGAGAATGTATGTAACAGGCAGAAAGAGAAATCTCCGACCCTATAAAGTATATATATTCTTGATCAGCACCACTAGCCGAGTCGATCTAGCCATGTCCGTCTGTCTGCCGTGTGAAACAACAGATCTCAGAGACTATAAGAGCTAGAGTTACCAAATTTGGTGACAACATTGGAATCTGTTGCACGCAGATCAAGTTGGTTTTAAAATTTGTCACGCCCACTTCCGCCCCCGAAAATGATAATAAACTGTATATAAGCTATATGCGTGAATTTTGGCTAAAAGTAAATAGATAGACCTTATAAGTAGGCAATCGTGTACGTGTTCTGAAAATTTCAGTTAAACAGGATAAAAAACATAGAAGTTATTAAACAATAAAGTTTCTGGGCAAACTTCTTGAGAGAGAGAGAGAGAGCGCGCGCACTTGCATGTTGCTCAACATGTTCCTAGCAACATTTGTCTTTGTTGGGTGTTGCTTAACATTTCCCTAGCAACATTTATCCCTTTTGAGAGTTGCCCAACATGTTCCTAGCAACATTTGTCTCTTTTGCGGGTTGCTCAACATGTTTCTAGCAATATTTGTCTTTATTTGCCAACATTTTGTTTTTCCCTTGTTCATGTGGTGTTTAATTTCAACCACAATGCTTTGGGTACCGGGTATCTCACAGTCGGTCACACTCGACTGTAGCTTTCCCACTTGTTTTCCATTAGTTTTCCGATCATTCCTATGGCAGCTATAAAATATAGTGGTCCGTTCCGGCATATATACTTACTGCCATAGAAAGAAACTGCAAAGTTTCATTGAGATCAAAAACTTAAAAAGACTAGGTTCCGTAGCAACGGAGAGACAGAGGGACTGCAAATGATAAAAAATTAACAAGTGTACAAAAAAGAGCGAGTGATCAAAATTGAATAACTGAACAAGAGTGAGCAAAAGAGCAAATCTAGTGAGCAAACAAAAGCAAAGGAGCAAAAATAAACAAGAGCAAGAGCAAATATGAACGAACATGTTCACTCACTCAGTTAAGTGAACAACTCTTTTTTGTTCACTAACTCATAAATAATATTAATACTTGTAACTTATACAAAATACATTGTTAAGAAATATCAATAAAATATTTACAAATTAACTGCATCAAAATCGACGTTAACATTTGTTCAGTGTTTAAACTGAATTTCGAAAAAAGTACTTCCGTCTGTGTCGCGTACGAATACCTAAGGTTGACGTCAAAGTGGCCGCGAGAAGCAATGCGATTATATTGGGCGACAAAACGAGATTAATGCGTGAGAGCAATATCAGGAATAATCCAGCCATTCCAATCAACCGATCATACTCACATCTGATCAATTTAAAAAAAAAAATAAATGAGAAAACTTATTTGTTTTACTCGCTGAGTTTATTCATGTTCGTGTTCAAACCGTTCCCTTAGAGCGAACGTTCATTCATTGTGTTGATAAAGAGTAAAACTCAAAAGTAAAAATTAATTCGTATGAATTTGTGTATTAGCGAGACCGAGAGCCGATGCTCTGCTCTGGTCCACGAAGGAGGAATAATGCTTACTTTGATTTTGTCGTCTGGCAATGCCCAAAAAGGAAAACATTCAAAACAACTTTATAATTAAAGCTTAAAAAAATTATAATTAACAAAAAATAAGTAGGAAAGCTACTGTCGAGTGTGACCCCAAAGCATTGTGGGTGAAATTAAGTAGCTTATGAACATGGAAAAAAGAAATAGTTGACAAATAAAGACAAATATTGCTAGAAACATTTTGAGCAACATCTAAGAGAGACAAATGTTGCTAGAAACATGTTGAGCAACTCCCAAAAAAGAGCAAGTGAACAAGGCAAGACACGTCAACATAAAAGAAGATTAAGTATACACAGAAACTAATTTACTTTATCTATTAACTTTAAGCCGAAAATTGCGACTATAGCTTATATAACGTTCTTTATGAATTTTGGGGGCAAGAGTGGGCGTAGCCAAATTTTAAAACAAACTTAATCTGGTTGCATCAGATTCCAATGTGGTCACCAAATTTGGTAACTCTAGCTCTTATAGTCTCCGACATCTGTTGTTTCACACGGACGGACATGGTTAAATCGACTCGGCTGGTGACGCTGAGAATATGTATACTTTATAGGGTCGGAGATTTTTCCTTCTGCCTGTTACATAGGTTCTCGGCTGGCACCAAATTATAATACTTTTGTACTCTATGGGTACCGGGTATAAAAAAAGAGTTTTTTGATTTCATTGTTTTGGTTTTGCGCTCGACGGTTCAACAGGTTTTTGGCGATACGATAAAGTCATCAATCCAATTAGATAACCATATAGTGTAAAAAAAATTTCAAAGGCTCTCTGTTTTTGTATTGAGGATCGAGGAAAATGTCTTTTAAAAGCAAGGAGACTACTGTATAGAGCCGTAATATTGAAAATCTGCTGCGATAGTCCTATCAGAACCACTTATATCTTTATCGTCTGTCTGTTTGTCGTTCTGTATGAAATCGTCGTTTTAGAGGTCTGGAACCACTTTTATTTTATTAAACAGCTTGAGCTAAACAACTTGTGTTGTTTTTGGCGGGATAACAGCAAAAACGAAAAGGCTAAAGGTACTTCAAAAATGCAATTTGCTTTGACATAATTTATGTTGATAAAATATCAAACAAAAACACCTCTTAACTAGGTGAAATAAAAGTGACGACGGCACATACAACACAAAAAGTTTCTGATACCAAATTTTGTGACAATTATTTTAAACAAAAATATTTAAAAATTTTTTAATTAGTTTCAAAATCGGCACTTATTTGAAAAAGTTAAACAGGCAGCGTGACGTCTTTGAAACTAATTAAAATTGTTTTAAATTATTTTTGTTTTAAATAATCGTCACAAAATTTGATATCAGAAACATTTGAAGTTAAAGGGCCATCGTTACTTTTATCTCAAATCGTTAGGAGGGGTTTTTGTTTAATATATATTTTTGAAAAAAGCTTCAATGTTTTCATCACACAAATTTAAAGAAATAGCGTGGCATTGAATCTCCATCCCATTTTTTTAACTCTTATGAAAACAACATTTTTATTGAAACGAAGTTATTTAATAGAAATCAAAATCAATATCCATAAAGAAGTGAATACTGCAGAAAAATACTGGTGACGCAACTGTGTTGCCTCAATATCGGACGAAATCATTTCTTCACATATCTTACATACAAACTGTGACAAGCGAAGACGCGGGTAGCGCAGCGTAATGGAAACCGGGTCTGATTTATTGCTCAAAGGAAACATAAAAAAGGGGTCGACTTTTATTTGCCAGCTTATTAAAACAAGAAAGAAAGCTAACTTCGGCAAGCCGAAGTTTGTATACCCTTGCAATCTGCAATTGAATCATTGAAAATATATCCATTTTGGTAAACTTAAAAAAATATCGAAGTTTAAAAATTTGTATAACATTTACTTACACATTTTACATTTGACATTACACATTACACATTTTACATTTACTTATAAATCAACCGATCGCTTGTATATCAGCTATATGGATATAGTTGTCCAATCTTAATGAAATGAAAACCGTAATTCTTAAACCGTAAAAAACAGCAATATTTCGAAAGTTATAAAAATTCGTTGAAAAACAGAAAATTTACAAAGTTTTTTTCCATTAATTTTCCGAGCATTCCTATGGCAGCTATAAGATATAGTGGTCCGATCCCAGCCGTTCCGACACATGTATATACAATCTGCAAAATAAAGAAGACTATCTGCTAAGTTTCATTTGGATAGCTCAAAAACTGAGAGACTAGTTTGCGTAACAACGGACAGACGGAAAGATGGACTCGGCTGGTGATGCTGATCAAGAATATAACATATATACTTTATGGGGTCGGAGATGCTTCCTTCATTGCGTTAGAAACTTCTGATCAAAATTATAATACCATATTCAATAACAACTGTACAAAAAAACTATATAAAACTAACTAATAAATAAATATTTGAATCTAGTCCCAGCTGCCCATATATGATACTGTTGAATTCTATCAACGACTCTCAACGGAGACGCTGTTTTTTGTATTCTATTATATGGAGGGCTCCAAGGCTCAATATTTGGCTGCCAAGGCATTAAAGAAACAGAGCTGGCGCTTCCACACCAAGTATATGATGTGGTTTCAACGGCACGAGGAGCCCAAAATTATCAACGATGATTACGAACAGGTAAGATAGCTTAAACAAAACGAGAAATATACAAAAAGTTAAGGGAGCCCATTAACTAAAACTATTAAATATTATATAAATTCTCAGGGTACGTACATCTATTTTGACTATGAAAAGTGGAGTCAGCGCAAGAAGGAAGGATTCACCTTTGAATACAAGTACTTAGAGGACAAGGAGCTAAATTGAAACATGTTGAGTTGTGTTTTCTTTCTTTCAAGACACACAGAATATCATAACACACACCCAAAAATAAATGGAAATCAAATTACGTCAAGAAAATTTAAGGCATAAGCATAAGTTTAAAGGAAAAGAAAAATTAAGTTTGAATACTTTTTTGAAATGCATGTAAAAACCTATGCTTTTTTATATAAATGTTTTGTTTATGATTGCGTTTATTTTATTGCCTTCTCGCACAGCCTTTAAACAATTAAAATTGAGATATAAACGACACAAAGCTCCTATAAAGTTCGCTTAGCACTTTTATCTTAGCTCCGAATCTAACAATATATTTAATAAATTCTTTCGTAATTCTTCTTTAAAAAACCTTCAATTATTGTATAAAAATCAAGCCCGATTGCAGTACACTTTTTATTATATTTAATACACACACATACAAAATATAAAAAATCCCATAAATCACCGATTTGTATGGGTTAAGACTAAGAGATAAGATTAGAAAACAACAAATTTCAACTGATCTTATTTAAATTTAATAATGTAATTTTGCTGTTACTAAGATCATTGATTTCAATTGAGCATGCAGATGTGCTAAATGGAAAACAACAAATTAATGCCTAAATGAAACATTTTTTTAAATATAAGAAAACCAAAATAAAAAATGAGTGAATAGTTAAACATAATACTTAATTCTTTTATTATAATAGTATAACATTTGTGTTCAATCCAATTGATGATTCCTCAGAAGATATCTTTTAAGTAAATGTTTTCTGATTATAAAAAAAACGAAAAATAGTCAGCTTTTAATATTATTGACAATTCTTATATACAAATATTTGCTTTATGTATGAACTAGAAGATAACAGTTGACCATTATTGGTTGTTCAAAAATACGTTATATTTACGGACATCCTTTAAGTTTAACGAACACAGATGTTTTTCATTCAAAACAAAAACGGGGTTTGTCAATAATATTTTAGTTTGAATATATCGATGATTTATTAACTTTTTTTATTATAATTTGTCATTAAACTGTCAAGATAGGCAATTGTCATCAACTTTTTGAAAATAACTTGTAGGAAAGCTGCAATCAAGTCTGACCGACTAGCAGATACCCGGTACCAAATGCATTGTGGGGGAAATTTAACGGTGGACGGCAGACCACGTAGTGACGATGAGCACCGAGACGGTGGTGCGCAAAGAGAATACCAATAGAGCCGTAGAATTGAAAATCTGATACGATAGTCCGATCAAAACCATTTATATCTTGATCGAAAGGTATTGTAAACCTCTTTGAATAACTGAACTGCATACTAAGATTTTTCAAATATTTATTAGATCAGGAGAAATGGGAGTGAAAGTGCGAAATTTAAAATTTTGAAAATTGGAGCTGTTGGAGCTGGTGCAGCAAAAATCCAGAAATGTTTATTTTTGTTGTGATCTAGTTTCAAATACGCGTCGAATGACACCTCAATCATCCCGATCCGATACTCCGTTAAAAGGATATTCAATAAATAAGATCTTAACGGCCTTCCCGAAATGAGGACGTTTGTCCTGTTGTTTGTCTGTCTGTGGGTCTGTCTGTCGGTTTTTTTGTTTAAGCGTCCTGAAACCACTTATATTTTATTTAACAGCTCGAGCTAAACAAAATTTCTTCACTTTTTGGTTTTCCCGCTACTGTGGCGGTAAAACAAGAAAAAAAATCGATTTCTTGCGCCCATAACTTTTGAACGACTAAAGTTACTGAAACGTGTTATATGTAGTTGGAAAGGTATTTTAAAATGATAATTACTTCGCCTTTCAAATTTATCTAAATATTATAATTAAGAATTTAAAATTAAAGTGATTTTTTTTTCAAGATTTTAAATTCTTTTTTTTTTTAAATGGCTCTTACAATTTTGATTCTCACTTCAGGCCGTATAACCTTTGAGATTACTGTTCACCTTTTGGGGTACTACTCATATCTCCAAAAATTCGCTTTCTCATCAAAATTAGTACCAATTATCCCATATAACTATTATTATTATTATTACTAGGGCCTTATTGCACCGCGACCAGATGTTAGGTCTTTTGTGCCGGCCTGTAGGATTAAGGTAGAGCATCTACTCCTAGGCTTCTGATAAAGGAGAACTTTGGCGAGGTCTATCTCTTCCCAAATCCTGTAGGGGGCGATAAGTTCACCTCCTAGTTGTTGAAGTCGACGTCTGATTAGTGAGGGGCATTCACATAGAACATGTTCTGATGTTTCTGGCTCCAGCTCACAGAATCTACATGTGTCGATTTCTGAAAGTTTTAATTTCTTAAGGTGATACCTTAGGTTGCAGTGACCTGTTAGGTAGCCTGTTAGAGTGCGAATCTCACTCTTTTTAGATTGATGATGCGTTTGGATCGCGACATCTGGGGACGAGGAATTGTTTGGCTTGTCTCAGCCCTGCACTGTCGGTCCAGTGACGACTTATCTCCTTTTCCTCCCATTTCCTGACCAGTTCCCTTTGTGTCCTTTCGAAAGTCCACAGAATGGTTCAGGGCCGATTAGTGGTGTCATCGCCCCGCGTTTTGCTAGGAGTCTGCCACCTCGTTTCCTATATGGCCTTCATGCCCTGGCACCCAGCCCACCGTTAAGGTGTTTTGGAGGCAAGGGCGTTCAGCTACTGGAAACAGTTTTCTACAAGTCTGGAGGTGATCGTAAAGATCTCAGCGCTATGAGCGCCGCCTGACTGTCAGAGAAGATGTAAATCCGTGCGCCTCACATATTCCTGCGAAGGCATTCACGAGCACAGATTTCTATGGCGTGTATCTCTGCTTGGAAGATGGTTGGGGACTTTCCCATGGCTATGGATTTGTTGAACCTTGGTCCGAAAATACCAGCCCCGGTGTCGCCGTTTTCCAATTTCGATCCGTCAGTGTACCACGTTTGTGATCCACTGGGCAGAGATATTGATTTTGTTGTCCAGTCGTGTCTGGTGTACAGGATTACAGAGAAGTTTCTGTGGAAAACAAGTTTTGGTTTCTGCTCGTCAGTTATACGCAGAATGGGTTCGTTTATTAGGGTTCGAGTACCCGTAGATGCCCAGTTAGATCACCACTTTTATATCGGTGATGTTTTGGAGGCGAAGTGCCCCAGGCAGGCCTCCTTTTCAGGGCGATGGGTAGAGGGAATGCCAGTTATAACTCCAAGTGCTGCAGTGGGGCATGTCCGGATGGCTCCAGTGACGCCTATGCAGACCAGTCGTTGTATTTTGGTAAGAGCAGCCGCAGCTGTCTTCTGGGTGGATTTCGTCCACCAAGCAAGAGATGCATAGGTTATGATCGGTTTTACCACAGTGTTATAAGACCAGTAGATCATTTTGGGACTTAGGCCCCATGTTCTGCCGAAAAGCCTATTGCAAGCAAAGTATGCTCGTGTGGCTTTGTTAATGGTCTTTTCAAGGTGTGAGTTCCAGTTGAGCTTGGAGTCAAGTATAACTCCCAGGTAGTTAGCTTCAACCGAAAAGTCAATGGTTGATCCATTTAGGGATGGTCTTGTCAGAAAGAGAGACACCTTTTCCTGGTAAATAGAACTAGAACAGTTTTAGACGGGTTTATGGATAGTCCTTTATCCTGACACCATCTATTGGCTATATTGAGGGCTTGCTGCATGCGGTCCGAGATGGTTTGCTCATGCCAGCCCACTATATAGATGACTAGATCGTCAACGTAGCCCTGAGTGGGGAACCCTAGGTTGAGCTCAAACAGTAGCTCGTCTATGACCAGAGTCCACAGGAGAGGAGAGTACTCCCCTTGAGGGCATCCCCGTGTGGCTGTGATTGAGGTCATGGTTCCTCCTAGGTCTACAGTTATGATTCTGGATTTGAGCATTTCCAGAATCCACCTAATAATGGGTGTGGCGACATTTTTACGTACAAGAGAGGCACGGATTGCCTCGTATGACGTGTTGTCAAAAGCTCCTGAGATGTCTAGAAAGGCACCTAGTGCTATTTGTTGAGAGCCAATGGCCTTTTCAATGACTGTTGTAAGGCAAAGGATGGCAGTCTCAGTTGATTTACCAGTTTGGTACGCATATTCGTACTTATGTAGGGGGAAGATGCTTGAGGTTCACTTCCCTGATGTGCTGGTCAATTATCCATAGTTTATATGGTTTATATTTTCCATAGTTTTAAGAAGGAAGGAGCTAAGACTAATTGGTCTATAGGATTTAGGCAGTTGGGAGTCTTTCTTCCCTACCTTTGGAATAAACACAACTTTTACTTTAGCCCATTTGCTTGGTATGTGTCCAAGCACGAGACTAGCTCGGAACAAACGGGCCAGGGGAGTGCGAGTTGGTGCAGTCCCTGCTGCAATAAGCATGGATAAAGTCCATCTGGTCCATGGGATTTGTATGGACTAAAACCATTGTACGCTATTTTGATGAAACAGTCTAAAGGCCATGTTTTTTAATACGTTCCGATTGATAGGGAGGTTCCGTTCCTTCAGCCCCATTGGAGTCTGCCACAATAGCCACGCGCAGGCGTGGGCACTCTCAATCCCAGAGAGGTAGGTTGGTGCCTCACTTTTTGAGATGGGTTACTCCATGGCCACGCACCCAGGAAAGTGAGTATTTAGGAGTAGACTACTCGTTTCCTTTGGGTTGCTTGTGCGTGTTCCATCTGGCTTTTTCAACGTAGGAAACCCATGTGGCCTTCCCACTCCTCGCCTTATTGAAGAGCCTTCGTGAAGCCTGTTTAAGATCGTCAAGGCTCTTATTCCACCAGGAATAGCCCGATTGATCTTACGAACTTTTGTTCGCAGCTAGCGTGATATGCCGATTCAATGTTTGTATGAAGCACAGTAGCCTCACGCTCTAACTCGAGCAGTCTCTGGATTGCTCAAGTTCAAAGCAGAAAAGATCCCAGTTTGTGTTTTGGGATTTCTAGTGACTAGGCTACATTGCAAGGCACCTCCTATATCAAATCTGATGTGCTGGTGATCTGACATAGTGATCTCATTCGCAACGTGGCAGCTTGGGACAACGGACAACATATTCAGACTACAGAGAGTTAGGTAGAGGACTTCCTCTCTTATTCCATTGATAAATGTAGGCTCGCTGCCCTGATTTAGTAAACCTATGTTATTACTAATAATGTACCTCTTTTGTTGATGTTGCTGCTCCCCAGACCGTGCATTGCGCATTGGCATCGCAAGCAATTATCCACCGGAGCCGGTTTCTGTGGCAGTGCTCTACCAGGGCACAGGTAGCCGCCGGAGGCTATCGTCATCAGTGTCGCCGGGTAGATAAGCAGAGGCCAGCACTGCCTCCTGCTCGCCATGGGCAGTGGGTATTTTAACCTAGACCGCCACCAGGTCCTCAGTTATGAACTGTGAAAGGGGAACAAATGTTAGATTTTGTTTATTAAAAAGCCGCTCTAGGGCGAGGTTGGCCGTTTGCATATAGCAGCTTACCAGATGGGGTGGTAAGCCCCAGGACACGTCCGGCATTTATCCATGGCTCCTGGATAAATGCTATGTCCATCGTAGCAAACCTCTCGCAAAGGACGTCAGACGCGGCCTTTGCATGGTGAAGATTCGCTTGGAGACATCTGAGGTGTCTCCGGGTGTTGGGGAGGGTGGGGGGAGAGGACGGGACATTAGTCCGCCCTCTTGCGGCCCCTGGCCGCCATCTTCCGGGCCTCGGTTCGTGCGCAGAAGGGCCTCCTCCTCAGGTGTGCGCCTCACACCCTTGTTTACGCGCCCTGTTCCGCGCGTGATGCGCCCGTACAGGGGAGGGCGCATAATTTTCCTCGGTGGCATGGGCTCTTGGGCAACTATGGTGCCGCAAGCCTCTGTGCCTGCGTGGGATGTGCCATCAGCGGCATTCTTTGTTGCTGTCGCATCCGTGCCCTTTGTTGCCTTGGAGCCGGTGGGCTTCTCCGCTGCGAGAGCAGGAGCCACCGCCTGCGTCTTTGGCTGCGCGCTGGCCTTTGACTTAAGTGTAGCCGTGCCCCACGCAAAGGACAGTTGGTACGTCAGCGACTTCAGTCGATTGGCAACTGGGTCCAGCGCAATCGTGATGATGGCCATGTTCTGCCTCATCTCACGGTGGAAGACGCGCCAGTCTCCCACTCGCAGGCCGCTGTTCTGGTCCTCGACGAGCTTCAGGATCTCGTCCGTCTTCATTTCCGCGTTTGGAAGCGGAAAGTACCCAATGAAGACAGCGGCAAGTGAAGCCTCTGCCTCAGGGACCACCTTAATGTGGGCGTCCCTCCACAGCCGTAGCTTTGGCACCTCTGTGCATAGCCACTCGGCTGACTCCGCATTCCCACATGTTACGGCCATCCACCCTGGTCCCATATAAATAACTTCTTCATATATGCTTTTTTTTTTGTTAATTTTTCCCATTTGAGTTTTAAACAAATACTTCTGATATCACTCAAAAACCATCTTAGCGAGGTACTAAATTTTGTGACGATAACCGGCGTTCGGCTAATATCAGGGGTCAAATGTGTTATAATTTTTATGCCCGGTACCCATAGGGTACAAGGATATTATAAGTTAGTGCCAACCGAGAATGTATGTAACAGGCAGAAGGAGGCGTCTCCGACCCCATAAAGTATATATATTCTTGATCAGCATCACCAGCCGAGTCGATTTTGCCATGTCCGTCTGTCCGTCTGTTCGTCCGTGTGAAACAACAGATCTCAGAGACTATAAGAGCTAGAGTTACCAAATTTGGTGACAACATTGGAATCTGTTGCACGCAGATCAAGTTTGTTTTAAAATTTGGCCACGCCCAATTCCGCCTCCGAAAATCGTAAAAAACTTTATATAAGCTATAGACGTAATTTTTGGCTTAAAGTAAATAAATAAAATAAATAAGTAGGCATTTGCGGACGTTTTCTGAAAATTTGAAAAATCGGATGATAAACATGGGAAGTTCTGTGTGCTTCTTCTTCTCCTTCTGAGCCACAAAGGCAGTAGCGAAAAAAAGTGTTGCGTTCTTTCGGGCGCAGTATTAATTCGTAATGCAGCTGCGTACAGCTGCAGAATTTGTCTCTTTTGAACTTGGCTCAACATGTTTTTGGCAACATTTGTCTTCATTTGTCAAAATTGTGTTTTTTCCATGTCCGTTTGCTATTTAATTTCACGCACAATACTTTGGGTACCGGGTATCTCACAGTCGGTCACACTCGACCGTAGCTTTCTCACTCAAATAAAAACACCTTAGCTCAACAAATTTCGGATACCAAATTTTGTGACAATTAATAGTTTTTAAATTATTCAGCTAGGTTAGGTTAGGTTAGGTTAGGGCGGCGGCTGACACAAGGTGAACCCACATAGGCCATCACTGGCCCATTGTGATACCGCAATGGATCTTTTATACCCTCTTACCACAAAGTTAGAAAGAGTCCCAGCCCGTTTCTCTTATGAAAATAGCAGTTCTTCGGGGGGACAGCTGCTAATTCAGCTAGATTATGGAGAAAATATTCTCCTATATACTTTTTCCTGCGTCTGATTAGGGCCACACAGGAGCAGAAGAAGTGCTCTACTGGTTCTACTTCCTCCTCGTTTTGGCAACTTCTACAGAAGTCGTTGTTTAGGACGTTTAGTCGGGATGCGTGGGCTCCTACGAGCCAGTGGCCTGTGATTGCTCTAATCACAGCTGAGCACTGTGTGCGGTGTAGACTGAAAAGCATTTTTGTGCGTTTGGCGTCAACTTTAGGCCATGTTTGGCGACTGATGTTGCAGTGTATGGTATTGTTCCACATTTCTTGTACAAGGGATCTGAAAACTTCCCTTGTCCTGAGCTTAAAAGTGGCTAGGGGCATACGGAAGTCAGCTAAGTGCCAATGTCGTTTGTCGTTTCGAGAAAAACACGTTCAAAGTTTCCTCATGCCGTATCCCTCCTGCGAGCGGGCGGTCTTTATAACTATAATAACTATTCAAGATATGATATATGCCACTTCCACAGGATATTGTTAATAGTACAAACTATCGAATAAGCAATAATAAACACTAAATGACACGTTGTGTGATTTTTTCTCCACGTAAGTAGTATGCAGTTGCCTTACTGTGTAAGTACATATACTTTATTTTAATTAAATATTTTTATTTTTTTATATACCCTTGCAGAGGGTATTGTAAATTTGCCATGATATTTGCAACGCAGTGAAGGAGGCATCTCTGTCCCCATAAAGTATATATATTTTTTATCAGCATCACCAGCCGAGTCGATCTAGCCATGCCCGTCTGTCTGTCTGTGTGTCTATACTATATTCCATAGCTGCCATAGGAATGATGGCGAAATTAATGCAAAAAATTCAAAATTCTCTGTTTTTCAATGTATTTTTTTTTAAATTTCGAGATTTACGGTTTTAGAACCACGGTTTTAATATCATTAAGATCGGACATCTATATCACATAGCTGCCATAGAAGCGATCTGTCGATTTATATCAGTGTTTTCCACGCGCCTGACTCGCGAGTCTGGGAGTTATTCTGCCGGTTCTCTGCCGCGACACAGAAAGTGTAAACGGTCGTGTGGCGTCAGCAATTGTCTTCGGTTTACCTCGTGCGCGGTGGTTTGTTCGCTTCGCGGAATTTTGCTAACGAAGCGCAAGCAAAAATGAAATCAATAGCTGTTCAGTGACAAAAATGTTTTTGGAAGAGTGGGAATATCAATTTTTTATTATTGAAAATATTTATGGTGATGCGGAATGTTTAATTTGTTCCTTTATTATTTCTATTGGTAAGCCTTTTAATATTAAGAGACATTATAATACTCAACATTCTAGTTTTATAAATAACTAATTAAATAAGGACTCATTTCAGCTTTAAAATATAAATCAAGAATCATATCATTCATTTTTAAGTTTAAAGTTTCCATTTATTTCTGTTATTTAATTATTTGTTATATAGTAATTTCTTAATGCTTGAAGTTGTTTTCTTATTTATGTAATTAGTTACTTAATAACTAATTATTTCAGCTCTTGTATATTTTGCAAGAAGCGAATAATTTTGTTAAGTTTGAAGTTAACGTTTTTTTGCGCAGTACAAAACATTAAAACGTCTCAATCAAATCCTGAAAAGTTGGAATTAACATCAATGTTCCGAGCTCAAAGCAGACTCTAACAAAAAATTTCAAATATCAGGGCTACTACATAACAAAAATTTGTTCCTGCTAAGCCTCATACCAGCTTAAAATTGGTAACTGGTGGAAACTTTTCAGTTTCGGATTAGCAATGTTCCAAATCAATAGCGTTTGGTCGCCGGGTTCTTTTTTGTCAACCAGTCAAGGCAAAGTGAAAAAAACTTTTCAACAACATACTATATACATAGCACGTACAGTTTCGGCATAAAAATAACACTGCTTTATATAAAATTCTACAATGCAGTAAAAATGTTAATTTGATTGTAACAGCGATAAATTTTGTAGTGTACAGTAAAGGTTTATAGATAGAAATGAGTGTTGAAACAAGAGCTTTTTCTTGAGTATAAATAATAAGTCGGATGGTGCTAGTTTAAATGTATAAATTTTAATGATAATTCGTAAGTTTTTTCCTCCTCACTTTAACTCCTCGTGGCTATTCAACTTCAAGTCTATTCTACGACTCTTATCTGCCACTCATTCGTTCATACGAGTTGGCAGCATCAACTGTAACATCAGCAACAGCTGTTATCTTAACTAACATTCAGAAGGCGCGGAATTCAATTATTAACAAATCTCTACTGATTGGGTTTTGACCCAACAATGAGTATTAGCTCTATTTGTTAACGTCTTTTTTCATATTGGACATTTGAGCAAGTAAGATGTTGAGCAGCACCCAAAAAAGACGAATTTGGCTAGGGACTTGTTAAACAACACGCAATGGTGCTCTCAACATAGAATAAGAATAAGCATACACAGAAACTTTATTGTTTAATAAATTCCATGGTTTTCGTCCAAATCCACTTACGTCGCAAGCCGAAGTTTATATACCCTTGCAAAAATAACTCAAATAACAAGAAAGAAATCTAACTTCGGCAAGCCGAAATTTATATACCCTTGCAGATAATAAATAAAATAGAAATAAGGAATCATTATATCGTTTTAGTCCAAAATCTTTAAAAACAACGAAAACTAATTTTTTGTTTTTATTTTAGATTCTTTATATATTTTTCTTCCTTATTATTCCATTAATTCATTTTATATCATTCTGTCAAAGTTGGGTTATAAAAGTGAATTTCGTTATTTCTTGTAATTTCTTGATTATGCTCTTTATGTTCTACAGATCTGGCGCAGTTTTTTTTGGTCACACACCCTTTTTTTCCCTCTCACACACACTTGCTTGTGCATCTCTATTACAATAAATAGCATATTTTCATTGAGAATGTGGAAGCTACTAGATGTGACAACCGCTGGCAATTACGTAAAAAACGACAGCCTAGACGTCTCAGCGGTGGGCAAACGATTTTTATGCAAAAAAAAGTTCAAATCCCGCAAAATCCAAGGAGTTTTTTTTTAATTTTTATTTTCTGTTTTTTTTCAGTTTTTCTCTTTTTTATTCAGTTAATACATAATATTTTAGTTCTGCCAAAATTAGGTTAACAGCTTCCTAAGCATACTTAGTATGAAAATAGCCGCTTCACATGAAATAAAGTTAATGGCCCAGTTGTCTAAGCGGTCGATTCATTTACATTTTGCAAAATTGGCCGGAGTTCAATCCCACAAAAAACCCAAATATTTTTTTTTTCATTTTTATTTTAGTTTTTAGTTTTTTTCCGTGTATATTAAAGATGAAAAACAAAAAAAAAACAATTGGGAAAGCTACAGTCTAGTGTGACCGACTGTGAGATACCCGGTACCCAAAGCATTGTGGGTTAAATTAAACAGCACATGAACATGGAAAAAAGAAAATGTTGACAAATGAAGACAAATATGGCTAGAAACATGTTGAGCAACACTCAAAAGAGAAAAATGTTGCTAGGAACATGCTGAGCAACACGCACGCGCTCTCTCTCTCTCTCTCTCTCAAAAGTTTACGCAGAAACTTTATTGTTTAATAAATTCTGTGTTTATCATTGGATTTTACTCAAATTTTCAGAACACGTCCGCGATTGCCTACTTATTAAGTCTATTAACTTTAAGCCGAAAATGACGCCTAAAGCTTATATAACGTTTTTAATGACGGATGGACAGACGGACAGACGGACATGGCTACATCGACTCGGCTAGTGACGCTGATCAATAATATATATACTTTATGGGGTCGGAGATTTCTCCTTCTGCCTGTTACATACATTCTCGGTTGGCAGTAACTTATAATACCCTTGTACCCTATGGGTGCCGGGTATAAACAAAAAAAAAAACTAGCAAAAATGTTTTGGTGGCTCTAGCTCTTACAGACGGACATGGCTACCCTACGGGTACCGGGTATAAAAAGGGGTGTGTCAAGCTTACGCACGACAGAAATATAAATAAGTAACTAATATATTCAGTAACTAATCCTTTATTCAAAAAACAAAATCATCATTGCTTATGATATTTAATTAATTTACAATATATATTGTTTATAATAAATATATTAAAATATCATAATAAATCATAACTTTATATCAATTTGTTATATACTATAAAGTATTCTTTATTTGAAATGGTTCTTTGTAGCCTAAAACCTACACCTGGGAAATATATTAAGTAATTGCCTATAATTAATGAATATAATTTTCCGATATATTTTTCATTTGTTATTTATTTTTAACTTTTCCATTAGAATAAGTTATTTTCCGCTAGATCTCTGTCAGCACTAGTTATTATCCACCGTTGCGTGATACAAAAATGCCCATGCGTAAAAGCAAGATAGCAAGCTGTAACAGTAATTTTGCTATCGCCGACTTTCGTGACGATCCTGCCTCTGTTTTACTCCGTCCCCGAAAATACATGACGCGCTTAAAGAAGTTTCACTTCATTAATATATTTGTAAGAGAATGTATTCTTTGCTTAGAGCTGATAGCTTATTCATGAGAATGGCTGATTCTTTTTTTTTTAGAAAAAAAAAATTGAAAATATCGAATATCTCGATAATTTGTAGTGATATATTTAAATATATATTTTTTTTTCAACAAAAAAAATATCATCTATACGATATTTTAAAAAATATTCGACAACCCTAGTTCATTTAATGTGTAAACAACTTTTTAGCGCCATCATTTGGTTGGACATGCCTTAACTTGCTTGGTTCACATTGATCGGCATACTCGCATTTTCAACCGACACGAACTGGCAGCGAATTTTCCGGATGGAAAATTTCAGAATGTTGGGACACTCCTTGGTCCCAAAGCGTTTTCACTCACTTCGAGCCTCTGGGGTTTACTATAGAATAGGCTGAAATCTTTATTAAAACATTTGGTTAAAAAATTATAAATCAATTACATTTTTGCACTGTTTACACTTGTGGTTTGTCGCTCTTCAATTTCGCAGTGAGGCTTATCTACTATGCTGCTCCCTGCTCCCACAAATCAGAACCTTTTCAACAGTGCTAGTGCCAGACAATTAAATTACAAATTTAAACAAAACAGTTTTCTTAACTGAAAACACTTGCATTTCAAATTGGGCAATTATCTCGTGTCAGCGATACATACATGCTTTTCTTTTATGATTATAACAGCAGATTTTTTATTAAATACCAGGACCGTAAATAAGAGTTATGATTTATTAAAATCATTTATTTTTTTTAATAATATTTTTTAATAACTTTTTACTCTGATTTAAAAATTATAATCAAAAATAATAGTTATATTCAATTTTTAAAATAAAATTTTTATTATTATTATTATATATATGAATTATATTAATATTTTGATGTTTATTATAACAAGTGAGAAAGCTACAGTCGAGTGACCGACTGTGAGATACCTGGTACCCAAAGTATTGCCCGTGAAATTAAATAGCACACGGACATGGAAAAAACAAAAGTTGACAAATAAAGTCAAATGTTACTAAAACATATTGAACAACGTTCAGCTGCATTACAATTAATACTGCGCTCGAAAGCACGCAACACCTTTTTCGCTACTGCCACCCAAAAGCTAAGTGCTCAGACACGCGAAATTATTCCTAAGCAGTGCGATAGAGCGAGAGAGCATGAAAGCATTAATTGTTTAATAACTTCCATGTTTATCATCCAATTTTACTCAAATTTGCAGAGCACGTCCGCAATCGCCTTCTTATTAAGTCTATCTATTTACTTTAAGTCGAAAATCACGCCTATAGCCAATATAACGTTTTTATTTTTTCGGGGCGGAAGTGGGCGTGGCCCAATTTTAAAACAAACTTGATCTGCGTGCAACAGATTCCAATGTTGTCACCAAATTTGGTAACTCTAGCTCTTATAGTCTCTGAGATCTGTTGTTTCACACGGACAGACAGACGGACAGACGGACAGACGGACATGGCTAGATCATCTCGGCTAGTGACGCTGATCAAGAATATATATACTTTATAAGGTCTGAGATTTCTCCTTCTGCCTGTTACATACATTCTCGGTTGGCACTAACTTATAATGCCCTTGTACCCTATGGGTACCGGGTATAAAAATTAAACAATAGGAATTATTATTTTTTTTATTATAAAATCATAAATAAAAATCAAATTTGAATATCTTTTAATAGGAAGATATTGCAGAACATATCAGTTGATATGCGTATGATTGCTTACGTATCCATAGACCTCAACTTGCTTCATAGCGTTATATATTATACATATATCAACAGCAAGGTATTGAATAGCAGATCATATATATAGGTCAATACATTCTTTTGTTTAAAAGCTATTATTTTTATTTTATTTATTTCTTAATATCCTAGTGCGACAAGGGTTAGCTTATATTTATAGCACTAGTCAAAATGGATACATACATATTGCGAGTTTGTTTTAAATAATATTTCTTAATTTAACAATTTACTTATAAATATTTTACTGACATTTTGATTTCGTTACTTATTTCTATATTATTTTGTTTTGTTTTTATTGATTTTGTATTTTGTTTTATACTTATATTATCTTTATTTCGTTTACTATTTTTGTTTATTCTATTTTAAATATTCTTTCATTTTTAATTTAAACTGAGTTGCGCACCTAATAGTCTTTAAGTTATGTGGGAGGTTGTTCCAGTGGCGGATAGCATTGGTAAAGAATTGTCTGCTTGAGATTAGAGATTCATATCTTGGGCATATGAAATTATTAGTCCTTGTGGATGTTGCAGAGCAGAGCTTATTGTAGAGATACGGTGGTTGCCGAGTTGTCACAAAATTATGGAAATATATAAGAGTCCTATAATCTATCCACGAGGTCAAGTTTAAGTCAAGTAGTTTACTGGTCAAGTGGGATACATGGTCAAGTCGATTCAGTTTAAACACATATCTAACTATAGAATTTAAAGCTACTATCAACTTTTGCATATCTCTAGTGTCGCAGTGACCAGAGATCTCTACACCATAAAAAAGAGTGGGAATTAGAATGGCTTTTGATATAAGCATCCTGATTTGCTGTGGTAAAAAGTCTTTAGATGGAGAGAGCTGACGCAACAAGCCATATGTTCGACCAGTTGCTTTGGAAATATGTTGACTCCAGCTCAAGGTATTATTAAAAGTAATACCAAGATTGGTTGCCGACACCTCATATTTTATAGGCTTGTTACTAATTTATGCTTAAGCCATTTCCTTCGCCCAGTTGTCAATAAGATAAAGGACATAATTACTTTTACGAACACAAACATTTAATTGATTAACCGGACTACTAACATAAACCTGAACATCGTCTGCATATGAGTGTACTTCACAACCGGACAAGACACTAGGCAAATCATTAACATATATAGAAAACAATAATGGTCCTAATACAGATCCCTGAGGAACTCCCCTACTTAATTCGCTGAAACTTGATATACAGTTTCCAGAAACTACTGCTTGCTGCCTGCCAGCAAGATACGACGAGATGAAAACAACAGCACTATTTGTAAAATTGTAAAGATTTTTAGTTTAGTACTAAGTATGTTGTGGTTCACTGAGTCAAATGCTTAGAAATATTGCACAGTTATTGTCTAGTTGGCGACGAATGTCCTCAACAATGTCTGTTATTGCACTTATACAGCTCCTTTTCTTTCTAAAGCCTGATTGTTTCTGCGAAAGTAACGAGTTACGCTCGAGGAAAGTCTGCATTTGGACAGATATTAAATTTTCAAGAACTTTGCCTAGGAATGATAAAATTAAAATGGGCCTGTAATCCTTATTAGGTTTCATTATCGGAATAATTTTAGCCTTTTCCCAAATTGAAGGGAAAGTGGACGTTGTAAATGCTGTATTAAAAATATAAGTTATATGACGAAGAAGTAGTGGTAACAAAAGTTTTACAAATTTAGGGTTAATAGCGTCTATACCTTCGGCATTTGATTTTATTTTAAGGATACTCTCTAAGACATCACATTCATTGACGCACACAAAGCTAAAACTATTATCACAGTATGGTTGATATGTCAAATAATTATTGCATCTAGCCTCAGGTACATCAAGATGAGAGAATGCTCGGCATAGTTCCTCTACATCAACACAGTGGTCAGCCATTCGTCTAGATTTCCCTATTCCTAACTTATTAATTTCCCTCCAAGTTTGTTTTGTGGATGCAACGTGTTCAAACTTATTTTTAAAAGTTCACATTTTGCATATTTTATTCGTTTCGAAACCTTAGCTCTAGCCAATTTGTACAGTCCTCTGTGAGTTTCAGTTTTATAGCGCTCCCACTTTTGTAGGCTTGATCACGCTCATATATAAGGCTCTTAATTTCAATTTTAATTAAATTACACGCTATTTCAAGACACAGGAATACCAACTGTAACAGAAACAATTTCATTATTTATAACAGACACAGAGACCGCCTGCTTGCGCATACCAACCGTTTGGCTAGACATCTTGCCACACCGTTAGGCCGACGGCGTTTGCGCAGACGACACCCTGCGGACCTATGGATACTCGGCCGAGACAGACATGGACGACTTCTTTAACACCAAATAATCGACCACAAAAAAAAAAAAAACATTAACTAGTGAGGCAGAAATACTTAACTAAAGTATCCTTAATTAATAACCTAATAAAATAGAAATATAGATTAAACCAAAAATACAGCGAGTGTCAAGATAAAACAAAGATAAGTGACCCGTAAAACATCAACAAGAACCAAATGAAGAACGGAAATCATAATTATATAAATTTCGCTAGATAAAATTTTTCTAACTTTCTTCTAACGGTTAACTTGTTAGGCAGAATAAGTTCACATCGATCCTCCTTCTGCCTGTTACATGCATTCTGGGTTGGCACTAACTTAATAATACCCTTGTAGCCTTTGGATACCGGGTATAAAAAGAACTTTTAACAAAGGCTTACATTCTGGGTTGGCACTAACTTAATAATACCCTTGTAGCCTTTGGGTACCGGGTATAAAAAGAACTTTTCTAAGAAAGGCTTAGTCTCAAATAGAAGATTATTCAATTCTGAGCACAATAAAATTTGATTCACTCTGATACGTTACATAGTTTATTGTGAATTGTTTCCATGATAAAGCAAAAAACATAAAATGAGAAGGGGAGAACAGGCAGTCAAAACTTTTCGATGTGGCTTTAAGCCAGCTTTAGTTCCGCGCTTACAAGCTCGATTTGAGGCACTTAGAACTCGAAATTCTCACAGCATATTCTATAAATGATACATTTTTTTAAATGCAAAAAAATTTTGGTAAAACAATTTTGAGATAAAAGTGACGATGGAACATTCAACTCTAAAATTGCTGATATCAAATTTTGTGACGATTAATGTTTAAAAATTTTAATTAGTTTCAAAATCGGCACTTAGGTAAAATTGGTTGTCTGTAAAGTCGGTTTACTGACGTTGAACGTGACAACGTCTTAAGAAAATACTGATGGAATGGTAGCATTTACTTAACACGTTGTCACGTTCAACTATCGTCAGTAAACCGACTTTACAGACAACCAATTTTGAATACATTTTATGCTCAAGGAAAGTGCAAAATTTACTTCATTTAAGACCAAATAATTTTCAATTTTCAATTTCAGGCAGTGCCGGCTGCAAATGGCCAGTTTCTGGAGAGGATCAGGCAGTGCCGGCTGCAAATGGCCAGTTTCTGGAGAGGATCAGGCAGTGCCGGCTGCAAATGGCCAGTTTCTAGAGAGGATCAGGCAGTGCCGGCTGCAAATGGCCAGTTTCTGGAAAGGATCAGGCAGTGCCGGCTGCAAATGGCCAGTTTCTGGAGAGGATCAGGCAGTGCCGGCTGCAAATGGCCAGTTTCTGGAGAGGATCAGGCAGTGCCGGCTGCAAATGGCCAGTTTCTGGAGAGGATCAGGCAGTGCCGGCTGTAAATGGCCAGTTTCAGGAGAGGATCAGGCAGTGCCGGCTGCAAATGGCCAGTTTCTGGAGAGGATCAGGCAGTGCCGGCTGCAAATGGCCAGTTTCTGGAGAGGATCAGGCAGTGCCGGCTGTAAATGGCCAGTTTCAGGAGAGGATCAGGCAGTGCCGGCTGCAAATGGCCAGTTTCTGGAGAGGATCAGGCAGTGCCGGCTGTAAATGGCCAGTTTCTGGAGAGGATCAGGCAGTGCCGGCTGCAAATGGCCAGTTTCTGGAGAGGATTAGGCAGTGCCGGCTGTAAATGGCCAGTTTCTGGAGAGGATCAGGCAGTGCCGGCTGCAAATGGCCAGTTTCTGGACAGGATCAGGCAGTGCCGGCTGTAAATGGCCAGTTTTAGGAGAGGATCAGGCAGTGCCGGCTGCAAATGGCCAGTTTCTGGAGATGATCAGGCAGTGCCGGCTGCAAATGGCCAGTTTCTGGAGAGGATCAGGATCAGGCAGTGCCTGCTGTAAATGACCAGTTTCTGGAGAGGATCAGGCAGTGCCTGCTGTAAGTGACTAGTTTCTGGAGAGGATCAGGAAGTGCCTGCTGTAAATGACCAGTTTCAGGAGAGGATCAGGCAGTGCCAGCTGTAAATGGCCAGTTTCTGGAGAGGATCAGGATCAGGCAGTGTCTGCTGTAAATTACCAGTTTCTGGAGAGGATTAGGGAGTGCCGGCTGTTTGTTGATATGTTAAGTTAAATAGATATAAATATTATAGAAAGTCTATAAAAGCCAACTTATATTTTTTGAAAACACAATTGCTGCGGCTGGTACTCGAACCCGCAATCGTAAGATTAAGCCTCGAACACTCTAAACTCTGCACCACGCATGCAAACAAGAGGGCGACGTCAAAGACTGAAATACACACATACGCCTGCGTCAGTGCTCGAGCTATAAATAGACAAAGCGGGAGAGCATAGCGATACGGAGAAACACCGTCGCAAAACGGGCGGTGAGAGCGAGACGGTGAAACACCGCTTTGCCTTGCGGTTGCCAGAAGAGTGCAAAGCATTAAATTTTAACCACTCTCTCATTCTCTCTCTTCTCTGATGCTGCTGCTCACGTCACGTTTGCTCTGCCTGTGTCGCGGCAGAGGTAACGACGTATGAGTCATCTATTTTCGAGCGTGCAGCCAGCCTGCTGTATCGATTTATAAGACGTTATCACGTCAAAAGTTAAACAGGCAAAACAGGCAGCGTGTGATTTTGTACGTAGTGATGCCCCTTAACTACCAGCATCCTTCTCAGAGCTTTCGATATACATGTTTGCACCCTTTTAGTGAAGAGTCACAAGCGGTGCCCCAGCATGTAATGAAGGCGCCAATATTCAGCAACCGATTAAACACGATCCGCTCGAAAATCTTGGAGAAAATGGACAGGAGACTTATCGGCCTGTAAGATTCTGGTGAGCACGGGTCTCTCCTTTCTTCTGGACCATTGTGACAAGTGCACGTTTTCAGGGTATGGAAAATGGCCAAGGTTAAAGGAAGCATTAAAGAGAAGGCAGAGCTGTGCAAAAACTGAGCTAGGAAGTGCGTTTGCTACTTTACCATAAATTGCATCCATTCATAATATTTCTGCGTTTTCACTGTAACTGTTTTGGGAAAAGTTTTTCCATAGAGTGCACACGCGATTTTCTCGCACTTTCTGTTGTTTATTATAGTATCTGTTGCTGCTGCTACTTGTGCTGGCGAAAATCCTAATCTTCGGAATTGACGAGAAGATCCACGTGGGGTGGCAAAATTGTTCCGCCATCTCGGGTTTTCTCAAGAACATGTAGGTAAAAGCCTAGGTCTCGCTAAGTGAGCAGTTACCTTGGGGAGCATTAGATCTTCTATGAATGCTTTTAGGCTGCTGCAGTAAAAGTCACTAGCGACAAGCGGCATTTATTACAAATTGGCTAATATGGCACCATCGTTTCTATGGCCGCTATATGATATAGTTCGTTTTGTATTTAACAGGGACCGTAATTATTATAAGTTTTATTGTATAGGTCAAAAATAAAAGTTTTTTCTTGATTTTTATTATAAAAATCAATTATAACTCTTAAAATTATTAATAAAAATAATCATTACTTTATAATTATTTTAATTAAATAAATAATATAATTTCTATTTTTAATTTTTATTATTAAAATACAACACTTATTACAAAAATCAAATTGGAATAGCTTTTAAACAAAAGAATGTATCGGCCTATATATATGATCTGCTATTCAATACCTTGCTGTTGATATATGTATTATATATAACGCTAAGAAGCAAGTTGAGGTCTATGGATACGTACGCAATCATACGCATATCAACTGATATGTTCTGCAATATCTTCCGCTTAAAAGATATTCAAATTTGATTTTTATACCCTTGCAGAGGGTATTATAATTTTGCCATGATATTTGCAACGCAGTGAAGGAGGCATCTCCGACCCCATAAAGTATATATATTCTTGATCAGCATCACCAGCCGAGTCGATTTAGCCATGTCCGTCTGTCTGTCTGTCTGTCCGTCTGTCTGTCTGTCCGTCTGTCTGTCTGTCCGTCTGTCCGTCTGTCTGTCGGTTTCTACGCGAACTAGTCGCTCAGTTTTTGAGCTATAGGGCTGAAATTTTCAGCATAGTCTTATTTCTTTAGCACGCAGTATATATGGCGGAATGGCCGAAATCGGACCACTATATCCTATAGCTGCCATAGGAATGATGGCGAAATTAATGTAAAAAAAATTTTAACTTCTCTGTTTTTCAACGAATTTCTATAAACTAGTCTAGATAGATATAGTCGTTTTTTATAGTTCTACAGTTACGGTTTTAATTTCATTAAGATCGGACAACTATATCATATACCTGCCATAGAAGGGATCGGTCGATTTATATGAAAATGTAAAATTCTACATATTAAATGTAAAATTTACAAAATTCCTTTTTTTTTTACATTACCAAAATGGATTGATTTTCAATGATCCAATTGCAGACTGCAAGGGTATACAAAGTTCGGTTTACCGAAGTTAGCTTTCTTTCTCGTTTATTTATGATTTTTATAATAAAAAAAAATAATAATTCCTATTGTTTAATTTTATAATAAAAATCAAAGTATTAATATAATTCATATATATAATAATATTAAAATTTTTATTTTAAAATGGCATATAACTTATTTTTGATTTTAATTTTTAAATCAGAGTTAAAAGTTATTAAAATTATTATTAAAAACGAGAAAGAAAGCTAACTTCGGTAAACCGAAGTTTGTATACCCTTGCAGTCAGCAATTGGATCATTGAAAATCGATCCATTTTGGTAATAAAAATGTCAATTATGTAAATTTTGTAAATTTTACATTTTACATGTAGAATTTTACATTTTCATATAAATCGACCAATCCTTCTATGGCAGCTATGTTATATAGTTGTCCGATCTTAATGAAATTAAAACCGTAATTCTAGAACTATAAAAACCTCTATATCTCGAAATTTATAGAAATTCGTTGAAAACAAAGAAATTAAAATTTTTACATTAATTTCGCCATCATTCCTATGGCAGCTATAGGATATAGTGGTCCGATTTCGGCCGTTCCGACATATACTGCGTGCTAAAGAACAAGACTATGCTAAAATTTCAGACCGATAGCTCAAAACTGAGAGACTAGTTCGCGAAACCGACACGACAGACGGACAGACAGACGGACAGACAGGCGGACAGACAGACAGACGGACATGGCTAGACCGACTCGGCTGGTGATGCTGATCAAGAATATATATACTTTATGGGTCTGAGATGTTTCCTTCACTGCGTTGCAAATATCATGGCAAATTATAATACCCTCTGCAAGGGTATAAAACGGGAAAAAGTTTATTCCATTTTTAATTTTCCCGTAAAAATACTACATGTGTATTTGTTGCCGCACTTCCCAGACGATTTTAAGAACTTTGATTTTAATAAATCATAACTCTTATTTACGGTCCCTGGTGTTTAATTAAAAATCTGCTTTTATAATCATAAAAGAAAAGCATATATATATCGCTGACGCGAGATAATTGCCCAATTTGAAATGCAAATTAAGTTTCTCAGTAGTGATTGGTTTAAAAAATGTATTTTTATTTGTAATATACACTTATTCACTATTACAATTGGTCGAACTGATTTCACTGCTCTTTTACTTTAAATCGAATTTATGAACTGCTCCAGTTGGATCTCCAAAACTGACTGCCTGCTTAATTCTAGCATCTCTGCCATTGAACCTCGGCCAGAAGCTTTTCCTTTGTCAACTTTTAGAACTTCAGCATCAGATTGTGAAATTTGAATTATGCTGATCGATGCAATTTAGCGGATCGACGCAATTTGGACTTGGAACGCAATAGTTCGAACGGAAGCTTATGTTTACTTTAAGATTGGTTTATTTATCTTAGCGGCCACCTAAGTGCGACTCTCTGAGTTGGAGACAACGGCAACGACGAAATTGAAATTAACGGCGAAGGCAATTCGCTGTGATTGGATTTTAGAAAACTGTTTATTATTTCAATTACTTGCCCTTATTCACGGGTTTGATAACTCTCCCTTCTAAAATGGATCGTCCCGATTCAATATGAATTTCGTTTAAATGATCTCGTAATTCTGTTAAAAATCTTTTGGTTACTTGATTTTTCTAATTCTGGCCGTTGTTTTTGGTTACAAATACATAATGATTAAAATTAATTATATAAAGGTAAGAGCTATTTTGGTATTATTAATTTTAATAAAGGATTTAAAATGTTTATATTATCTAAAGAAAGTTTCGAGTTATTAGATAATATTTAATCGGATATTTCATATTTTTTAAAATGATTCGAAGTTATATAGTGAAGAATTCTGTTTTCTAAATTGGTGTATGAAATGTTATTAATTGTGGTTGTACCATTAAATGTTATTAGAAAGGACCCGTTTAAATGGGAATTGTTAACAATATTATTACCATTTATAAGAATGGCACCATCTTGTATGATGTCTATTTTTTATTTGTTTCTCTTATTTTTTACAAATTGATTTCTCTCCGTTTAATAATCGGGTAAAACAAGTTTTTCCTTATTTAAAGTGCAATAATTATTAAAAACTTCGTTCTTAAAGTTAAACATTTCATAATTTATATTTGCGCATTTTGCAACTTAATTGCTTAGTACTAGTTTTCCATCGTTTTGGGAAATCGCTCTAGCGTAGTATATTTCGCATCTGTTATTTATTATTGGGTATTTTATATAAATTATTAAAAGATCTTTATGTAGTGCTATTTGGAACACAGAGATATCCATAAAGTCAGCGAAAATTACTGGCTTTATTTCGTGTTTTAATATTTCTATCATTGTCATTGTTTAAAATTTTAGTACTAAAACGTTAATTTTGCTAGTGTGATAGTGTCTAATAAATTTTGCAAATCAAATGTTAATAATCGTAAGCGATGTTTTCGTAGTGGTAAATCTTGGTCAATAAAGACATATTTAAAATCATCAGAAAGAGACTCAATTCCATTAAACAATTTGGAATTGGTACCAAATTGCTTATTAATATTTTTATTTTTCATTTATCTTATTTTGTTCTTTAATAAAATCATCATGATCCGGAGTTCCAGTCAACCATTCCCACACTGTGCCTAACTCATTTATTCCTCTTTTTGATTTAGTTGATATTAACTGTGACATAATTAATTCGATTACTTTTATGTCATTCTTGATTTCCCATTGGGACCTTTTATTAGTATCTCTTTTTATATTACCTGATTCCAAATTTATTATTTCTTTATAAAACTTAAATTAGTAAAGTGAAATAAATCTGCGTATGAATCGTACGTCAATACGTCTTTCTTGTCCTTGAACAAAGATACTCGTGAATTGAGTAGTCAATTATTTCTGAGTTTGTTAATAAAATAAGGTGTAGTATGAACACCTGATAAAACATTATTCTGTAATAGGTAAGAAAAGGTAATATAAAAATATTAGAATTTTATTTTATATTTGTGAATAATTCTATTTCTACTGTTGATTATCATTGTGTTAAAATTTTATGTTATCCTTAAGGATCGTACGATTTCTATTAATATTTATGACTTTATTATGTAAATTCTCCTTAACTACTTGTTTTTGACGTGATAACGTCTTTTAAATCGATAGAGCAGGTTGGCTGCACGCTCGAAAATGGATGACTCATACGTCGTTACCTCTGCCGCGACACAGGCAGAGCAAACGTGACGTGAGCAGCAGCAGCAGAAGAGAGAGAATGAGAGAGAGTGGTTTAAATTTAATGCTTTGCACTCTTCTGGCAACCGCAAGGGCAAAGCGGTGTATCTCCGTCTCGCTCTCACCGCCCGTTTTGCGACGGTGTTTCTCCGTCTCGCTCTGCTCTCCCGCTTTGTCTATTTATAGCTCGAGCACTGACGCAGGCGAATGTGTATTTCAGTCCTTGACGTCGCCCTCTTGTTTGCATGCGTGGTGCAGAGCTTAGAGTGTTCGAGTCCTAATCTAACGATCGCGGGTTCGAGTACCAGCCGCAGCAATTGTGTTTTAAAAATTTAAGTTGGCTTTTATAGACTTTTATAATATTTATATCCATTTAACTTAACATATCAACAAACAGCCGGAACTGCCTGATCCTCTCCTGAAACTGGCCATTTGCAGCCGGCACTGCCTGATCATCTCCAGAAACTGGCCATTTGCAGCCGGCACTGCCTGATCCTCTCCAGAAACTGGCCATTTGCAGAAGGTACTGCCTGATCCTCTCCAGAAACTGGCCATTTGCAGCCGGCACTGCCTGATCCTCTCCAAAACTGGCAATTTGCAGTTGGCACTGCCTGATCCTCTCCTGAAACTGGCCATTTGCAGCCGGCACTGCCTTGATCCTCTCCAGAAACTGACCATTTACAGCCGGCACTGCCTGATCCTCTCCAGAAACTGGCCATTTGCAGCCGGCACTGCCAGATCCTCTCCAGAAACTGGCCATTTACAGCCGGCACTGCCTGATCCTCTCCAGAAACTGGCCATTTGCAGCCGGCACTGCCTGATCCTCTCCAAAACTGGCAATTTGCAGTTGGCACTGCCTGATCCTCTCCTGAAACTGGCCATTTGCAGCCGGCACTGCCTTGATCCTCTCCAGAAACTGACCATTTACAGCCGGCACTGCCTGATCCTCTCCAGAAACTGGCCATTTGCAGCCGGCACTGCCAGATCCTCTCCAGAAACTGGCCATTTACAGCCGGCACTGCCTGATCCTCTCCAGAAACTGGCCATTTGCAGCCGGCACTGCCTCATCCTCTCCAGAAACTGGCCATTTGCAGCCGGCACTGCCTGATGCTCTCCAGAAACTGGCCATTTGCAGCCGGTACTGCCTGATCCTCTCCAGAAACTGGCCATTTGCAGCCGGCACTGCCTGATCCTCTCCAGAAACTGGCCATTTGCAGATCCTCTCCTAAAACTGGCCATTTGCAGCAAGCACTGCCTCATCCTCTCCAGAAACTGGCCATTTGCAGCCGGCACTGCCTCATCCTCTCCAGAAACTGGCCATTTGCAGCCGGCACTGCCTGATCCTCTCCAGAAACTGGCCATTTGCAGCCGGCACTGCCTCATCCTCTCCAGAAACTGGCCATTTACAGCCGGCACTGCCTGATCCTCTCCAGAAACTGGCCATTTGCAGCCGGCACTGCCTCATCCTCTCCAGAAACTGGCCATTGACAGCCGGCACTGCCTGATCCTCTCTCAGAAACTGGCCATTTGCAGCTGGCACTGCCTGATCCTCTCCAGAAACTGGCCATTTGCAGCCGGCACTGCCTGATCCTCCAGAAACTGGCCATTTGCAGCCGGCACTGCCTGATCCTCTCCTAAAACTGGCCATTTAAGCCGGCACTGCCTGATCCTCTCCTAAAACTGGCCATTTGCAGCCGGCACTGCCTGATCCTCTCCAGAAACTGGCCATTTACAGCCGGCACTGCCTGATCCTCTCCAAAACTGGCCATTTGCAGCCGGCACTGCCTGATCCTCTCCAGAAACTGGCCATTTACAGCCGGCACTGCCTGATCCTCTCCAGAAGCTGGCCATTTACAGCCGGCACTGCCTGATCCTCTCCAGAAACTGGCCATTTGCAGCCGGCACTGCCTGATCCTCTCCAGAAACTGGCCATTTACAGCCGGCACTGCCTGATCCTCTCCAGAAACTGGCCATTTGCAGCCGGCACTGCCTGATCCTCTCCAGAAACTGGCCATTTACAGCCGGCACTGCCTGATCCTCCAGAAACTGGCCATTTGCAGCCGGCACTGCCTCATCCTCTCCAGAAACTGGCCATTTACAGCCGGCACTGCCTGATCCTCTCCAGAAACTGGCCATTTGCAGCCGGCACTGCCTCATCCTCTCCAGAAACTGGCCATTGCAGCCGGCACTGCCTGATCCTCTCAGAAACTGGCCATTTGCAGCCGGCACTGCCTGATCCTCTCCAGAAACTGGCCATTTGCAGCTCGGCATCCATTGCCTGATCCTCTCCTAAAACTGGCCATTTACAGCCGGCATCCTCTCCAGCCATTTGGCACTGCCTGATCCTCTCCAGAAACTGGCCATTTGCAGCCGGCACTGCCTGATCCTCTCAGAAACTGGCCATTTACAGCCGGCACTGCCTGATCCTCTCCTAAAACTGGCCATTTGCAGCCGGCACTGCCTCATCCCCTCCAGAAACTGGCCATTTACAGCCGGCACTGCCTGATCCTCTCCAGAAACTGGCCATTTGCAGCCGGCACTGCCTGATCCTCTCCTAAAACTGGCCATTTACAGCCGGCACTGCCTGATCCTCTCTAAAACTGGCCATACAGCCGGCACTGCCTGATCCTCTCCTAAACTTGCCATTTGCAGCCGGCACTGCCTCATCCTCTCCAGAAACTGGCCATTTACAGCCGGCACTGCCTGATCCTCTCCAGAAACTGGCCATTTGCAGCCGGCACTGCCTGATCCTCTCCTAAAACTGGCCATTTACAGCCGGCACTGCCTGATCCTCCTAAAACTGGCCATTTACAGCCGGCACTGCCTGATCCGCTCCTAAAACTTGCCATTTGCAGCCGGCACTGCCTCATCCTCTCCAGAAACTGGCCTTTTACAGCCGGCACTGCCTGATCCTCTCCAGAAACTGGCCATTTACAGCCTCCTCTCTCAATTTTACATAACTTTTTACCCAGTGTCAAATAATTGAGAATGATTCGTTGTTAAACTAAGAACTTTTGTGTATTAAATTGAAAATTATTTGGTCTTAAATGAAGTAAATTTTGCACTTTCCTTGAGCATAAAATGTATTCAAAATTGGTTGTCTGTAAAGTCGGCTTACTGACGATAGTTGAACGTGACAACGTCTTAAGTAAATGCTACCATTCCATCAGTATTTTCTTAAGACGTTGTCACGTTCAACCGCAAACCGACTTTACAGACAACCAATTTTATATCTAGTGTTAAGCTTATTCCTTTCCCCGTGTTTTCTCATAAATGACATCCCCTACGAGATAGTCCTTCTCCTTTCTGCCTTCTTTGTGAGAATCTAACATTCTCTCTTTTGCTTGTTTCAATATCTGTGAAATTTTATCATGTTCGATTTTATTGAACAATATATCGAACGGTCGTTGGTTGGTAACGGAATGTATAGTTAAGTTATATTTCTGAGCTGCTCTAATTATAATTTCAAAATATTCAACTAAATTAAGTTAGTCTTTGATACAGCGAGCAATTTCTGTAAGAGTTAAATGAGCTCTTTCAATTTGCCCATTGGACGTACTATGGCGAGGATCCGCGAAATTTAATTTAATACCGCATATTTGTGCGAACGATTTAAATTGTGTAGATGTGAAACTTGACTCGTTATCTATCATCAAAGTTTTTGCAAGTGGAAATTGTTGCAAGATTTTTAAAATTTTGGCTTCTATGTTGATTTTATTTTGAATCTGTTTTACAACTAAGTATTTTGAATATGAATCAATACAAGTAATAAATATTAAACTTTGAGCGTAGTAAACATCGATGTGCAGATTTTCTCCTTCTTTAGTTGGGATAGGTGCCTGACCTATAGAAATCTACTATATTTGTTATTATTGCAAATTGAACAGTTCTTGATGTACTCCTGGAGTTTTTTGTTCATATCTGGCCAATAGTGTAGTCTGTTTATTTGCTTGTAATTTTCGTCTAGTCCCCAATGTGCTCTACAATGAGTTTCTTCTATTATTACTGCTCTGTCTTCTGTGTTTTCTACGTCTTGTATATAGGAATTTTTGTATATAGGAATTTATTCGTGAAAATTTCCTTAAGTGGATTTTGAATTTTATATAAGTCTTCCAAAGTACAGTGAATACCTATTGTTATATTAGGGGGGGAATATATTCCCGTAAGATTGATACCAAATTTTCCGGAGTATTAAATTCCATTATATGCCTGGTGCTTCCGAATATATTAACCGACTCATGTATTGTATACCTCCCCGTTGCTAATAGCAATTGTTGCTTAAACTGGTTTGAGGGTTTTCGGGTCTCTTGTATAACATTCTCAAAACTACTCTCTGCTGAATGCTGAGTGATTTGATCTGAGGTCGATTCGTTACTGTCAGTTATTTCGTTAATTTGAATTCTTGATAAGGCGTCTGCGACAACATGGGTAGATCGTGGTTTATCAATTATTTTAGGAGAGTAACTTTCAATAAATGAATACCATCATTTCATTTCGATGTTTGGGTTTTTAGATATAGAGAAAGAAGTGGTTGATGATCTGTATAGATCTCGATGTTGTTAACACCGTATAAATAATTACGCAGTTTTTAAATGCCCAAACTATGGCTAAAAATTCTTTTTATTAGTGGCATATATTTGCCGGGTTTAGTTAGAGTTTTGGAAATGAAGGTAATTGGTTTCCCTTCTTGAGAAAGAACAGCACCAATAGCTAAATCTGAAGCGTCAGTTGTTAAAGTGAATTTGTTTACCCGGTACCCATAGGGTACAAGGCCTTGCAAGGGTATTATAAGTTAGTGCCAACCGAGAATGTATGTAACAGGCAGAAGGAGAAATCTCCGACCCTATAAAGTATATATATTCTTGATCAGCGTCACCAGCCGAGTCGATTTAGCCATGTCCGTCTGTCCGTCTGTCCATCCGTGTGAAACAACAGATCTCAGAGACCATAAGAGCTAGGGTTACCAAATTTGGTGACAACATTGGAATCTGTTGCCCGCAGATCAAGTTGGTTTTAAAATTTGGCCACGCCCACTTCCGCCCCCCGAAAAAAAATAAAAAACGTTATATTAGCTATAGGCGTGATTTTCGACTTAAAGTAAATATATAGACTTAATAAGTAGCCGATTGCGGACGTGCTTTGAAAATTTGAGTAAAATCGGATGATAAACATGGAAGTTATTAAACAATAAATGCTTTCACATTCTCTCGCTCTATCGCACTAGGAATAATTTACGTGTCTGACACTTAGCTTTGGGTGGCAGTAGTGAAAAAAGTGTTGCGTGCTTTCGAGCCCATTATTAATTCGTAATGCAGCTGCATGCAGAATTTGTCTTTTTTGAACGTTGCTCAATATGTTTTTATAACATTTATTTGTAAATTTCTTGTTTTTCCGAATAATGTCTCACGGGCAATACTTAATGCAGCTGCATTGCAGGTGAATCTAACACATGTCCGTGTGCTATTTAATTTCACGGGCAATACTTTGGGTACCGTATCTCACAGTCGGTCACACTGTAGCTTTCTCACTTGTTTATTGTAATCTGGTTGAACCAATTCAATTTGTGCAATTTAATTATCTTTGAGCTTGTTAAATGCTCTTTCAGCTGAATCGTCCAGCTGTATTGAAGTTTTTCGGGACATATTTTTGGATACCTTTCCATTTTGGCCTTCCAAATACTTTGTGAGAGGTTTTGCAATTTTCGCGTAAGACCTAGGAGGTAGAGACCTGCATGGATACATTCAAATGAGCAAATGAATCATTTAATTCAAAAAGTGTACACTATTTTACTAAACAGCTCCAAATAAATGTGAGTGAATGTTGTAATATTGCCTGTATTTGACAGATACTGCTCATACTCAGTATAGTACTGTACAGTATAAAATGAGTACACCAAAATGTGTGTACAGTTAACTTAGTGTACAGTGTTTTGATGTACAGTGTACTTACTTCTAAATACGTAAACTTTTTAATTGATTTAACTTAACTTTTATTAAAATCGTTACAAAAATATTAACTATTAAAATTATTAGTATTGGAGTGTAAAACATGATACTATTTACCATTTCTGGCGTATTGGCAATTTTGCAGCGTTTTTAGGTTGTGAGGTTTATAGCAACCGAAAAGCCCTTTCGGAAGCTGCACTGCTAGCTTGGTGCATAGCTTCTTCGACTCATTGTCAACTGTTATATCAAGATGGCCGCGCTTAAGAGTATTGGCCTTGGCGAACTTGTAAATGTGCTTCTTTGTGCACTTGTTGCAACTACATCTGTTATCTCTAATCCATTTTATCGACTATCCGCGAAAAGGTCTCCCAAACCTTGCTTTTGATACATATGGCTTTAGTTCATTGGGTTCTATTTTGGCCTTAACATCAGCAGCGTACTTCTTGAAGTCATTCAGCGATTTCATGGTACCGATTGGATCTTTGGTATTACCCAACAATGATTTCTGGTTTTATTTAAGCTAAAATACATAATTTATAATTTGTTGTATCATTTAAAATTTATTGATGTGAACTTATGTACATCGACTTGAATATTTGTAGCACTCATTTGTACAGTTGTATATTTTGTTTTATTTACTGTACACCTTGTTTGGAATAGAATTGATATTCATACCGAAATATACAACTTTTACTGTCACTCACTTTCAGTGAGAACAGTACGAAAGTTGTACAGGCTTTTTGACATATTGAATATACTGTACAGTATAGAATGAGTACAGTATTTTTGAGAACACCAGACTACTGTACAGTACTGTATACTTAGAAATGAATGTATTCATGCAGATCTCTACTAGGATGCAGATCTCTGGGATTGGATATTTAATAATTGTAGAAATTTTTCGGGATCGGTTTTGATCACATTGTGTGAGACAACGTAACCAAGAAATGTGATTTCTAATTTGAAGAACTTTGATTTTTCAATTGAAATTTTCATGTTTGCGTTCAACAATATTTTAATTATGGCGGTTAAGTCCTTGTAGTGTTGTTTAATTGTTTTAGAAAATATAATAATGTCGTCCATATATACGTGACAAGTTTTACCCACTTGTTCTCTCAAAATATCATCCATTGCACGTTGGAATATTCTGTGTGCGTTCGTTAGCCCAAATGGCATTCTCAGGAATTCATATTTTCCGTTATTAATTGAAAATGACGTATTCTCTTTATCTGTTTCTTTTATGAGGATCTGGTGAAATCCAGACTCCAAGTCGATCGTGGAAAAGTATTAAGCTTTCCCAAGGTTTGACAAAATCACTGAAGGATCATGCATTGGATATCTATCCGGAATGGTATTTTCGTTGTTTTATAGTCTATCTGAGTTTTGCCGTACCATCTTCATTAAAACCCTTTTTGGTACCACTAAAACAGGGAATTATAAGGACTTTTACTTGGTCTTATAATATCTTCTTTCATCATCCGGCTTACTTCAGAGTTTACGAAACCTGAAGCCGATTGAGCATAGGGATACTGTTTGCTATAAATAGCCCTATCATTTTCGGTGTTTATTTCACCGCGAATGTCTGTCCTGAAAGGGATTTGCATGTTTATCTTCGAATGTTCAGTATTGATAACATTAATTATCTCTGTTTTCCAAATCTATTCTTCGATTTAAAATTGATTCACTCATATTGTTTACTTCATGATTGTCGGACAAATCTACGACAGCGTGTTCAAAATTGTTAAATTCCAAACTTTTATTTAGGTCGGATATTTCAACGACGGCGTGTTCAGGATTTGTATATCCCAAACTAAATTCGCTTTGATTACCCATTTCAGATTCGGATCTGATTTGAGCCTTTTCATCAAAGTATTTTTTACTATAAGTTCCGTTAATGGAAGAATGGTGTTTTCTTCTGTTAAAGAATGTTGGTTCAAAGGATTCCGCTATCATAATTTAATTTTTCTTCTTTCCCATTAAATTTGATAACTCCTTAGCTGTATCAATTACAGCTCCTATTTTTTCAATAGATTATAGCCAACCAGTAGATCTAAATCTAGTCTTCTATTTCATATAAAGTATATTCTGTATCAAAAATAGTTAGTTTATGATAATATTTATTTATAGAATATCCATTCACTGTAGATACTCTTTTGTATATTGGAAGCTCATTCTTGTTTTATAAATGCCTGTTCTAATATAACACGAGGTTGCCCTGTGTCAAATAATATTTTTAATTTTTATTTATTTTCGGGTCATTTCTAATTAAGTAGGGTAAGCCTCCTGCTGACTTTGGTCTAAAAATGGTTCTCTTCAATGTTATTTAGCCTCATCGTCTTGTTAGCCGGTTGGTTAACAGTTCCAGTACGTACCCTTTTATTTTGAGCTTGGCCTTGCTGAGCGTACTGGGTCTCAAATTTTATACCCGGTACCCATAGGGTACAAGGGTATTATAAGTTAGTGCCAACCGAGAACGTATGTGACAGGCAGAAGGAGGCATTTCCGACCCCATAAAGTGTATATATTCTTGATCAGCATCACCAGCCGAGTCGATTAAGCCATGTCCGTCTGTCCGTCTGTCCGTCCGTCCGTCCGTCCGTCCGTGTGAAACAACAGATCTCAGAGACTATAAGAGCTAGAGTTACCAAATTTGGTGACCACATTGGAATCTGTTGCACGCAGATCAAGTTTGTTTTAAAATTTGGCCACGCCCAATTCCGCCCCGAAAATAATAAAAACGGTATATAAGCCATACACGTGATTTTCGGCGTAAAGTAAATAAATAGTCTTAATAAGTAGGCAAAATCGGATGATAAACATAGAAGTTAAACAATAACATTTCTGAGAAAGAGAGACAGAGAGAGAGAGCGCACGTGCTTGTTGCTCAACATGTTCCTAGCAGCTTTGTTTTGTGTTGCTTAGCATGTTCCTAACAACATTTGTCGCTTTTGAGAGTTGCCCATCATGTTCCTAGCAACATTTGTCTCTTTTGAGTGTTGCTTAACATGTATCTAGCAATATTTGTCTTCATTTGTCAAAATTTCCTTTTTCCATGTTCATGTGCTGTTTTTTTCACCCACAATGCTTTGGGTACCGGGTATCTTACAGTCGGTCACACTCGACTGTAGCTTTCCCACTTGTTTTGTTTGACCCTCTTGTTCTGGCTATAATTATAATTTGGATATTTATTATAGCTTTTATTATAATCATTGTTAGCCCTGTTCTGTATCTGGATAGACTCGTCTATCTCCATTGGTTCTGGCTTATTTTGTGGCTTCCTATAAGTGCTTCGCTGATTTTGTTGGTTATTTTATATCTACCCTTGTTCCAAGAATTATTTTTGCTCTGATTATAATAACCTTGAGTATTTCTGTTCTGGTTGTGGTCATGATAAAACCTTAAATTACACTGGTCGACAAGAAAAATGCCGGCGAATAAAAGCCATTGGTTCTGATAGATCTGAAACGGTACATAACTAGTCCGAAACTGAAAAGTTTCCATCACCCACCAATTTTGAGAAAATCGCGGTCAAAGTATCATGCACTGCTTGAATCGGCACTTTTCAAGGCTTAATAACTCCCAAACCTTACGTTGCCCAGAGCGGGTATTCAGCTTAAAAGAGCTTTGGCCTTTCTAATTCAATAGTAAACAAGAATATCCAATGGGAGACCTCTCGTTCTTTAGTTATAATGCATTTTACAAACTTAAATTTATCACAAATTTTTGCTATGTTGTAGTTGTTGAACACGTAGTTTTTGATCCTGTTGGGGTCGTCCTTCTTCTTGGTTGATGATCCTGACTGGGGTCGTCCTTCTTTTGGTTGATGATCCTGATTGGGGTCGTCCTTCTTTTGTGATTTTCGGATTTTTAACTTGGGGTCTTCCTTCTTTTCAATGTTTATGTGTGGCGAGGATTTCCTTTAGCCTGTTTTCTTAAAATGCTTTTGTTGATGGTTTCAAAGAATTTTTTGTTAATTTTGTTTTAAACATTTTGAAATAAAATGTTTTTCCGATGGTTATTATTTTTGATGAAATTTTGTTGCACTTTTAATTTTATTATGTCCGAGCCAGTGAGTTTATGTTACGATCACTATTTTGTAATTTGAGATTTAAGGGATTATTTCATTAATTATTTTTCACCTTAGTTTTTGATCAACACAAACTTTTAGTTATGCGTCGGTTGTATCGGGTTTTGGCCGCGCTAAATTCCTTTTTACTTTAAAACTTTTAGCATTTATTTTAAAGCTTTGTTTTAGAATTTTTAATCGCACGGCCCACGTGGGCGCCAATTAAGTTTCTCAGTAGTGATTGGTTTAAAAATTTATTTTTATTTTTAATAAACACTTATTAACTATTACAATAGGTCGAACTTATTTCACTGCTCTTTTACTTTAACTCGAATTTATGAACTGCTCCAGTTGGATCTCCAAAACTGACTGCCTGCTTAATTCTTTTCTTTTTTTCTTTGTCAACTTTTAGAACTTTCATTTTGTTTAGAATAAAAGCTTAGGATGAAACTCTTGCATCAGATTGTGAAATTTGAATTATGCTGATCGATGCAATTTAGCGGATCGACGCAATTTGGACCTGGAACGCAATAGTTCGAACGGAAGCTTATGTTTACTTTAAGATTGGTTTATTTATCTTAGCGGACCACCTTAGTGCGACTCAGCATCTATTCCTAGACTCAGCGACGAAATTGAAATTATCGGCGAAGGCAATTCGCTGTGATTGGATTTTAGAAAATTGTTTATTATTTCCATTACTTTCCCTTATTCACGGGTTGGATAACTTGCAAGTGTTTTCAGTTAAGAAAACTGTTTTGTTTAAATTTGTAATTTAATTGTCTAGCACTAGCACTGTTGAAAAGGTTCTGATTTGTGGGAGCAGGGAGCAGCATAGTAGATAAGCCTCACTGCGAAATTGAAGAGCGACAAACCACAAGTGTAAACAGTGCAAAAATGTAATTATTTTATAATTTTTAACCAAATGTTTTATTAAAGATTTCAGTCTATTCTATAGTAAACCCCAGAGGCTCGAAGTGAGTGAAAACGCTTTGGGACCAAGGAGTGTCCCAACATTCTGAAATTTTCCATCCGGAAAAATCGCTGCCAGTTCGTGTCGGTTGAAAATGCGAGTATGCCGATCAATGTGAACCAAGCAAGTTAAGTTGTTTACACATTAAATGAACTAGGGTTGTCGAATATTTTTAAAATATCCTATAGATGATATTTTTTGTTGAAAAAAAAATATAATTAAATATATCACTACAAAATATCGAGATATTCGATATTTTTAATAAAAAAGAATCAGCCATTCTCATGAATAAGCTATCAGCTCTAAGCAAAGAATACATTCTCTTACAAATATATTATTGAAGTGAAACTTTAAATTATTAGTGTTTTGCTGGTTATTGTAATTGTTGTTTTGTCTTGTGATTGAAATGTGTTTGACCGTTTCCACCATAGTTTGGCTCACTATGATTTCTGTGACTTGTTGAAAAACTATTTGCGAAATGAGCCCTCATATTGTTGCTTTCTGATTCTGAACTATGACCATTGCATTTGGTAGGTCAGGTGGATTCATTGAGAAAAAGTATCTGAAATTTGGCCGTTGAGGCCGGTAATAAAACTCTTAGAGCTGTTTTCCTATATTTCTCATTTAATTCCGCTGTTATTGGTTTGTTTCTACAATAGGTCATAATAGTTTTATTGATTAGTAGAGTTAATTTTCTATTAACTGCACCATAATAATCCATTATGGATAATTTATTCTCAATACTCATAATTCCTGTTCAATAATATGTATTGGACGTTTGTCACTAAAGACACAAGTCTGGCCTCGAAATTTAATACCGTGCCATTATGGGTTAAGGCATGCATCGTTTGCCATTCCTGTTATTTTGTTTCTTAATCTGGATAGGGCAGAATAAAATCTTTCACTACCTCTGGCATATTGCCCCATGGCTATTTCAGCTGACTCTCTCCAACTTACATATTTATCTTCTTCACCTTTATATTTTCTGACAGATTTGATGATTTCATATTATTATTATTATTATTATTACTAGGGCCTTATTGCACCGCGACCAGATGTTAGGTCTTTTGTGCCGGCCTATAGGATTAAGGTAGAGCATCTATTCCTAGGCTTCTGATAAAGGAGAGCACTTTGGCGAGGTCTATCTCTTCCCAAATCCTGTAAGGGGGATAAGTTCACCTCCTAGTTGTTGAAGTCGACGTCTGATTAGTGAGGGGCATTCACATTGAACATGTTCTGATGTTTCTGGCTCCAGCTCACAGAATCTACATGTGTCGATTTCTGAAAGTTTTAATTTCTTAAGGTGATACCTTAGGTTCCAGTGACCTGTTAGGTAGCCTGTTAGAGTGCGAATCTCACTCTTTTTAGATTGATGATGCGTTTGGATCGCGACATCTGGGGACGAGGAATTGTTTGGCTTGTCTCAGCCCTGCACTGTCGGTCCAGTGACGACTTATCTCCTTTTCCTCACATTTCCTGACCATTTCCTTTTGTGTCCTTTCGAAAGTCCACAGAATGATTCAGGGCCGATTAGTGGTGTCATCGCCTCGCGTTTTGCTAGGAGTCTGCCACCTCGTTTCCTATATGGCCTTCATGCCCTGGCACCCAGCCCACCGTTAAGGTGTTTTGGAGGCAAGGGCGTTCAGCTACTGGAAACAGTTTTCTACAAGTCTGGAGGTGATCGTAAAGATCTCAGCGCTATGAGCGCCGCCTGACTGTCAGAGAAGATGTAAATCCGTGCGCCTCACATATTCCTGCGAAGGCATTCACGAGCACAGATTGGCGTGTATCTCTGCTTGGAAGATGGTTGGGGACTTTCCCATGGCTATGCATTTGTTGAACCTTTGTCCGAAAATACCAGCCCCGGTGTCGCCGTTTTCCAATTTCGATCCGTCAGTGTACCACGTTTGTGATCCACTGGGCAGAGATATTGATTTTGTTGTCCAGTCGTGTCTGGTGTACAGGACTACAGAGAAGTTTCTGTGGAAAACAAGTTTTGGTTTCTGCTCGTCAGTTATACGCAGAATGGGTTCGTTTATTAGGGGTTCGAGTACCCGTAGATGCCCAGTTAGATCCCCACTTTTTATATCGGTGATGTTTTGGAGGCGAAGTGCCCCAGGCAGGCCTCCTTTTCAGGGCGATGGGTAGAGGGGAATGCCTGTTATAACTCCAAGTGCTGCAGTGGGGCATGTCCGGATGGCTCCAGTGATGCCTATGCAGACCAGTCGTTGTATTTTGGTAAGTGCAGCCGCAGCTGTCTTCTGGGTGGATTTCGTCCACCAAGCAAGAGATGCATAGGTTATGATCGGTTTTACCACAGTGTTAACAGACCAGTAGATCATTTTGGGACTTAGGCCCCATGTTCTGCCGAAAAGCCTATTGCAAGCAAAGTATGCTCGAGTGGCTTTGTTAATGGTCTTTTCAAGGTGTGAGTTCCAGTTGAGCTTGGAGTCAAGTATAACTCCCAGGTAGTTAGCTTCAACCGAAAAGTCAATGGTTGATCCATTTAGGGATGGTCTTGTCAGAGAGAGAGAGACCTTTTCCTGGTAAATGGAACTAGAACAGTTTTAGACGGGTTTATGGATAGTCCTTTATCCTGACACCATCTATTGGCTATATTGAGGGCTTGCTGCATGCGGTCCGAGATGGTTTGCTCATGCCAGCCCACTATATAGATGACTAGATCGTCAGCGTAGCCCTAAGGGTGGAACCCTAGGTTGAGCTCAAACAGTAGCTCGTCTATGACCAGAGTCCACAGGAGAGGAGAGAGTACTCCCCTTGAGGGCATCCCCGTGTGGCTGTGATTGAGGTCATGGTTCCTCCTAGGTCTACAGTTATGATTCTGGATTTGAGCATTTCCAGAATCCACCTAATAATGGGTGTGGCGACATTTTTACGTACAAGAAAGGCACGGATTGCCTCGTATGACGTGTTGTCAAAAGCTCCTGAGATGTCTAGAAAGGCACCTAGTGCTATTTGTTGAGAGCCAATGGCCTTTTCAATGACTGTTGTAAGGCAACGGATGGCAGTCTCAGTTGATTTACCAGTTTGGTACGCATATTCGTACTTATGTAGGGAAGATGCTTGAGGTTCACTTCCTGATGTGCTGGTCAATTATCCATAGTTTATATGGTTTATATTTTCCATAGTTTTAAGAAGGAAGGAGCTAAGACTAATTGGTCTATAGGATTTAGGCAGTTGGTAGTCTTTCTTCCCTACCTTTGGAATAAACACAACTTTTACTTTAGCCCATTTGCTTGGTATGTGTCCAAGCACGAGACTAGCTCGGAACAAACGGGCCAGGGGAGTGCGAGTTGGTGCAGTCCCTGCTGCAATAAGCATGGATAAAGTCCATCTGGTCCAGGGATTTGTATGGACTAAAACCATTGTACGCTATTTTGATGAAACAGTCTAAAGGCCATGTTTTTAATACGTTCCGATTGATAGGGAGGTTCCGTTCCTTCAGCCCCATTGGAGTCTGCCACAATAGCCACGCGCAGGCGTGGGCACTCTCCAATCCCAGAGAGGTAGGTTGGTGCCTCACTTTTTGAAATGGGTTACTCCATGGCCACGCACTCAGGAAAGTGAGTATTTAGGAGTAGACTACTCGTTTCCTTTGGGTTGCTTGTGCGTGTTCCATCTGGCTTTTCAACGTAGGAAACCCATGTGGCCTTCCCACTCCTCGCCTTATTGAAGAGCCTTCGTGAAGCCTGTTTAAGATCGTCAAGGCTCTTATTCCACCAGGGAATAGCCCGACTGATCTTACGAACTTTTGTTCGCAGCTAGCGTGATATGCCGATTCAATGTTTGTATGAAGCACAGTAGCTCACGCTCTAACTCGAGCAGTCTCTGGATTGCTCAAGTTCAAAGCAGAAAAGATCCCAGTTTGTGTTTTGGGATTTCTAGTGACTAGGCTACATTGCAAGGCACCTCCTATATCAAATCTGATGTGCTGGTGATCTGACATAGTGATCTCATTCGCAACGTGCCAGTTTGGGACAACGGACAACATATTCAGACCTCAGAGAGTTAGGTAGAGGACTTCCTCTCTTATTCCATTGATAAATGTAGGCTCGCTGCCCTGATTTAGTAAACCTATGTTATTACTAATAATGTACCTCTTTTGTTGATGTTGCTGCTCCCCCAGACCGTGCATTGCGCATTGGCATCGCAAGCAATTATCCACCGGAGCCGGTTTCTGTGGCAGTGCTCTACCAGGGCACAGGTAGCCGCCGGAGGCACATCGTCAGTGTCGCCGGGTAGATAAGCAGAGGCCAGCACTGCCTCCTGCTCGCCATGGGCAGTGGGTATTTTAACCCAGACCGCCACCAGGTCCTCAGTTATGAACTGTGAAAGGGGAACAAATGTTAGATTTTTGTTTATTAACAAAGCCGCTCTAGGTCGAGGTTGGCCGTTTGCATATAGCAGCTTACCAGATGGGGTGCTAAGCCCCAGGACACGTCCGGCATTTATCCATGGCTCCTGGATAAATGCTATGTTCATCGTAGCAAACCTCTCACAAAGGACGTCAGACGCGGCCTTTGCATGGTGGAGGTTCGCTTGGAGACATCTGAGGTGTCTCCGGGTGTTGGGGAGGGTGGGGAGAAGGACGGGACATTAGTCCGCCCTCTTGCGGCCCCTGGCCGCCATCTTCCGGCCTCGGTTCGTGCGCAGAAGGGCCTCCTCCTCAGGTGTGCGCCTCACACCCTTGTTTATGCGCCCTGTAATGATGATTTCATAAGATGTCTCGCACTTGATATTTGGATCTACGATCTCTATCTGGTAATCCTCAACCGTTTTAATTTTGTCAGAAAGCTGCGATCTTAAGTTTACGATAGATTTAATTCAAAATTTACAATTTGTTTAATTAAATCTCCTACATTAAACACTTTATTGTTAGATGGTTGATGGTTTTTATGTTCTTGGGGTGGATTTACGAGGAGTCTTTTATTAGCTACAGCCTGACTGGTTGTAGGCTCTGTCATCTTGAGAATTTTTTCGAAATCAGCAATTAAGTCTTCCAATTTGTTTTTATATTTGATTTTTTACAAATTTCTTATAAAATAACGATAATAAAAAACAAGTGGGAAAGCTACAGTCGAGTGTGACCGACTGTAAGATACCCGGTACCCAAAGCATTGTGGGTAAAATTAAACAGCACATGAACATGAAAAAAAGGAAATTTTGACAACTGAAGACAAATATTGCTATAAAAATGTTGAGCAACACTCAAAAGAGACAAATGTTGCTAGGAACATGTTGGGAAACTCTCAAAAGCAACAAATGTTGCTAGGAACATGCTGGGCAACACCCAACAAAGACAAATGCTGCTAGGAACATGTTGAGCAACACACGTGCGCTCGCTCTCTCTCTCTCAGAAAACGTTCGCGATAAGTTTATCTATTTACTAGTTTGAAAATCGCATATAGCTTTTATACCGTTTTTATGATTTTCGGGGCGGAGTGGGCTTGCCCAAATTTTAAAACAAACTTGATCTGCGTGCAATAGATTCCAATGTTGTCACCAAATTTGGTAACTCTAGCTCTTATAGTCTCTGAGATCTGTTGTTTTCATGGACGGACAGACGGACATGGCTAGATCGACTCGGCTAGTAACGCTGATCAAGAATATATATACTTTATAGGGTCGGAGATTTATCCTTCTGCCTGTTACATACATTCTCGGTTGGCACTAACTTATACTTCCCTTGTACCCTATGGGTATAAAAATCGATACATCGATATTTTTTACAAAATTAATATATGTTTTAGGAGTCGCCGGCTCGAGGTCAGGGGGTATTTTAAGTCCGTATTTTTATGAACAATAAATAAAAACACAGACTGTCCACTGCATATTATCAAAACTCCCACACAAATAGGACTAAATTACAAGACGGACACAGAGAACTGCGCACATATATACAGAATCCTACGTGTTATTGTGAAAAATTGTAATTGACTGTTGTGTTTTAATTTTATATATAAAATGTACAGCCCTGAAGATCAATTCCGATGGGACTCGAAATATATCGGATTGAAGAGAAGGCAGACGACAGTCTGTGTTTATACCCGGTACCCATAGGGTACAAGGGTATTATAAGTTAGTGCCAACCGAGAATGTATGTAACAGGCAGAAGGAGAAATCTATATATAGGAGAAAGTATATATATTTTTGATCAGCGTCACTAGCCGAGTCGATCTAGCCATGTCCGTCTGTCCGTCTGTCCGTCCGTCCATGTGAAACAACAGATCTCAGAGACTATAAGAGCTAGAGTTACCAAATTTGGTGACAACATTGGAATCTATTGCACGCAGATCAAGTTTGTTTTAAAATTTGGGCAAGCCCACTCCCGCCCCCGAAAATCATAAAAAACGGTATAAAAGCTATATGCGTGATTTTCGGCTTAAAGTAAATAGATAAACTTAATAAGTAGGCAATCGCGAACGTTTTCTGAGAGAGAGAGAGAGAGAGAGCGAGCGCACGTGTGTGTTGCTCAACATGTTCCTAGCAGCATTTGTCTTTGTTGGGTGTTGCCCAGCATGTTCCTAGCAACATTTGTTGCTTTTGAGAGTTTCCCAACATGTTCCTAGCAACATTTGTCTCTTTTGAGTGTTGCTCAACATTTTTATAGCAATATTTGTCTTCAGTTGTCAAAATTTCCTTTTTTTCATGTTCATGTGCTGTTTAATTTTACCCACAATGCTTTGGGTACCGGCCTATCTTACAGTCGGTCACACCGACTACGCTTGCTTTCGTTCTAAAATTGTTTGATAAATTTTCGACAACAAACCAAAAATGAACACGTGCACGTGTTTTTATAAGCAACTATGAGCAATCGACGACAAGATGTAGATTCAGTATCGAAGATCTACGATGATTATCAGCCAGCGGATAAAAATAGAGGCGGCAAAGACAAAGAACGCTTACTACATAGTTCACAATATGGTGGAATGTGTTCTACAGGAATCTCGGTGCCCATAATGTGGCGGTGATCATTAATTAATGAAATGTAACGGATTTTTAGCATGTCAATCAAGCCGAGACTGGATCCAATAAACGCAAAACGACTATGCTTTTGTTGATTTGGAAAGCATATTGCCCGGAACTGCAGAATGAAGAAGGCCTGCCACGTCAATGGATGCAAGTTGCCGCACAACATGCTCTTGCACTCCGAGCGCTCTGCGATCAAAGATGAGATTGAACCAGATGAAAAACAGCTATGTCAAAATTAGTGAGTCAGCTGTTTTCTTCCATCACAAAACGACAAAAAGGCACTGTTCCGATTTATATTAGTAACTTTGCATAAAAAGTCTAGTGGAGGTTTTGCTCTTATCTGATCATCGTGTACGCTGATAAAGCACAAGTTAACGGATGAGCTAGGCTTAGGCAGACATGAATAGCATCTCTGTTTAAGGGGCTATAGTAGTGTAACATTTAAAAAAATCGTTTTTTCTCTCCTTTTTTTTTTTAATTTTGATTGTTTTTACTCTTAATAACATTCTGTGAAAGCGACAAATAGTTTTGAGTGGCAGCGTTTTAAATTGGGACCGCTATCAGGAGGGCATGAGGAAACTTTAAACGTGTTTTTCTCGAACCAACATTTTTCAAAACTGCTGGCAGCATAACTCAACGAAAAATTAACCGATCGCCTTAAATTTTTACTGTGTATTCTTGAATATATTCTCCACACAGTTGGATGAAAATAGTCAATTTGGCAAAAACCAAAACCAAATTTCACCCCAAACGAGAAGAAAGCTAACTTCGGTAAACCGAAGTTTATATACCCTTGAGTCAGCAATTGGATCATTGAAAATCGATCCAATTTGGTAATGAAATGTCAAATTATAAATTTATAAATTTTGTAAAAATTTTATTTTGTCATTTTACATGTAGAATTTTACATTTTCATATAAATCGACCGATCCCTTCTATGGCAGCTATATGATATAGTTGTCCGATCTTAATGAAATTAAAACCGTAATTCTAGAACTATAAAAACGACTATATCTCGAAATTTATAGAAATTCGTTGAAAAACAGAGAAATTAAAAAAAATTTTTGTACATTAATTTCGCCATCATTCCTATGGCAGCTATAGGATATAGTGGTCCGATTTCGGCCGTTCCGACATATATACTGCGTGCTAATGAAAGACTAAGACTAAGACTATGCTGAAAATTTCAGCCCGATAGCTCAAAACTGAGAGACTAGTTCGCGTAGAAACCGACAGACAGACGGACAGACAGACAGACGGACAGACAGACGGACACACAGACGGACAGACAGACAGACGGACATGGCTAGATCGACTCGGCTGGTGATGCTGATCAAGAATATATATACTTTATGGGGTCTGAGATGCCTCCTTCACTGCGTTGCAAATATCATGGCAAAATTATAATACCCTCTGCAAGGGTATAAAACGAACTGTGTTTTCAAAACTCCGCCATTTTGTTAATTTCCGATATTTTCCAAATTTTGTAGGTCAATGTATTGGAAATCTTATCTACTTTAATAACTTTTTAAATTCCTTCGTTTTAGTTACTTATTCGGTCGGAATCTTGGCAGCAGTTGGGGTACTTGTATTGTCTAATAATCGACGTTCTTGGTATCTTCCAGTCTTTATAATAAAGCTCCCCAACAAAAAAGAAACGTCTGGTCTGGGAAGCTGCACAGGTCGATGGAGTATCACTGAAAGATACACTACTAAAGGGACCTAACGGAGTACTACTGAAATTTAACGAACATCCTGTGGCTGTGACAGGGGACATAAGGAAGATGTTTGACCAAATTAAAGTACGAGCCTCCGACCAATTTTCGCAGAAGATCGTCCACCGAATACATTTGTAATGCAAGTAATGACTTTTGGCGCATCTTGTTCGCTGTCACTTGCCAACTTCATACTTTGGCGAGAAACATCCAAACGCGATAAAGGCGATTTTTAAATTACATTCGTTGACGAATAGCTGGAGTCGGTTGATACGGACGATCAGATTATTCAACTGGCGAACAATTTAGAGAATATCCACGCGAAGGGTTGATTTGACTGAGGAATTGGTTATCCAACTTCAAGGGAGTTCTCCAATCACTCAATAACTCGCGTAAGGCGCTACCGAAATATTTTTGCGCAGAGCAATTACTTCAGGAGAAAGTTTTGGGTATGTCGTGGCTACCAGAGTCAGGCATGCTAACATTTGTCATCAGGCACGACTTGCTGCAGAGGTCAGCGGCCAGTACCAACTCGAAACGTCGAGTGTGGAGTCATTTTCGACCATCTGGGAGTACTTGGATTATTTAACATCCGCGCCAAAATCATCCGACAAAGTATATATATATCTGGTGTGACCTGGGATGATGCAATCGAGGAATCGGATGAGAGTGATTGGCTGGCTTGGCAGGCTTTACTGTACAAATAGGGTGAACTACGCATTCCACGCTATATGTTCAGTTCAAGGATGCCTATGCTGCCGTAGCATATTTTCGTGTCGAGCATGGCGGCGGTCCCCAATGCTCCTTGGTGGCATCAAGGAGTAGCCCCTTTGATGCCCTTATCTGTGCCTTGAATGGAGTTGATGGCAGCTGTTTTGGGCTTGAGCTTACCAAAATTTTGGAGTCTGGACCGATGCTCAAGACGTTTTGTTCTGGATCAGATCAGACGCTCGAAAGTACCCTCAATTCGTGGCCTTACGGACTGGAGAAATTCTGGAAGGATCAGAGATTGATGATCGAAACACAATGTAGATGATGAAGGAACCAAATGCACTTAAAAATGTGAAATAAACAGCTCAGTAAGATTGTTTTCTGGTCCGGAATTTTTAGCAAAACGACTCGTGACTAGTGATTGCCAACAACTGTACCATGAAAAGGAATCACAGGAGTGTACGCCCCTTTGGCATCTGTTATACCGGACCCGCTACGTATCAGCAGACTTAAGAGTGCTGGATTTCTTACGCTGTGTTGACGAGAAACCACGTTGACCTGAACTGGTTAGACTATTTGAACTGAAACGCAATGAGAAAATAGATAATGTTTTTATACGGGTGTGCCAAGAGGAAGCATTTGCCGCCGAGTTGCGCTGTTTAAAGAATGGTGACTGGCTTACTGACTGGAAAAACCCTATTTTCAATCTCTCCTTAAGTCAATCCAGATATTTTGTCAAGTGCTAGTCTGAGGGAAGAAGCCCTACGCGCGGCGCAGGCTGATGTCGAATGTACGTTAAACTCAAGGCCTTTGACGTACATCCCGTTGGAATCGGTGAGCTCCGAAGCCCTGACGCCGAACCATTAGTGTAAATAATATGATAAGTGTAAATAGTAGAGTAAGCATAGTTCCATACAAAGCACACACCCGGCACGAAGCCAAACACACACACACGGCACATAGCCAACACGCACTCAAACACACATGGCATGAAGCCACGATCCCAAGAGAATTATATCCAAAGAGAGGCAACAAGCTTGGTTATAGTTAAGAGCAGGTGGGTAAAGAGGAGCCGAAGATCGGACCAAGAGTTGAGCAGTGCGCAGCCGCCAGCATGCGCCAATCGTAAAAGCCGAGAGCGAAGGGCACAGCATCTGGCCGAAGGAGTGAAGGGGACAGCGAGCAACCGCCGGCACACGCCGACTGCAATAATCTTAGCAGAGGGTGGCTTGAACCGCAGCAGAGGCGACAGCGGGAACGTTCCGAGACGAGGAACGGGAGATAAAGCGATCGCGGCAGCGTTGCCGCCGAAACTTCGGCAGAACTGGGCCACGGCCACACTAGCAAAGGAAGCGGAGATCATTCTCGTGTGACCCAGTTAAAACGATAGACGCGTTCTTTCCGCGAAAACTTAAAACCAAGTGCAAACACAAGTGCATGTAGACGACAATTCCCACGCCGCGAGCGCCAGAACACAGGACACGGGACCCTCAGCACTAGCCAGGACACGGGCAACGAGGCGCCGAGTTGCGGATGAGCATGGCCACCGGCCAGTCGTAGAAGCCGGGAACAATAGCCCGCACCTCTCTCTTTCTCTCTTTGCTTGCCTATTAAATAAAACCATGTACAGTCGAACCCGTCTCCTTTTCTTTCGCAAATCCCGTCTCGGTTCGCGGGCCGGGGCCTTTCTTGCCAACTAGTCCCCTCCAGGCTTTCCCCGCCGCCGCTGGGTAATCCTGGACGCGGACTCCGGCAGTGGCCGCTGGAGGATTCCGGGCCATTTGCCCTGTTTCAGGGGGCCGTCCCGCCGCTGGAAGATTCCGGGCGTGGGGGCGGGCACTGGCCGCTGGAAAATTCCGGGCTAGCATGACCCGTTTTTAATCCTTCGCTGCCCCATGGCTCCCCTTTAAAAGTCACTGTTTTGTAGGGGGCGATTCTGCCGCTAAAGAAGATCCTGAATGGCCACCACAAAGAAATCCCACGGCGCGAAGCGAAGAAATAACCCGTCGAGGTTAGAAATAAAAAAGATCGGGGGCGTTGAGGTAGACTTCAGTGCGTGTGCGCGTCAGCTTTATTTCGCTGCATACATGGAACTAAAAACTAAGCTTAAGCATAAGACCGCGCTCCCGCCCGCTTTACTCCGCTAAAGGGAGAGCGGGAGTTCGGCAGCGGCCGACCGTGGAGATCCGAACATGAGGCCCGCGCTCCGGAGCATGGCAGAGGCGCGAGAGCGAGCGCGGGAGCGTAAGAGGGGCGAGAGCGAAAAGCTCGGAAAGCTCAGTGAGCAGCGGCGGTACAGTGGGCCGCTGACCTAAACATTCCGCCCCCCCTTGCAATCACTCGGGTTGCAACATAGTCGTCCTTCTTACGGCTCGTGGCAGGGTCCGGACACGACCCATCCAAACACGGTGTTATGGGCCACTGGTAGGCCATTCTGGATCTTGAAGAAGCCCGACTGCATCACGCTCGGATACATTTCCGCGCCCAAGACTATGGAGATGGTCGCGGGGAGGTAGAAGCGCTCGTCAGCCAGCGTAATATTCCGGAAGTGGGTCCGCACCGCGTCGCTCAGCTCCCGGATTGGCGTGCGGATGCGCACGTGAGGCTCTATCTTGAAGACGACGTCGAGCCGGACAGTGCTGTCCCTCTTAGAGCCCACGATGCCCGAACAAATCAGTTCGCCTCCAACGTTGGTCGTCGGTAAGCGGAATCTCGCCGCTAGCGACGCATCGATGCAGTTCAGAGGCGTACACGGATCGATGAGATCTACCGTGCCAAAGACTCGAGTCCCGGTATCTAACCGCACCCAAGCAGTCGGAAGGAGGTTAACACTGTGCCGCTGCATGAGGGACGATATGGACGGAGCGGCGACCGGGGTCTGCGTGGCACCCTGACGAGTGGCGGAAACTTGCTGAACAGCGGCTGAAGAGTGCCGCGGGATGGAGGACGAGGGCAGAGGAGCGGCAAAAGAGTTCCGTGGAGCGGTAACAGTGCTCCGCGACTGACGTGCCGCCGCACGGGTAGAGGTGCAAGAGCGTGTGGTGATCCTGGCCGCACCTTTTGCAGTGATCACCTCGCCGACACGTTCCGTCGGAGTGCTCGTGGGCCAAACATCTGGGGCAGTACCGGTTGGCAAGGACAGCCCGGAGCCTCTTCTCGGCGTTCAAACGGAGGAACCGCCGACATTTCCGAAGTGCGTGGATCCCGCTGCAGACTCGGCAACGGTACGATTGCGTACCTCGAGAACTTCTGCTTTCCAAGGCACTGGCGTGTGTGGACGTGGAGACTTCGTGGTTGATCTGATTGGCGGAATAAGATATATGAAAAAACGTTGGATCAGTACTGGTAAGAACTACGAATTGGAACTACGGGTTGGAACTATGAATTGGATCTACGAATCGGAACGATAAACAAGAACACTGGAGTGGAGGGGCGACTGGTTATTGCGGCCAGGCGGACGCTTCCATCGGAAGAAGGACGACCGTCGCTATGGGACGCTTGATGAGTCCCCGCGCAGTGCGGATGTCGACCACACGGACATGGCCATCGGATCCGGAAAACACCGCGTTAATCCTGCCTAGTCGTAACTCGTTGGACGGAAGGTTGTCTTCCTTGACAACCACCATGTTCCCGAAACGGAGATTTCTTGTAGGGGCTCGCCATTTATTCCGCTTATGGAGTTCTTTGAGGTACTCCTCCTTCTATCGCAGACGAAATTGCTGATGAAGAGCCTTTAAGTGTTGCCAGCGATTTATAATGCATGTGGTGTCCCCCTTCATCTCGGGTTCAACCTTGGCGAGGAGGGGTCCTCCAATAAGAAAGTGCCCGGGCGTAAGTGCCAACAGGTCAGCGGGGTCTTCGGACATTGGCGCGAGCGGACGCGAGTTCAGGCACGCTTCGATCCTGGCCAGAAGCGTGGACAGCTCTTCAAACGTATATTTTCGCGTGGCCGTAGACTTATAAAAGAGGGTCTTAAAGCTCTTAACGCCTGCTTCCCACAAGCCTCCCATGTGGGGGGCTCCCGGGGGAATGAACTGCCAGATCAGTTGCTGGTGACTATAGGCACCCGTCACAGCCTCTTTGACAGCTTGAAGAAAGTCTCGGGAGAGTAGGGCAGCCGCACCCACAAAGGTCTTCCCGTTGTCCGACTGAACCTGACGGGGGCATCCTCTTCGGGACACGAATCGAGCAAAAGCGGCGAGCAACTTCTCAGTCGTAAGGTCGGACGTAGGCTCTAAATGGATGGCCTTTGTGGAAAAGCACATGAACACCAACACATACCCCTTGGTAATGAGACAGGCTCGTCCCGTGTAGTTTTTGATGTCGAAGGGATCGGCATAGTCCACACCGGTATATGTGAAAGAACGGGAAAAGGAGTCCGTTCTTTAAGTAGGTCTCCCATGAGTTGCGTTTGCAACTTCTTTTGTGGATGACGCATACCTTGCACGAATATATGACGGACTTGACCAAATTCCTCACCCTCGGTATCCAGAAGGATGACAGGATGCCGTTCCTCATATTGAAGTAGTTCAGAGGCCATGACCCGGCCGCATGCTCTCATGAGCCCTTGGGAATCAAGGAACGGGTTCAGGTTTTGAACAAGACTGAATGCCGGCACAGGCCGCTTTTGGCTTAAGCAGCCAATCTCAAGGACGAAGTGCCTGCGTTGCGTGACAGAAATCAGGAGGCGCTCGGCCGACGCAATTTCAGGAGCTGTCAAGTGATCCTTAACCGCAGACATGAGCTTTCGCGAGCGCTGGATGAAACGATGAACGTAAGCGAGGACTCGCAACGCTTTGTCTAGCGTAGAAAACGCTCAAGAATGTCTTCAGGGGGAGCCTTCGCAACATGAACCTTGACTGCTCGCTTCTCGAGTTCAGTCACAGGGGAGTCATAGCCTTGAAGGGGCCACTCGCATCGAGGCCTTTGCAGCCAGGCAGGACCATGCCACCACAGCTGGCTCTCCGCGAGGTCTTGAAGCGCTACCCCCCGTCTAGCGAGATCTACCGGGTTATACTCGGAGCGGACATGTGCCCAATTCTCCACCTCGGTGAACTGGGTGATCTTGGTTACACGATTGGCCACGAACGTTGTCCAGTGACACGCCGGCTTGTGCAACCAGGCGGGAACAATCGTCTAGTCAGTCCAACAGTGCAGGGTGGACGGCAGCCCAGGCATCTTCGGAAGAATGAAATTGGCCATCTCGGACAATAAAAGGGCTTCGCACAACTCCAGCCGCGGGAGCGACACCGTTTTTACTGGGGCCACCCGAGTCTTTGCCGTTAGCAAGTTCACCACTAACGTGGACCCCGCCTCAATTCGGACGTAAATGGCGGCGCCGTACGCCTTCTGCGAGGCGTCGCAGAACCCATGATGCTCAATTTTCAGCTGTGGTCGGAAAGCGACCCATCGGGGAATGCGGATCTGATCGAGAGCGGAGTAATTTTCCATGAAGTCAACCTATCTTGTGAGGCACCTTGAAAGCTGCCCCACATCCAGGGAATAGATTGAAAATGTACATATTGGTAGATAATAATAAACTAGTTATAAGTTAGGATAGGCCACGGAGGATAGGTAGAATAAAGATGTACATATTGGTAGATACTAAGAAACTAGTAATAAGTTAGGATAGGCCACGGAGGCAGGCAAGAAGCCAAGAGAGCCGTTAAGTTCAAAAACTTCGGCCGTTAGCCAGTAGTTTAAACAGGCGTTATTTAGCGCGTTATGTAGGATCACAGCTGATCAGGCGCTCTACTCGGCAGATTAGGCGATCTACACACGATCGGATTAGGCGATCTACGCACGTTCTCCAGTGTTGGCAACGTGGCGTGTCAGTGTTGGGCTATATAAGCCCTGCGGCTGCCAGTACCGGTCACTTTCTTTTGCCGATCTTTCACTCGACACATCGCACGACGCATCGAAGCTACGCAGGACACCAAGGACCAAGGACACCGAGGATCAGGACATAAAAGGACCCTAGTGAGTAGAGTGCGAGAGAGAGATAGGGAACGAAATCTAGTGCACAGACGTGAAGGCGTGCAAATACGGGTTTTCTTTCCGCTTGCATAGCTTTCCCTCTCGGTTTCGGCCGACGCACACCCATCCCGAACTTCTGTCCATGTTTAGAGACGATTCCTCTGCGTGGGCGTGAACCAGCGCCCCAGGCGGCGGGAGTTGACACAGTGGTACGGGCCAATTCCCCCCCCACTGTGCCTCCTCCGGCACGCACGCGACGGCTTTCACTCGTTCGCGCCTGGCCAAATCCGAGTCCCAAATGCCTGCTCTGACCCGCCAGTAAGGCCCGCCGCGCGCCACACGACTGATCGGCGACTGCGCCCAGTTTGCCCGCCTCTACTCGTCCCCGCTTATTTACAAAATTTGGTTGTAAAGGATCCTGGGGAGACTGAGCTCCATCCCAGCCATAGAAACATCCTTACAATCTTTGGCGAAAATCTCGAGGAAGGGCATTGTCCCATCCTAGATTTTGGAGCCAAATGTCCTGCATGAAAATCTTTGCCCGGACAATGAAGGGGGCGTGCCAGCCCGCTGCACTGTGGTCCAGAATCCCAAATAAGTGGCAGAAATTCTAATTTGTAAGCTGGCGAGCTAAAATGTTGCACATTGTTTTCTTTGCCACACACAAAGCATATATGTCAGAATCAGCCGAATCGGACTGCTAGGAGTGGTAGCCCCCATACAAGCCCCATATTAAAATTAATGTTTTTGGTAGAAAAACTTTTTTTATACCCGGGGTAGGGTACAAGGGTATTATAAGTTAGTGCCAATCGAGGATGTATGTAACAGGCAGAAGGAGGCATCTCCGACCCCATAAAATATATATATTCTTGATCAGCATCACCAGCCGAGTCGATCTAGCCATGTCCGTCTGTCCGTCTGTCCGTCTGTCCGTCTGTCCGTCCGTCCGTCCGTGTGAAACAACAGATCTCAGAGACTATAAGAGCTAGAGTTACCAAATTTGGTGACAACATTGGAATCTGTTGCACGCAGATCAAGTTTGTTTTAAAATTTGGCCACGCCCACTTCCGCCCCAAAAAAAAAATAAAAAACGGTATATTAGCTATAGGCGTAATTTTCGACTTATAGTAAATAGATAGGCTTAATAAGTAGGCGATTGCGGACGTGCTCTGCCAATTTGAGTAAAATCGGATGATAAACATGAAAGTTATTAAACAATTAATGCTTTCATGCTCTCTCGCTCTATCGCACTGCTTAGGAATAATTTCGCGTGTCTGAGCACTTAGCTTTTGGGTGGCAGTAGCGAAAAAAGTGTTGCCTGCTTTCGAGCGCAGTATTAATTCGTAATGCAGCTGCGAACAGCTGCAGAATTTGTCTTTTTTGAACGTTGCTCAATATGTTTTTAGTAACATTTGACTTTATTTGTCAATTTTTGTTTTTTCTATGTCCGTGTGCTATTTAATTTCACGGGCAATACTTTGGGTACCGGGTATCTCACAGTCGGTCACTCGACTGTAGCTTTCTCACTTGTTTTTGTTATCAAGTTGAAATGTGGACACTATAAGTTTTTGACCAATATGCACATACAATGTGAATTTCAACAACCTAGGATGACTGGATCTTAGACCCCCCATACAAACCTGTACTAAAATTCATAACTTTTTATACCCGGTACCCATAGGGTACAAGGGTATTATAAGTTAGTGCCAACCGAGAATGTTTGTAACAGGCAGAAGGATAAATCTCCGACCCTATAAAGTATATATATTCTTGATCAGCGTCACTAGCCGAGTCGATCTAGCCATGCCCGTCTGTCCGTCTGTCCGTCTGTCCGTCTGTCCGTCTGTCCGTCCGTCCGTCCGTCCGTCCGTCCGTGTAAAACAACAGATTTCAGAGACTATAAGAGCTAGAGTTACCAAATTTGGTGACCACATTGGAATCAGTTGCACGCAGATCAAGTTTGTTTTAAAATTTGGCCACGCCCACTTCCGCCCCGAAAAACACAAAAAACGTTATATAACCATATGCGTAATTTTCGGCGTAAAATAAATAAATAGGCTTAATAAGTAGGCAATCGTGGAGGTGTTCTGAAAATTTGAGTAAAATCGGATGATAAACATAGAAGTTATTAAGCAATAAAGTTTCTGAGAGAGAGAGTGAGAGAGCGCGCACGTGCGTATGTTCCTAGCAACATTTGTCTTTGTTAGGTGTCTCTCAGCATGTTCCTAGCAACATTTGTCGCTTTTGAGAGTTGCCCAACATGTTCCTAGCAACATTTGTCTCTTTTAAGTTCTGCTCAACATGTTTCTAGCAATATTTGTCTATATTTGTCAACATTTCCTTTTTTATACCCGGTACCCATAGGGTACAAGGGTATTATAAGTTAGTGCCAATCGAGAATGTATGTAACAGGCAGAAGGAGAAACCTCCGACCCTATAAAGTATATATATTCTTGATCAGCCTCACTAGCCGAGTCGATCCAGCCATTTCCGTCTGTCCGTCTGTCCGTCTGTCCGTCCGTCCGTCTGTCCGTCCTTGTGAAACAACAGATCTCAGAGACTATAAGAGCTAGAGTTACCAAATTTGGTGACAAGATTGGAATCTGTTGCACGCAGATCAAGTTTGTTTTAAAATTTGGCCACGCCCACTTCCGCCCCCGAAAATTATAAAAAACGGTATATAAGCTATAGGCGTGATTTTCGGCTTAAATTAAATTGATGGACTTAATAAGTAGACAATCGTGGTTGTGTTCTAAAAATTTGAGTAAAATTGGATGATAAACATATAAGTTATCAAACAATAAATTTTCTGGGTAAGCTGCTTGAGAGAGAGAGAGAGAGAGAGAGCGCTCACGTGCGTGCTGCTCAACAAGGGCCAACATGTTCCTAACAAAATTTGTTTCTTTTGAGTGTAGTTCAACATGTTTCTGGCAATATTTGTCAACATTTTCTTTTTCCATGTTCATGGGCTGTTTAATTTCACCCACAATGCTTTGGGTACCGGGTATCTCACAGTCGGTCACACTCGACTGTAGCTTTCCCTCGTGTTTCAGATGTTCATGTGCTGTTTAATTTCACCCACAATGCTATGGGTACCGGGTATCTTACTGTCGGTCACATTCGACTGTAGCTTTCCCACTTGTTTTTTTATGATTTAATTTAATTTAATGAATTAATTAATCATTTTCCACATCTAAATCGAGGGAATAGGCATCGATACATTAATATGTGTCCAAATCATCTTCATTATTGTTGTCCCTTTCGAGCCAATACTCATGTAATTCAGCGGAACTAAAATCAATGTTGTCTACAAAAATTCAATTTTAAGGGAAAGGGGCAACAACTGGCAAAAAATATGAATACCATCGCATTATTCACACATTAAGCAACAACATTGCGTTGTTCGTTTAACTAATACACACAAATACAACATAGTTTTATTCCACGAAACACAACGAGTTTGAGGTTAGAATTGCTGGAAATATCACATTACAAAAGCACATGTAAGCAAAGGCGAATCACATTAAACAATTATTGTGTGAATACACCCTTATTATAAATACCTTTATCTTTGTTTTCCATGTTTTTTTATTTTTATAGTCAAAGAAATAACTAATTTATAGCAATTTGAAATCAGCTTTTACTTGCAAGGCTAGCAAAGGCAAAGTTTAATGCAAATGATTCGCTGACTTCCAGGGCTGCCTAAATCGTGAGGGCTTTAATTTCAATTGTAAAATTATGCTTTTAGACTGCCCTTGGGAATACTCTACTGGAATCCAATATGGTTTTTGCTGAAATCTTGAAAAAAAAAAAATTGAATTTCTGCCATCAATTTGGGATTCTGGATCACAGAGCGCTGGATCAATTACTTTGGCAATTTGGGATAGGACATGACGCTTCGTGAACGACGCACCCGAGTCCAATTCGGGCGGAATAAAGAAAAACTCATCCGACGTCGCTTTCCACCGCACACCGAGAGTTTTAGCTGTGCTCTCTGCGTCGATTTCGAGGAAACCAGCGCGAAGGTGATGATCACTTGGAATGTGGGCCAATGTGGCTTTACTATTGGATGTCCATTTCCTAAGTGGAAAACCTGCCGAGCCAAGGGCCCCCTGGAGCTTGCGGATAGCCACCTGCGCTTCGGTTTTGAAGTCTGCCCCCGCGAGAACGTCATCGACGTACATGTACTGGCGGATAATCCGACTCGCCTGCGGATACCTCCACTCTTCGTCGTCCGCAAGCTGTTGCAAGACACGGATCGCTAGGAACGGGGCACAATTGACTCAGAAGGTGACGGTCTTCAATTCGTAGTCGCTGATTTCCCCATTGGAATTGCGAAACAAGATACGCTGGAACGGAGTAATCTTGGAGTCTACCCAAATTTGCCGATACATCTTCTCGATGTCGGCGTTGAAAACGGACCTAAAGTACCGCCACTTCAGGATTTGAATCGTGAGGTCGGACTGTAAGACCGGGCCCGCGTACAGTACGTCATTCAGACTGGTACCGTTTGAGAAAGGGCTAGAAGCGTTGAAAACCACCCGCACTTTAGTAGTTGTGCTTTCGGGCTTGAGAACGTCATAATGTGGAAGGTAGTACGTGGAGGAACTGCTCGTCGAAAAAACCTCGGCCATGTGACCTAAATCGAGATATTCTTGGATCACAGCGTCATACCGGGCCTTTAGGGAAGGATCCCTTTTCAGCCGCTGCTCGTTACGCAGGAATTGAGCCAGAGCGAAGGATCGTGAAGATGAGAGCTCGGAACCACTCTGCTCGGGGTCGCGCAAGGGGAAAGTCACAACGTATTTTCCACACGTGTCTCTTGTAGTTTGGACAAAATTGTGTTCACCGACAGAATATGCCTCGGTGCCGATTTGGGGGGGTACTTCCTCCACCTCCCAGATTTTGGTAAGGAGCTGGTCCAACGAGTCGTCGAGGCCGCAGGTAACTCGCGTAGAGAAGACGGACACACTTCGAGGGACCGCTGGAGATATGGGGCCTGTCAACACCCAGCCAAAAATGGTTTCCTGGCCGAGAAGAGTACCGCAAATATTAGCCTTGGAGTTGCCGAGGAGGATGGACGGGAGAATGTCGGCTCCTATTAACACATCGATTTGGGAGCTCTCACAGAACTTGGGGTCCGCAAGGGGTATGTCAGGAAGTCCCTTAAGAAGATCTCGTGGGACTGGATACGATGGCAGATTCCCGGCCAACTGCGGAAGAACGTACGCTGCAGTTTCTAACTGTAGTCCGGGTCTGAAAAAATGACAAAGTTTCGTGGACTGAGCGGCAACGGTTTGATTAAGGCCAGAGACTTGGGCCTGGATAGTCTTAAATGAATGTTTGACGAGGTTAAAAAGCCTCTCCGTAATAAAGGTGGCCTCGGAACCAGAGTCGATCAAGGCTCGTGCCTGGAAATTGCACCCTAGATGGTAAATGTTAATTAGGGCTGTGCCCAGTAGGACGGCTCGTGAACCGGAAGCGAAACACACTTGCACATCATAGTGATCCTCTGAGGCTCCCGTGCCTCTTAGAGTAGGCGCTGGTCGAGGCCTGGCTGGCGCTGACGGACTTGGAGCGGCCGCGAATGGATTACCGCGGTGCAGGAGGGTGTTATGGCGGCTGTGGCATGTGAAGCAGCTATGGGCACTAGTGCAATCCCGTTGCTGGTGCCCTCGGGCAAAACAGTTTAGGCAAAGCTGCTTTTTTTTAATGTAGGCGGAGCGACCATTGATATGGATGGTTCTCCCTGGAACAGAGATCGCACCCTCTTGGGCCTGGAGCAACTCTGGCCTCATAAGATTTAAGTCGACGTGCTGGGGCGCTCGCCGATGTCGACCTTGACGGAACTTGCCCCGAACTGCTAGGCCTGATGTCGTCGATAGCCTCCAGAGTACGATGACGCTCTGTCAAAAACGAGTCTAACTCATTCCAGGTTGGAATTTCAGCCTTGTTGTGAATGGATTGCTCCCACATTGAAAGTGTGATTTTGGAAAGCTTCAAGGGAACCATATACACCAGGAGACAATCCCAGGTCTCGACTTGAATAGCGGACATCTCTAAGGCTGTCAGGCAACTTTGGATTGTGCCTTGCAGCTCTTTCAGAGCGTCTCCGGATTCTTTGGGAACAGCCTGAATGTTGAAGAGAATTTTCAACTAACTATTGACCAATAACCGCCGATTTTCGAAGCGGTCAGTGAGGCTTCGCCACGCGGAGATAAAACCTTCATTGGTCAGCGGGGCCTTGGAAACAATGGCAATACAGGTGGAACAACTTCTCCACCGGTGGGAGACGCGAGTTGTGGATGTATATCGCGGTGAAAAGGTCTCTGAAGGTGGGCCACCGAAGATAATCACCAGCGTACACTTCGGTGTCCACTGGCGGCAAACGACAACCCGTAGACGAGGGTGTGGGAACACTGACTGGAGCCTGAATGGACTGGGAGGCGGCCTTGTTTATTATGTCCTGAAGCTGGACAAAACACCTTGATAAGACGGAGTAACAGTAACTGTACTTGGATTCAAGCACTGTCGAAGTGGCCGCGCTATCGGCGGACACGGCAAGAAGATCAGAGCAGATTTCATAGCTCTTTTTCACCTTTTCCCACAGGGCCCGGATTTGGTCCCGATGGGATTGGCACATGCCAGGGGAAAACCGTTCAGAGTCAGGGGCGCCCGGAGTATAGATATCCGCTTCAAATTGACTTATCCGGTCTGTTGTGGCAATAAACTTTTTGAGGGCAATGTCTGCCTCAGTTTGAGCCATTTTGGACATACACCGAGTAAGCCTTGACGAGGGATCAGAAATGGCAGTGGCAGCCTTTGGCGATAAATGAGACGGCCGCGGAGACGGGGATTGGGATCTTGACAATCGGATTGATGGGATCGACCGCGGCTTCTTGTCGTCTCCCGGGGGCATTCCCGGACTCGGAATACCAGACAGCGAATGCCACAAAGCACTACGAGTAAAATTTTAGGCAACTGTGTTCCGATGGACTTAATATTAGTTGTCGGAAAGGGAAGCAGATTAAATTCAGAAATTAATTGATACGAATTGTGGAATCGGAACCAGTTGGAATTTTTTGTACTTGAACTAGAATGTCGGAATGAAAAAATGTAGATTCAGAAACCTATCATGACCCAAGATTGTCTGGCGTGAGAATCGTTTCAATTTACTTATATATATAATATATATATTTTTTTTACGAAAAAAAGAGTACGTTAAAGCAAACAGAAAAAAGGAAAAAAACCCGCAGAGTACGGTCACACTGCTAGTATGTAATAATTTAAGCGGAGTGAAAGGCACAGTGCAGTAACAACAAGAAAAAAACGGGACCAGTATATGGAGCTCGATGAAACTGTATTATTTAATTTAATTTTGTTATCCCCTTTTTTTCAGTTCTTGTTTTTCTTGTTTATCTTCACTATGTCTTTAGTATGGCTTGGCAAATTATTTAATTGTATTTATTTATTTTATTATTCTGCTGCGAAATTGTTTATATATTATTAATTTTGCCTTTTGGGGGTGGCGAAATATTTTCGCTCGCTGACTATAGTAGAGAAGAGAAAAAAAACAGGCCTGTAATAAAAATAAATAAATTGATGACTAATTTCGGTAATTTTAGCCGTAAATAAATTGTTTACACGTAATTATTACGGAGCCGGAGAGGTGGAATTAAAAAACCTTGGCTTTGGTTCGGGAGAAATGCTTGAATTAAATCGATAGATATATGGTCACACTATTGCGGATATGGAGGTGCACTTTGGTTTCTAATTTTATTAGTTAGTTAGAATCTAATAAAAATCATTCAAGAATTATTTTATTTGAGTGGATATATTTCGTTGACCGCTGCTGTATTTGCCCCGATACTGTTTTGGAGACAATGCGTGTGTGTGTTTATATGTTTTTGCATTAACCGTTTGCCAATGCAGAATAGCGAAAAATAGCTGGATGAGTGAGCCCGTCAATATGTATGTGTGTGTACTTGTGTTGGATGCTGCTTTTTATCGTACAGTGGAAACCCGATAGCTGGACTGTAGTTGCGAGGGCGTACAAAAAGTATGGAGGCAGAAAATATATTTATATATGGGTATACACAACATGTATGTGTGTGTGTGCATAAGTTGGATGCCTCCCTTTTTCGTACAGTGGAAACCCGATAAGTGGACTGTAGTTGTGAGGGCATACAAAAAAAAGTATGGAGGCAGAACATATTTTTATGCATATATGGGCATGCATTTGATTATGTATATGTGTGGGTACAGTAGTGTCGATAAGTGGACTTTATTTGTGAGGGCATACAAAAATATGGAGGCAGAAAATTATTTTTAATGTATATATGGGCATGCATTCGATTATGTATATATGTTGGTACAGTAGAGAGTCGAGAAGTGGACTCTATTTGAATTGACGGAACAGAAAAAAATTATGTGGAGAAAAAGAAAATATGTCATACACAGGACAAAATATCTCGACAGCGGCGGACTGTTCGGCGACCAGGAAACTCGAAACTAGTGCACACCGGTTGGCTGATATTAATTATGCCTTTTATTTTCACCACACAATTTCACTTTTAGTCGGCGAATTTTCTCACGGGGGCAGAATTGCGCTGCAATATGTGCATAAGTTGGCACGCGTATGTGCGTATGTATGTATGCGCATATGTCTTTAACGTTGGCAAGTTGATGTACAACGGGGAAACGAAAAAGGAAGGCAAGAAATATGGCGGTGCACACAAAGCGGAGACGGTTGGAAAATTTGACGAAGAATATAAATTTCTCAACTGCCGTTGTGTCGGAAAAACTCCGACATGGAGTTGACACGAAAAATTAATCTTGCAGCGTGTGAACGAAATTTAATGTTCGGGCCATTGCTGAAGACTGGCGGCAGGAGGGAGATGGAAAAGGCTCGTACTTATCTTTTTAGCGGAAAAAACCACCGGAACTGCTGGCGGATGGGCAGAAGGATATCCGGAGCGGGAGTTCGGCAGCGGCCGACCGTGGAGTTCGGATCCGAAAATGAGGCCCGCGCTCCGGAGCATGGCAGAGGCGCGAGAGCGAGCGCGGGAGCGTAAGAGGGGCGAGAGCGAAAAGCTCGGAAAGCTCAGTAAGCAGCGGCGGTACAGTGGGCCGCTGACCTAAACAGTCACTGAAAATCCTTGGCACTTTATGTCCGGCCGTCTCAACAGTATAAATTTTGTGAGGGGAACTCTGGGCCGCTGAGCATCACCCCGGCCAGAGAAGCATCCTTATGCCCGAGCAGGGACAATCCTCATTTTCAGCTCGGATTGTGGATGACGAGGAATCCGGACCATAGAGTGCTGCCGACGTTCAGCATCGGGAAACGGGAACGGTCCCCGAGTGGCCGGGAATCACCCGGGGAACCCGTTCAACCCACCATGGAGGGACGAGGATTCGTAGACACCCTGGACACCGGAGCTACTCACAGCTTCATCAGTGAGAACCTGGGCCGTGCGCTAGGTATCCAGAAGAACATGCGGGACATCAGGACTCAGGTTAAGTTGGCCGACGGGACATGTCGGGAACTTATTCGGGCCCTAGCCGCCAACGTCTACCTCGGGAACTAGCGGGCACCAACCATCCTCCTAGTGATGTCCGAAGTCCTGGACGACGTACTCCTGGGAATGGATTTCCTCTGCGGGATCGGAGCCACCATGCAGTGCGGGGGACAGACCCTCAGCCTGATACCGGATGCCCACACGGAGCCACCTTGGACCCGGGCACGGAGCACGGCGACCAGCACCCGAGGACCCGAGACAAGCCAGAGCCTCTCTTCTAGAACCCAAGGAAACAATTAGGAAGATCCACGCTCTGTCCACCATGAGGAGCCATGCTCCACACCAGGAAGGGCCACGCCCTACACACCAAGGAGAGCCACGCTCCAGTACACACGGCCAGTCGCCAGAGCCACACGAGATATCACGCCCTCCCTGAGACCGGCGGTCAACCCGGACGCAGACCCGCCCACGGCGGGGAACCAGCCGCCCAGTTGGAGCCATGTTTTTGCCTGTACCTCCAAGAAACGTGTCCGCTTCCAGGATCACGTCGAGGAAACGCTGGAGCAGAGCCCGACTCTATACGAAAGTCGGTGAGTCATCTCATAGAGGACCGAGATTCATCCGAGCCGGAGGAGTCCGAGGCCAACAGCTACCCCGAGCCCTGGGTAAAAGAATTCCTGGAGCAGGAACTGGCCCTGTTTGAAACCCTATCAGGGGAATCCCATATCGCAGAGCACCGGATCATCATGCGCAACGACCGGCCTCTCAACGAGAATTCCGTGCCCGACGCCTATCTGCTCCCGAGGATCCACCAGATCTTGGAACGCCTCCGGAACGTCAAGTTCATCTCGACGCTGGACCTCTAAAATGCGTACTGGCAGATACCAGTAGCCCCGAACAGCCGGGAGTCTGTCCCCGGCAGAGGACAGTTTCACTGGCGAGTTATGCCGTTCGGCCTTCACTCCGCCCCCGCCACGTTCCAGCGCGCTTTAGACACGGTCATTGGTCCGGATATGGAACCTCATGCGTTCACATAGGTATGCGAACGACATTACCGTCATAGGATCAACACTGGAGGAGTACGTCGCCAACTTGAGGGAACTTTTGCCTCAACAGAGGGACGCTCCCGCGTCCATCGAGTGAAGGTCTTTCACCTCTCACTCGCGCAAAGCATCCACAAGCTGCCACAGAACAATGCCGGGCGTTAGAGCTTAACAGCGCAGTCCTCCGCGCTTAACATCACAGAGTGTTGGAAAGTGCCGAAAACGCGGGCCCTGTCTGAATTTTGAAATTCAGCTTAAATTCAGCCACCTGGTTACAGGGACGGTCAAAGGGCAGAAGTCCAAGGATCGGGCTGAATTCCAACCCCTCCGCGACGGCGGCGCCTTTCTAAAGGGGCACCATCGTAAGCCAAGGGGAAATCTGTGGCCTGCGCGGGAGCCTCCCCCTAGCTAACCAGCAAGCCTTGATGGAGGAGGTAGAAAACCCTTTCGTGGGCAGATCGGTGGTGGCAAGATCGCCCCGCCAACAGAGGGAAGAGGGGACCGATGGAGTTGCAGCGGCATTTAGGAGGGGCAGCAAGCTCTCCCGCTCGCCAGCACCCTCGTCAACCCTAGAAGAAGAGCTGAACGCGGACCCTGAGGTTAGGGAAACCCCAAAGAGGGCACGAGATCCTGCAAGCCCAGCAGGCTCTCAGAGGACAACGCCGGCCAAAAGAAGCAAGGCCTCCCACGAGGCAACCTGCCTAGAGGATCTCTTGGAGCTGGGAAAGCTCCTGCAGGTGATGTTCACCAAGATAATGGACAAGTCGGCGCGCCACATAACCACATAACCACGAGGAAGATGTTCGTGCGCATGAAGTCGCTTTACACGAGCATCCTAGAGGCGATCAGAGAGGGCGGCGAGGACGACAGCATCAGGGAGGATGGCCAGGACGCTGCAATCGTGTGCGCGACATGCTCTCGAAGCATGCAAAGCGCAAGGAAGCAGCAGACAACGCCTGTCTGGAGAAAAGTGGCCGCAGCGCAAACGGAGCCATGGCGAAGGATAAGCCAGCCAACTGGACCTGGAGGATCCGCAGCTCAACTGGCCCCACCATCCACACTCCCAACGCTGCAAAAAAGTGCCAAAGCTCCCAAGAGCACCCGAAGGAACCCCCCAAAAGGGCCTCAAGATGGCGAGGCGACTCACGCTGATTCCCCCGCTGAGCCCCGCAAATCCGGTCGCCGGGTGGGAGTTGGTCAAGAAAAAGCCAAGGGCTACGCGTCGTCCAAGACCCGATGTGGTCGTTGTACAGGCTAGCTGGAAAGCGTACAGCGAGGTACTAGCCATGGTGACTCGAAGGGAAGACAAACAGCTGTCGGACCTGGGAAGCTGTGTAGCCAAGGTACGCCAGACCGTAAGCGGCAACCTTCTGCTCGAGGTGGCCAAAGACAGCGCAGAAAGCGCCGAGGCCATGAAGGAGAGCATCGCGAGGGTGCTTTGCGACGCAGCGTCAGTGCGAGCCATGTGGAGCGCATCAGAGTCCGGAGTCTGCGCCGAGGCTACGCGGAGTCGCAGTCGGCAGTGGTTAGATTGCCCTTCTCCCTGGGGAAAGCTGTCCTCCATCGAGGCGAGGTGCGGATTGGATGGATCATCTGCAGGATCCGGGAAAGAGCAGGCCCTTCAAGGTATTTCAGATGCTTGGAGCCCGGGCATATTGGCGCGGTTTTCCGTACACTTCAAGCGATTTTCTCCGATTTTCTTCGACTTTTTTCTATTTTCCAAGAACTCGTATAGACTGGTGAGATGGCTCCTCCGAAAAAGACAAGTGGCTTCATGGTTTTCGTCTCCCATTGGCGCGAAGAAACCGTGGAGGGCAGGAATATGAGCATTCCCCAGGCGGTTTCCCACTGCGGCGGCATGTGGGAGAAAATGACTGACGAACAGCGGGTCCCCTTTAACGCCGCCGCCAATAAACAAAACGGGAAGGGCGCTGCCCATAAGGAGCGTCAAAATGCAGAGCAGGCTCAACGCGAGCTGGCCGAGAAGGCGCTGCAGACGAAGCGCAGCATTGAAGGCATCGTGATGAATGGCAAGCAGGCTCATGATCTCGAGAACTTAAAGTTCGTGTTCGTCGCCTTCAACTACTTCACGAAGCTCCACAATAGCGACAACTATGTGCCGGCCGAGTTCGCCGCCTGCCAGTACTCGCTCAAGGATGGTATCATTTCCATGTTCAGCTCGCTGATAAACCCGGGTCAGCTCAATGTGGGGCAGAACAGGGATGCCCGGGAGCATGCCACAACCACTCATCTCCTACCGCTGCCGCCGAAGGCCCTGGGCGAGAGCAACATGAGGAAGCTGCATGGCGAAATTGTCGACTACTTGAACCAGTGCCAGAGCACCAAACCCCTAGTGGTGTTCACCACCACTGAACAGATACCGATGGTGAAGTCGTGCTTCCGCTACCTGGCCGCCGAGGCCCAAGAGGATCCCCGCAACGGGGCCCTGCACCGAATTGTAGTCTTCGACATACAGTACTTGTTCTTCGTCCTGAAGCGGGAGGTCCTCGATGTGGCCGGGCTGCCGAACGACAATATTAACGTGCACATCACCAACGCCTTCTTCCAGCGGGATTTCTTTGAGTACATCAACGGCATTGCCTGCGACTTCCACGAGGCGAATGACAAGACCAAGTACTGTGTCCAGAGCATGGTCATGCGCTGGGGCTACACCTTCAGCGACTATATGTGCGGAGATCTGGGCATCAACGTCGTGCCGGGCAGGCATATTCCCTCCAACGCCAAGTCCATTAATACCGAGAGTTTGTCCGCCGCCACCTCGCGCCTTTCGCTACAACGTGAGTCGTCGTTTGACTCCTTCCACTCGCTGCAATCCTTCAAAAATTTGCGAGTCTCGGATGCCGACAAGCCGCCTCGTCGTCGTCGTGACAACTCGCCGGTTAGCAGTCGCCGTTCCAGTAATTCCAACGTAGCCACGGATTATACCGATTTTGCCAGCGAGGATAACTCCAGCCGTGGTGGCCGCCGCCCCAGAGGTGCCAGGGATGTGGAAGTTCACTCAGGCCGCCCTCTTAACGACGGCCTTGACTGTGAGGATTAAGAGTCAACTCTAACTTTTTCTATTTTTATAATTAATCTGTATGAAAACTTGTTTTCAGTTATTTCGATCTCTTTGTAAGACATCAGAAATTTGATAAACTTGACTATCAATAATGTTATCCTGTTAACCGGGATATTAAACATGACCTTTAACTTCTAAAATTAAATACGATTAGAATAGTCCTGATTTAAGTTATTTTGTTTCCTTTGTGAGACATTAAAAGTCTTGGAAATTATTTATTATATAACCTGGCGATAATGTCGATACTGTAGACCTGTTAACCGGAACCTTTAACCTGACCTTTAAACGCCAAAATTTACATTTGATACAGAAAATTGTGATTTAAGTTTGATTCTAAGTTCTGATTCCTTTGTAAGACATCAGAAGTCTTGGAAGTTATTTATAATATAAAATGGCGATAATATCGATACTGTTAACCGGGACCTTTAACTTGACCTTTAACCGCCAAAATTTAAATTTGATAGTGAAAATTGTGATTTAAATTTAATTCTAAGTTCCGATTCCTTTGTAAGACATCAGAAGTCTTGGAACAAATTTATTATATAAAATGGCGATAATATCGATACTGTAGACCTGTTAACCGGAACCTTTAACTTGATCTTTAACCGCCAAAATTTAAATTTGATACTGAGAATTGTGATTTTAGTTATTTTGTTTTGTTTTTAAGACATCAGAAGTCTGAATATATAATAGGACGATACTGTTTGGCGATATCGATCCTGTACACCTGTTAACCGGAACCTTTAACTTGACCTTTAACCGCCAACATTTAAATTTTAGTGAAAATTGTGATTTAAGTTATTTTGTTTTGTTTTTAAGACATCAGAAGTCTGACAATTTAATTATTTAGTAATATTATATTAGAAAAAACTTAAAACTTACCTTTAGGCACTGTTAACCTACTAACCGGAACTTTAACTTGAGCTTTAACCGCAAAAACTCAAATACGATATGAAGAATTGTGATTTAAGTTTGATTTTGAGTTCCGATTCCCTTGTAAGACAAGTTGTTAATTATAAAATATAGCGATAATATCGCTAGGGTTAACCTGTTAGCCCGAACATTTAACATTACCTTTAACTTTCAAATTTCGATAAATTCCAATATTGCAGCGAACTGCAAGATCCCAGTTGATAGGACCGACTGCTGCATAAGATGTGGTGGACAGGGTCACAAGGCAGCCAAGTGCAGCAGGGAGCCTTCATGCTTTAACTGCTCTGCGGATGCATGGAGGAGACCAGGCACCAGGCAGGAAGCAGATTCTGCTCAGCCACAACCAGCGGGCCCGGGAAACCTCGACCATCATGCAGCTGATTCAGTTGAATCTGAACCACTTCAGGGCCGCGCAGGATCTTCTGAAGCAGACGGTGCGAGAACTGGGCTCTGAGGTGGCGATACTCAGTGAGCCCTACAGGGTGGGGAGCGGCAACGAACGGGCCACGGACCTCACGGGAAAAGCGGCCCTGTGGTCATGTGGGCTAGAGACGCCGCAGATGCGCGACATAAAGGCAGCTGAAGGCGGCACCTGACTCTACAGCTGCTACCTGGCACCCAGTCTCTCATTGAAGCTCTTCAGCAGGACGCTGGATGAGTTGACCAGCGACCTGCGAGGGCGGAGCAATGCGGTGGTCAGGGGCGACTTTATCGCATGGGCTGAGGAGTGGGGGACCACTCTAACAAATGCTAGAGGCCGTACGGTACTGGAGGCCTTCGCCTCCCTCGATGTTGTCCTGCTCAACGAGGGTACTCGCCTCACCTTCACCAGGGCAGGCGCGGGGTCCATCATAGACCTCACCTACGCCAGCAGCGCACTGGCTCGCCATGCCCGATGGAGGATTAGTGAGGTCTACACCGCTAGCGACCACGTGGCCATTAAGTGTCCGCTAGGCAGGCCCGGACGGGAAAGAGGATATCCACCCAACCAGAGGAAGGCGTACCGGCTGGACACCTTGCAGGTGCAATCGTTTGCAAGGGTCCTGGAGGGCTATACAGCGGGCGAGGCAGATGGAGCCAACGAGCAGGCGAACAAATTGGCGGACGCATTGGAAGAAGCACCTACCGTAGGCACCACTCTCCGGTGTTCTGGTGGAGCGAGGAGATCTCCGAGCTCCGTGGGAACTGCCTTCGCGCAAGAAGGCTGCTACAGCGAGCGAGGGGCACTACACGGCTACCCCTGTGCAGCGAGAGCTACAAAGCCTCGACGAAAGCGTTCAAGACCGCCATCAGGGACAGCAAAAGGGAAGGTTTCCACAAGCTGTGCGATACGGCCAAAGGGGAGAAGCCTCTTCCTACAGACCAATCTGTCTTCTAGACTCCATTGGCAAGGTTTTCGAGAGGGTGGTCTCGAGGAGGCTGAGCGGAGCCATCGATTCCGCAGGCGGACTCTCCCCGCTGCAATACGGCTTTTGAAAGGGGAGGTCGACCCTGGACGCCATCATGAGGGTGGTCAAAACGGGCGAAGGAGCTACGTCCGGGACAAGGTGGAAAGCCGCCAAGGTGAAGAGCTACATGCGGGGAGTGCAGGCGACTTACAGGCTGTGCGCCATCAGGATTGCGAGCGCGTTTCGGACCATCTCCGAAGACGCGGCGCTGGTCATAGCGGGCAGGTCCCAATCAGGGAGCTGATTCGGGAGAGGAAGGAACTACACGCAGCCTCGCAGGAAGGCGTAGCAGCGGTCCAATCCAAAGCCGAACTGAAGGTCGAAGCCAGAAGGGGAAGCATGGAGAGCTGGCAGGCACGGTGGGACAGTTCCCAAAAAGGGCGCTGGATCCACAAACTCATCCCACACCTAGCGTGTTGGGTGGGAAGGAGGCATGAAGAGGTAGACTTTTACCTCACCCAGGCGCTAAGTGGGCACGGCTGTTTTCGCAGCTATCTCAAAAGGTTTGGCCACGAAACAGAGGACTGGTGCCCAGAGTGCGGCTCTGGAATAGTGGAAGACGCGCAGCATGTCCTCTTCGAGTGCCGAAGTTTTGGCTTCAAGAGGCAAAAGCTAGAGGCTGTTGCAGGGATAAGCACCAATGCTGGCCGACCCCAAAGTATGGGAAGCGGCAGCTGAGTTCGTCGCTGGCGTGATGCGAACGCTCAGGATGCTGGAGAGAAGGCGTAAGGAGTGAACGGAGTAGGGGTCCCCGCGCTTGCGAAGCAATGCTATGCGGCGGTACCGCACGGCGCACGACCTCTATCTCCAACACCCTCTAACCCGTCCTTATATAACTGTTTTAGTTCAAGTAGTAAGTTTAATAACAGTAATAAAGTTTGGAATACAAAAAAAAATAGGTCGCCGCGATCCTGATGCCTGAAGGAACTCCGGAGATGACCCATGACCGCGCTGTGGAAGAAAGGACAACAGTGGGAGTGGACATCGAGGCAGGACACAGACCATCGAGGGACAGAAGAGGGTAGTAGCTTACGCTAGCCGCCGGCTCAACAAACGCAAAATTCCCGTCACCAAACATCGTGCATCTACCCGGATGTCGCCGATGGCGGATTGCGAGCTTGGACCAACTAAAACCGTACCGCGAAGAGGGGACGGATGTAGAGAGGGACGACGCCGAAGGCATCGGCAACGACAGCATCAGCCACGGAGACGACCACGCAGAGGGCATAGACGGTAAGACACAGCCGTATGCCGAGAACCCGAGACCTGGGGGAAACAGCGCAACCCCGCGTCCCCGCCACTAAGCCAGAAGCCCGCGCCCAGAATGAAAGAGACTATGTTTTCGCAGGGGCCACTTGCTGACAAGGGCGAATGTCCAACGCCTCGCCCCCTCGGAGGAAAAACATTGGCCCTTTCTCCCACCAATTTCTAAGCACCCGAGTTGAAAGATCGAGTCACACTCGATTAGGTACGGTCCTACAATCGATAGACACGGCAGCCTCGCTCGGATGGCCGACGAGCAGCCACGCCAGGATCACCCGCCCCAGCAATACCAGTGGCCAGATAACCACCCACTGACAAGGGAGGCTATTCTATCGGAAATGGCGGAGCTCGTGTCCCCGGACTTCCCCGTCGTGGAGTCACCACCGAGGGACCGGGACACCGACGTATCGCAGTCGGGAGAGAGACCCTGGCTGCCGATCTCGGTGGACGAGCTGCTGGAGAGCCTCAGCATGTGTGGGGGACGCCGACCCCACCCCGACGACGCCCTGATCTCACCGCTGGACCGCTTCAGCGTGGGCGGAGGCCACCGTCGACGCCTCACCACCAAGCAGCCGGGGCATGAAGTTCCGCCGGATCACCGATTCGGCCCACTGCGGGTGGAATTGACCCCGCCGCGACCGCGGGAGTTTCAGACCGCCCTAGCGCTCGCCGTCGACGAAGAGCAGCCACCCTAGGGCCAGAACCCACCACCGCTGGTTCCAGCGGCACCGAGCTGAAGGGTCTGATGGCCCCACGCAAGAGGAGCAGCCACCCCAGCAGCCACCCCACCCCATGCCCGCCGCCAAGGCCGACGTCATTATAATACTGGATTCCGGGGACGAAGCCCCGATCCCCAGGACACCTTCCCACTCTCCACCACCCTCCTAAGAGGAGATTTTTGGGCCGGGCCCTTATTTGGCGCCCACACCCAGCAGACCCCAAGTACTGTGCGCAGCCAGCCGGACCCTGGAGCTCACGCACAGCGGATACGCCGCCGACGTCGCCCGTCACAGAGCCGAGGAGCTGTACGACGAACCGGGCACCCTGTCCGCCGCTTCTCTCCGACCGACCGTCGACACCACCTCCTAGCATACGAATGCACCGACGCAGTGCACCCTGGGCTGACACCACCAGCAGGTCCTCGTCGGAGGAGGAACGGCCCACCCGACGCCAGGTACACAACCGGTGGACGAAAATTCCCCACGCCGCGAGCGCCTGGACACAGGCCACGGGACCCTCAGCAACAGCCAGGACACGGGCAACGAGGCGCCGAGTTGCGGGTGAGCATGGCCACCGGCCAGTCGTAGAAGCTGGAAACAATAGCCCGCACCTCTCTCTCTCTCTCTTTCTCTCTCTCTCTTTTGCTCGCCTATTAAATAAACCCCCTCTCTCTCTCTTTTTTTGCTCTCCTTTTCTTTCGCAAATCCCGTCTCGGTTCGCGGGCCGGAGCCTTTCGCTGCGCCAACTAATCCCCTCCAGGCTTTCCCCGTTGCCGCTGGAGAATTCCAAGAGAAAAGGCAGGACAGGAGTAGGAGTCCGTGGCCGCTGGAGCATTCCAAGCCTAAACTCCTTTGTCCCAACTATTTCCTTCCCGCCGCCGCTGGATCTTTCCGGGCGAGGGTCAGGGGCCGCACTGTGGCTCATTTATCGACAATTCGTTGCAAAAGTCGGATTTCGTGTTGTTGAATTTGACAGATCTTTTCATACCCTTCAATTATGCATTGATCAAGCTAATCAAAACCAAAATTTTATAATTTACAACAGTTCTTTAGTATTTAGAATCGCTGCTCAAAGTTGGACAATTTTTCTGTAGTTGTACAAAGGTAAAAATTCTTGCTAAATCGACAGATTTAAATTAATTTTTCTAAAAAAGTAGTTAAGCTCAAAGAAAAAAAAGATATTTTTCTGTTTCTGGGATTCAATTTTAAATCTGAATTAAAAAGAAAATGAAATTTTTTGTGTACTTCTATGGTTTTTAGATTAAAAAAAACGGTTTATTTTATTAATTTTCAATTTTTAGTGGAAAAAAAAAACATATTTCGCCGAGCTCTAGATAATACTTGAAATTAGTGGAGATATTCAACTAACAAACTAAAAAAAAAACCATTGCTACAATTGTGCGCATTTTGAGATATTGATATTTTTTTGTACCAACTGCGAAACTGACCCTACGTAGTCTGCCAGTATGGTACACTGCAAGGCAGCAAAAAGTATGGGTTCAAATACCGGAGTTCCAAAAAATTTTTATTTTTTTTTTTCAATTTATTTTTGTATGTACATTTTTATTTTAAATTTATTGATTCCTATAAAAAATGTATTTTTTTAGTAAAAAATCAAAAGTTTTAGTTTATCGAGTTATTTACGTATCTTTTGGTAGGCGTGACTTAAAAAATAAAATACTAAAAAAATTCCATATTATTATAAACAAGTAGGAAAGCTACAGTCGAGTGTGACCGACTGTAAGATACCCGGTACCCAAAGTATTGTGGGTGAAATTAAACAGCACATGAACATGGGAAAAAGGAAATGTTGACAAATAGAGACAAATATTGCTAGAAACATGTTGAGCAACACTCAAAAGAGACAAATGTTGCTAGGAACATGTTGGGCAACTCTCAAAAGCGACAAATGTTGCTAGGAACATGCCGAGCAACACCCAACAAAGACAAATGTTGCTAGGAACATTTTGAGCAACACACACGTGCGCTCTCTCTCTCTCTCTCTCTCTCAGAAACTTTATTGCTTAATAACTTCTATGTGTATCATCCGATTTTACTCAAATTTTCAGAACACGTCCACGATTGCCTACTTATTGAGCCTATTTATTTATTTTACGCCGAAAATGACGCATTTGGTTATATACCGTTTTTTATTTTTCGGGGGCGGAAGTGGGCGTGGCCAAATTTTAAAACAAACTTGATCTGCGTGCAACAGATTCCAATGTTGTCACCATATTTGGTAACTCTAGCTCTTATAGTCTCTGAGATCTGTTGTCTCACACGGACGGACGGACGGACAGATGGACATGGCTAAATCGACTCGGCTGGTGATGCTGATCAAGAATATATATACTTTGTGGGGGCGGAGATGCCTCCTTCTGCCTGTTACCTACATTCTCGATTGGCACTAACTTATAATACCCTTGCACTATGGGGAATTTGACCAATTTTTTGGAAAATATTAATAACTCGCTTAGTTTATTAGATATCAACATGAAACTTTACCAATCAAAATAATATATATATGCGAAAATTCTAAATGAAAATTAACCGGATCAGACAACTATATCCTATAGCTTTCATAGAAGAGATCGGGTAAAAGATAAGATATCTGCATAAAACTTTGTAAACTTCAAATTTATACTCTTTTAACACAACATAGAAAATTTTGTCGAGATCGGATCACGATTTCCTATAATTTTCATAGAAACAATCTCACCAAACACTGCTTTCCATCTGGTAAGCAATACAGCGTTGCCATACAAAAGGTAATAATCTAAAAATTAAATTACAAGAGAAGTCGCACAAAGTGCACTATGAGACAATATGTCCTGAATTCACAATAAATGACTCTACAACATGGATATAGACACTCACTAAACAAAGTGAAACATTTTTTTAAAACTCTATTGAAAGTTGAACTTTTTTTTCCAAAACCCAAACGAAAACATCACCTGCTACATTTACAAATTGTTAGAAGTGGACGCACATATTAAGCAACATATTAGTAATTACACAAAGTACATATCTTAACAATTAATATTCATTTCAAATTTTAGTGTTTTACATTCTACTGTTGCAGAGATATTGATTTGAATGTGCCCATCAAATTTAAGCAAAATGTAAACACACAATGTGCGTTTGCAACAGCTGACTTTAACAGTTGGTATTTAAATACTAGACTGTTAAGTTAACATTTGCAGTATGTTTCATAACAGTTTGATCAATTCTTAACACATTAAAATTAAAAAATCGAAAATTGGCATACTTTTAAAAAATAGATTTATTCAAAAAAATCGGTCAAATTCCCCATAGTGCCTTGTACCCTATGGGTACCGGGTATAAAATGAAGTAGATAACTTCAATAGTTCAAAAGTTATTAATTTTGCAACGTGTTTTAAGCAAACGAGTCACTGTGGGCCGTCCCGCCGCTGGAAGATTCCGGGCGTGGCCTCGAGCGCAGTCGCTGAAAGATTCCGGGCGCTCCTCTTTTGTCCCAGGGATCCTCCCGCCGCTGGACAATGTCCGGGCGTGGGCGCGCCAGGACCCTGTAGCAGAACCCGTTTTTAACCCTTCGCTGCCCCATGGCTAAAGTCACTGAAAATCCTTGGCACTTTATGTCCGGCCGTCTCAATAATTTAAACTTTGTGAGGCGAACTCTGGGCACTTTATGTCCGGCCGTCTCAACAATATAAATTTTTTGAGGGGAACTCTGAGCCGCTGAGGATCACCCCGGCCAGAGAAGCATCCGTACACTAGTTTGCGTAGAAACGGACAGACGGACATGTCTAGATCGATTCGTCTGGCGATGCTGAACAAGAATAAATATACTTTATAGGGCCGGAAATGCTTTCTTCACTGCGTTGCAAACTTCGGACTAAAATTATAATACCCTGCAAGGGCATATAGTAATTTCTTAAATATATTTTTTTACCCTTGCAGGGTATTATAATTTTGTCCAGAAGTTTGCAACGCAGTAAGGGAAGCATCTCGGACCCCATAAAGTATATATATTCTTGATCAGCATTAACAGCCGAGTCGATCTAGCCATGTCCGTCTGTCCGTTGCTACGCAAACTAGTCTATCAGTTTTTGAGCTATCCGAAACTTTGCAGATAGTCTTCTTTCTATAGCAGCTAGTTTATTTGTCGGAACGGAATCGGACCACTATATCTTAAAACAGAAGGGAAAGATATGGCCAAAATTTCATATATTCGCTATTTTTTAAGGTATTGGTCTCAAATTTAATATATGATTCTTTAACTATATTTTAGCTATACATTTTAAATTTTATGCAAATCGGACCGCCATATCTTATAGCTGCCAAAGGAACGATCGGCCTGAAATATTTCATTTTCGTTGCTTTTAAAGATTAAAACTAAGTAAATGGCGTTCTTATTTAAATATAGCTATACAATTAATATTTCATCCAAGTCGGACCACTATATCTTATAGCTGCCATAAGAATGATGGCGAAATTAAATGTAAAAAAAAATTTAACTTCTCTGTTTTTCAACGAATTTTTATTAATTTCGAGATATAGTCGTTTTTTATAGTTCTAGATTTAATTAAGATCGGACAACTATATCATATAGCTGCCATAGCAGGGATCGGTCGATTTATATGACAATGTAAAATTCTACATGTAAAATGTAAAATATACATTATTTGAATTTTTTTTTTACATTACCAAAATGGATCGATTTTTAATGATCCAATTGCTGACTGCAAGGGAAGTTAGCTATTTTTCTCGTTAATGATATAAAACTTAGTAAATAGCGTATTAATTTAAATTAAGCCATACATTTAAAATTTCATTGAAGTCGGACCACTATATCTCAAGCTGACGTATGAACGATCGGTCCAAATTAGCCGCTTTTCGTTGTTTTTAAAGATTTTGGATTAAAACGATATATAAGATTCCTTATTGCTCCCTTCGACTTGCCGAAGTTAGCTTTCTTTCTTGTTTTGATGTTACTTTTACCCATTTGAGTTTTAAACAAAAACTTCTGATATCAATTAAAATCATCAACGAGGTACCAAATTTTGTGACGATAGGCTAAGATCAGGGGTCATAACTATGTCTTGTGTCCCAATCGAAAAGAGACGATTTCAGCAAGGGTAAAACCCGAGTTACAGTCTTGGGTCCGAGGGAGCAGAGGAGGCATCCTGCGAGTATGACTTTAAAATATGCTGGAAAGGAGCTTTCAAATAAATCGACTGTATTGCTTGGAGTACCAAATGGGAATGAGAATGACATTTATTACAAATGTATGTGTGTCTATCAAATTACAAGGATGTGTGTGTTCGTCAGAGTTGCATTTTGGCGATGTTTGTTGTTGCAGTTGCCAAGTCTGCGTTGTATGCTGGAGGTACGTTTATGCCGTTGAGATGCGGCAGACCGCTTTATTCTGAAATAATCCATAGTTAACTTAACCTGACATAAGTAACTTAATTAGTAGAGCTCACCGCAGTGTGTTCTCCTACTTTTCGCGCGAATTTTAACCGGGTAACTTACAATGGCGCTCAAGTATGGCCCTGACGTTTACAGGGCTAAATCCATACATTTTTGGACTAACTTATAAAAAATACTAGATCTCACTTTAATATCGATTAAGCCTATCGAGATCCATTATCGACCATGGACATCACCGATCACGTTAAAAACCGCTTCACTCAAATCCAAAACTGTAAGTTTAGTTCACTATAGGCCGTTGTCGTTCACGCGCACTTTTGCGCTTCTGAAGAGTCCATCAGCTACTTTGACCTTTGACCTCCTCCATGATGCACTTGCACCACTCTTGTCTGGGCAAGGCTGGATCGCAGACGAGACGGCGCACAAGCGTAGGCGGGTACTCTAAAATCCCACCTCCTCCAGAAACGGTCTGGCAACAGGCGTGAAATTTTCCACTGCTTTCGTATAGCGCACTCCCTGGGCAGCTCCACATCTTCACCAGGCGTATTCGGAAGGTTAGCTGCTCCCTTGAGTAGATTACTCGGCGTCAGAGGGGCCTCTTGGTTCCGCCTCGGTCAGAAAACTATCCAAGACGTGATCCCGTGGAGCGACTTCCTTCACGGCATGAAGCAGTACGCTCTTGACGAACTGCACCATGCGTTAAAATACTTCGCCTTCAGACGGATTCACTGGGCAATTGAAACCCACTCTATGTTTCTACTCTACAGCTTACCCTTAATCCTCTCCATCTCGAACACGTCACCAAAGCGTCTGGCTTCCCTGTCAGCTCCCACAAAGCTCTTGCCGTTGTCGCTGCGTAGTCCATGTACTGGCCCTCGGCAGCAGACGAATTTCCTGATTGCAATTATGCAGGAATCCGTAGACAGGTCATGCGCTAACTCCAGATAAATCGCCCTTGTCGTTAAACACGTAAACAAGTCGACCCAACGCTTCTCCCTGTGACGGGAAACAGTTACCAGCAGTTGCCCAAAATAGTCCAATCCAAGTGTGCTTGAATGGCCATCCACCCTCCTTCAGTCGATCTCCTGGTAGGGATGCCATTAACGGCGGCTTCGCCGCGCTCTCTGCAACTTGCACACGTTGCACGCTGAGATCACCTTCTGCAGCACTCGTCTCAGCTTCGTGATCCAGAATCTGTTCCGTATCTCAGCATTCGTAGCATCCACATTTTGATGCTTCATCTTGGCGTGGAAGTGTCCCACAATCATCTCCGTAAGACGGTGCCTATGTGACAGAATTACGGGCCCCTCGCACTGTACGGTATGCACAATGCGACATCAACTCTGCTGTAAGCTCGCAGAACTCCGTGCTCATCCACGTAGGGCACCAGCCCTTTGATATCGGCCGAACTAGAGACATCTTTGCAATTCTCTGCTGATCGCATTCCTCCAATTAGGCCTGTCTAACCAACAGGTATTCTGCGGCCTCACACTCGTCTGCAGTGTGTCCGTATTTCTCGAGCTCGCTTCTCTGTTAACGGCACAATCTTGTAAGCCGTAAGACCCAGGCTGTGGTCCCCACCAGCTGACTGCAGCTCGAGAATCTCTAAAATGAAATAAGAAAATCGTTTGCCGCAACCAACGCAAACTCACTAGGCATCTCCTCCTCATCAGGGCCATCTGGAACACGATTATTTCCTTCCACAGGCTCCGGCCAGCTGCTCGCTGGCTGCCTTAAAAATGCTGGTCCGCTTAGCCAACGTGACTTCTGGCCACTTCGCACTGCGACCGAGTCGCATCATCCGCCGCATTGTCGGCAGTAAACCTTCGACGATTCCAATATCTCCGCCACTCGGTTGCCAACAAACTGCTTTTACCGGCGGTGGGTGCTTCCAATCCATCTCAGCACCGTTTTGGAGTCCGTCCATAACACCAGGTCACTGATGGCCAAACTGTGCTCCTCATTGCCAGTGTTGATCACTCTGGTTCCCAGAACTGCTGCCTGCAGCTCCAACCGTGGGGTCGACCTCCAGTAGGCCACTGCCGCAAATGCAGATTGGCTGGAATCTACAAGGACGAGCATCTCTATCGCCCGTAAGATTCCAAGCCCAACATAATGGCGAAGACATCGGAACTGTCCCACGGCGTCCATCTCCTTGCGCCAAGTCGCAAAGGCTCTATTTATATCCTCCGATAGTGGTTCATCTCACTGGATATTTTGCCTCCATATCTCCCGTAGCAACAGCTTCGCTGTTATCATCAAACATCACAGGAATCTTAATGGATCAAACGTCGACATCACCAAGCTCAAATATTACCTCTTCCTAGGTACTCGACCTCCATTCAAAACGCTGCTTGGGACTCGGCTTTACTTCACGTTGAACCTGAAGTCATCCGTGGCTACCTGCCAACACATTTCAAGTATCTTCTTCTCAGCCTCACCCCATCTGACGCTCTTGACTCTTCCAGCTGGTCCTAACGCCGTCTCAACAGTGGGTGAGCTGTATGAAAACTGGCATAACTCGAATCCAGCTTCCGCATTTATCTCCTTCACTCTGGTAGATACGCTGATAGCTTCGCGCTCTAAATCGAAACTATCCACAAAGTCGTCGTACCATTAGGTAGTCGTCGATTGCCTTGATCGCTCTCGGGTCTGAATGCCGAAACTGCAGGGCATTCACTGTCTATACGTAATGTGCAGCACTTGGCGAGCATGCTGCTCCAAATGTCATTATGTTCATCTATGGATCCTTTCCGTCGTCGCCATCTCTCCAAAGGAATCGTTGAGATCATCTATCCTCGGGTCGGAGCAGTACTTGGTGAAACATCTCCTTAATCTCACTGCTGACTCCGACTGCTCCCTCTCTGAAATGAAAGAGCACGGCTGGCAAGGGCTTATAATGCTGTAGCCCTTTGGCCAACGCTGAATTTAGCGATGTTCCTCCTACTTTTGCTGCAGCATCAAACACAAGTCGAATCTTACCCGGCTTTTTAGCGTTTTCGACACCAAAGTGTGGCAAATACCATATTCAGTCGCTCTTCACCGCGACCGCATCAGGCTGCATCAGGCCGCCTCGCGTATCTCTCGGTTAGGTAATCCGTGATGATCCTGCTATATTACAGCGGCAACCGCTCGTTGCGCTTGATCTTCTTCTCGACGTTGACCAGCCGCTTGTACGCCATCTCATAACTTCTGATCTCCAATCTCACCGTGGTATCTTCGAGTATCCTTTGTGCCCACACATCGTCGCCGGATGCGACCGGTGGCGCGAGCTTCACTCCAAAGTTATCGCTATCGAAGTAGTCCTCCACCATCTTTTCCATCGTATCCATTGACACGGCAAGTAGGCAGGGCCTCGGTGATGGCGTAGTCAATTGTCAATAAATACAGGCCCAAACAACCCATCCCAGCTCGGTTACGGCCGCATACGGTCCCTCTCTGGCAAACCGCCTCGTTCTAAGTGGCAATCCAAGATGTCCATGGTCCAGCCCGATGAGGCCTCATCAGCTCATCTTAAATTGCTCTGCACAGGCGCCTCCGCTGACTGCGGAGCTCCTATATCCAGGCTATTATTTCTGGGAACTGCCGACTGCTGGTTCCCCTAAAGGAGGCCCCTGTAGCCTCCTCTATACAGGCTGTTGCTGGGAACTGCCAACTGCTCGTTCCCCTCATTATGGCTCCTGTAGCCATTTCCCGGTCACGCTGCGTCCTCCATTGTGGTGACTGAAACAACTTCGCTGCAGCGGCCTTCTCCGCTCGTCGTCCGCACCATGTAGCAGACGGTGATGCAATTTACGGCATCCATTAATCTGACACTCCCCTTTCTCGTGGCAGGATCTAGTCCTGAGACCACTTCCTAGGTATGTAAAGCACAGTCGATGCCTCTTCACATACCTCCACCAACCTGGTGACGAAGCTCCTTTAAACTCTCCGCAGTTCGTAATTGCGTGTTGTCCTCCACAGATTAGATAACCTCCGTGCCGATCATCCTGTAGACCGCATCTGTTCTGGTCAATGCTGGCATGTTTCACTCGATGCCTCTACTCCTTTCCCTTGACGTCCATAATAGTACACACAACATTCGCGTACTCCGTCAGCCACGCCCTAAAATGCACGATGGTTGGGAAAGGCAAAATCGTCGCAGCATGCCTCGCCCAGTCCACTCGCTTGCTCGTAAGAAGCTTGATGACAAGTTTCTCCAGTAGAGTTGAGTTCCCCAGAAACTGATCCGCATTCGCTGACTGCAAGAAGGCCGTTAGATTACTCACTCGGGTTTTGAAGGGAACGGTCTTCGCCAGACTGTGTTCCGAAATCGGTGACACCTCTCGAACATTACTCAGCTGGCTACGTATAAGTTGCTCCGGTCGGGCAAACCTAAAGCGCAAATGCTCCATCACGGCGCTGACGTTCCCTGGATGAATCAATAGCAACTTTACTGTCTCGCGGGCTTCATCCTTCAGCGCCTTTAGCAACCGTTGGTTGTTCTCCAAATCCGTTCAGTTTGATGCTCTCCTCGTCTTCGTAAACGCACAAATGAAAAGCGGCCACTCCTCGGGCTGCCCTCCAAATATAGGTGTGGTATATGGCGGCCCGCTCCAAGATGGCGGCCTGCGCTCGTTTTTACGCAACCGGCGGTGCTCACTTTTCTTAGGGCTTTAACCTGCTCCAGCTTCCTTTCCTCTTTAAGAGATCCATCGTGATGGGCTGTTTACTTTTCTCCGGCACTGAACTCCCAGCTGTGGCGGCAGTACTCCTAGGTTGGGAAGCTTCTGTCGTCTCCAGGCTAGGAACTGGCGCCGCCGTTGTGGCGATCACTCATTTCTGCTCCACTACTTACTGCCTGCTGACCCACACTTGTTGTTGTAGGGGTAGCTTCCCCTTCGTAGCGGTAAGAAAGCGCAGTCAGCGCACTACGGAAAGGCAGTGTAGCGAGCAGCGACGTAGGGAGCGCTTAAACGGAGTCGCCTTCAACGGCTGCCCCACAACAGTAGCCCAATCGAAATGAGACGATTTCAGCAAGAGAAAAACCCGCAATAGTGGGTGCAAGACCGTTTTATTCTGATATAATCCATAGTTAACATAACCTCATATAAATAAGTAATTTCTGATTTAATTTCATGAAGATCGGACAATTATATCATAGAGCTGCCATAGAAACGATCGGTCGATTTATATTAAAATGTACATTTCTACATGCAAACTGTAAAATGTGTAGGTAAATGTTATAAAAATTTACAAACTTCGATTTTTATACCCTTGCAGAGGGTATTATAAGTTTGCCATGATATTTGCAACGCAGTGAAGGAGGCATCTCCGACCCCATAAAGTATATATATTCTTGTTCAGCATCACAAGCCGAGTCGATCTAGCCATGTCCGTCTGTCTGTCCGTCTGTCTGTCTGTCCGTCTGTCGGTTTCTACGCGAACTAGTCTCTCAGTTTTTGAGCTATCGGGCTGAAACTTTCAGCATAGTCTTATTTCTTTAGCACGCAGTATATTTGTCGGACCACTATATCCAATAGCTGCCATAGGAATAATGGCGTAATTAATGTAAAAACATTTTTAACTTTTTTGTTTTTCAACGTATATCAATCAATTTTAGGAAATAGCAGTTTTTACGGTTATAAAATTACGGTTTTAATTTCATTAAGATCGGACAACTATATCATATAGCTTCCATAGAAACGATCGGTCGATTTAAGCAAAAATTTAAAGTTCTACATGTAAAATGTAAAATTCTACATGTAAAATGTAAAATTCTATATGTAAGATGTAAAATGCTTACAAACTAAGATATTTTTTCAACTGTAACCAAAATGAATAGATTTTCAATAATCCAATTGCAGACTGCAAGGGTATACAAATTTCGGTTTGCCGAAGATAGCTTTCTTTCTTTTTTTTTTTTAATTTTACCAAAATGGATAATTTTTTAATTATCCAATTTCAGACTGCGGGGTAGTGCTGCAAAAACATAGCGGTTTGGCACTATCGATGTTTCCGATGTTTTGAGATTAAAACAGCGGTAGTATCGATGTGAAAAAATATAATGTTTTAATTTTTTCCTTTTGTTTATTAATTTAAATTTTAAATTTAATTGTACAAATGAAACCCTAAAATCAAATTTAGGGTATGGTTAATTCGGTGCAAATCGCGCCACTTTTAAGAAATTTGTAGTGGCGAAACGGCTTAAGCTAGTTTATTAATTTAAATGACATATAATAACGTAACATTTAGACAATTTTTCTAAAAATGTTTTATTGAAAAATATGTATAGGTATAAAAGTTATACGGAATCTCACGTGGCCCTTACAAAAAAAAAGGTGTACATCCTAACTGTCCACAGAATCGTCCGATATGAAAAAAAGAAAATGCATCCGTTAAAGGAAAACTGTCTTTCTGTATTTTTCTTTTTTCATTTTTTTTTTCTATTTTTTATGAAAGTTTTAAGTCAAAAATACAATTTTTGGCTAAAATAAAAAAATTTAATTGTTAAATAAAAATATAGTTAAAAATAAAATTAAACGAGAAAGAAAGCTAGCTTCGGTAAACCGAAGTTTGTATACCCTTGCAGTCTGCAATTGGATCATTGAAAATCGATCCATTTTGGTAATGGTAAAAAAAATGTCAAATTATGTAAATTTTGTAAAATTTTACATTTTACATGTAGGATTTTTCATTTTCATATAAATCGACCGATCCCTTCTATGGCAGCTATATGATATAGTTGTCCGATCTTAATGAAATTAAAACCGTAATTTTATAACCGTAAAAACTGCTATTTCCTAAAATTGATTGATATACGTTGAAAAACAAAAAAGTTAAAAATGTTTTTACATTAATTACGCCATTATTCCTATGGCAGCTATTGGATATAGTGGTCCGACAAATATACTGCGTGCTAAAGAAATAAGACTATGCTGAAAGTTTCAGCCCGATAGCTCAAAAACTGAGAGACTAGTTCGAGTAGAAACCGACAGACGGACAGACAGACGGACAGACAGACAGACGGACAGACAGACAGACAGACGGACATGGCTAGATCGACTCGGCTGGTGATGCTGATCAAGAATATATATACTTTATGGGGTCGGAGATGCCTCCTTCACTGCGTTGCAAATATCATGGCAAAATTATAATACCCTCTGCAAGGGTATTAAAAGCCCCGAAAGTGATACCTTAAGAATTAGTTGCAGAAGCTATGTTCAAAATTTCAAATCGATTTGTCAAGTAGATTTTGAGTAATCGTGTACACCGACTTTAAAAATGGCACTTTTCAGGAGAGCGCTTTAAAAATTTGGCTGCCCTTACATCGACTATAGAATGACCTCAGTTCAACAACCCATTACTTCGTTATTTTTGCTCTGATCGATTTTAAATTTGAACTTTATATTCCTAAGATGGGCATTCCTAAAAAAAATGTAAAAAAACATGTCAAAAAAAAATTTAAGTACCCTACCTTCCCTGAATGATGTTCTTATTATAAATAAACACAAAGTTAATTACCTTCCAGTATTCCAGCAGATCTTGGGGTTCGTCCTTCTGCAAAAATCGTCTGCCATTTTATGAAAAAATTGTTAAAAGATTACAAATACAAAATGTAAATAGGCTCCGTATTTTGTTTTAGAAGATATACCGTTTCAAAGTTGACCAGTTTTTTGTTAAAAACACAATTATAATGCAAATTGATAATGTGTCAGGTAGAATTTCAAGAGAACTAGTTAACGGACGCTGTCTTTTTTTCTTTTTTTGCTATTTTTAACTTTGATCGAAAATAACAAATACGTTCATTTCTGTACATGTAATATGTTCTTTGATTATTTATTAATCGAATTCAGTAGAGTCCTGCTGAAGCTTTCTGCAGCACCCATACACCTCGAGTCAAAAAACATAAAACATTAGGGTTCCAGAAACTGTTTTGCGTGCAGCCTGCTGAAACAAAACAAACTCCGGATTCGTGATCATAGGGAATAGAAACCTGAGACTTTTTTCTTATCTGGTTTCACAAAAAAAAAAAAAAATTGAATTAAAACAATTTTTTTTTTGTCAAACTTTTTTGCAATTGGCAATTGGACTTCCTTGAATTTTGGGTATGCTATGTTACTTTGTTGTATTAAGTTGACAAGTCTTTTGCACTTGGTAATTGGTAATCCATTTAAAGACATTCTCTTACTTTGGTAATATTGCTCCAGACTAATTGTTCAGAAAGAACACTTTTATTAATAGATATGTGAAAGGCCATTTGAGCTCGGTGCATGTGTGCACTTGTAATCTCAAGTACAGGAACAAACCCAAATTATCACTTAAGAATTTTCCACGCTGAACAAAAGGGCGCTTCGCGGCCGGCAACGGGTAAGGTTCACCCAGCTCGGACAAACAGATGTGAGGCCTCTGCGTAGGCCGTAGACAAGAGTAAAATTAGAATCGAATCTCCAATATAAAGCTGAGACCGTTCTAAATAAAATCATTTTCTTACAAAAACTCACGTGTATAAGTCTTATTATTGGGACCTCTTTACACTTTGGTCCTTCGAGCCGGATTGGCCAGTTTCCAAGAGGATGCAAAAGAGGGCTTATTGCGTAAGCAAAAATAGGATATAAAAAATGGTAGAATTTATCAACAAAATCGGGAACGATGTCAGATCCAACGGCGGAGAAATTTCTGGCACATACACAAGCGGCTTCTACAAATCATCGACTGGCCACCATCGTCTAACACCAGAGGCAGACAAACCATCTTATTATTGGGACCTTATTATTATTATTGGGACCTCTTTATATTTTGGTCCTTTGAGCCGGATTGGCCAATTTCCAAAAGGATGCAAAAGAGTCCTTATTGCGTAAGCAGAAATAGGATATAGAAAAATGGTAGAATTTATCAACAAAATCGGGAACGATGTCAGATCCAACAGCATAGAAATGTCTGGCACGTACACAAGCGGTTAATATAAATCATCGGCTGCCTACCATCGTATAAACACCAGAGGCAGACAAACCATCACTTGAGGACTCCAACTTCAACTTCAAACCTTAAACATATTCAACGTTAGCAGAGTCTACGTAAAGTAAAGTAAATATAATATTTAAAAGAAGGTCCTCATGAAAAGACTTCAAATAACACATATACTTCAGGCCGTTGCAAGGTACAAATAAATACAGATCAGTAATTAATGTTTCATATATATTTCTAAAATTTACCCCTAATCTTGCCGGCCTTTGGCAGTATGTTCAGGACGAACACTGTTATTTATAGATATGTAAAAGGCTATTTGAGCTGGGTAGCTGGGTATAAGAGTAAAATTAGAATCGAATCTTCTATATAAAGCGGAGACCGTTCTAAACAAAATCAGTTTCTTACAAAAACTCACGTGTATAAGTCTTATTATTGGGACCTCTTTAAACTAGTAATATAGTAGTTCGACAGTTTTTATACCCGGTACCCATAGGGTACAAGGGTATTATAAGTTAATGCCAATCGAGAATGTATGTAACAGGCAGAAGGAGAAATCTCCGACCCTATAAAGTATATATATTCTTGATCAGCGTCACCAGCCGAGTCGATTTAGCCATGTCCGTCTGTCCGTCTGTCCGTCCGTGTGAAACAACAGATCTCAGAGACTATAAGAGATAGAGTTACCAAATTTGGTGACAACATTGGAATCTGTTGCACGCAGATCAAGTTTGTTTTAAAATTTGGCCACGCCCACTTCCGCCCCCGAAATAAATATAAAACGGTATATTAGATAGACTTAATAAGTAGACGATTGCGGACGTGCACTGCTTAGGAATAATTTCGCGTGTCTGAGCACTTAGCTTTTGGGTGGCAATAGCGAAAAAAAGTGTCGCGTGCTTTCGAGCGCATTATTAATTCGTAGTGCAGCTGCATACAGCTGCAGAATTTGTCTTTTTTGAACGTTGCTCAATATGTTTTTAGTAACATTTATTTGTCAATTTTTTGTTTTTTCCATGTCCGTGTGCTATTTAATTTCACGGGCAATACTTTGGGTACCGGGTATCTCACAGTCGGTCACTCGACTGTAGCTTTCTCACTTGTTTATTTTGGTATAAATATTTTTGTTTAGGAATTTACGCAACGGCGACTTGGTTGAATTGCTGTTGTCTGGTTGGCTTGTTACGTTCCATTTAAGCCTTGTCTACACATAATTCCAATTGCATACTAGTTGGTTATCAAAAATGTATCAAAACTTTATCACAAAAACAAAGTGAATCATCGATGAAACTCCATACAAATTACTAATAAAATTAACCCTCTAAAAAGTTTCAAATACACTTTAAGACTGACAAATGAATCCCTAATGCCTTAACTTCACCAGTAACGCAGAGTAAAAGATCTCATCGAAGGGTTTAGAAAAGTCAGTGTAAATAGTGTCAACCTGGCAGTGATTCTTTTCAGAACAACATGATTACTGATCAGTGATGAATCAGTAATCAATGATCAAGTTGTTCTGGTTAGTGTTGCTTATGAGTGAGTGCACAAAAAGGATTTGTTCACTAAACTAAGTAAGTAAGCACCTTCCTTACTATTTGTTATTTTTTGTTCCACTACTCTTTGTTGTTCTCTTGCTTATTTTTGCTTACTTGCTCATTTTTTTCTCCCTTGTTCAGTTTTGCTCTCTTGCTCATTATTGTCGACTTGTTCAATTTTGTCCCGCTAGTTTTTTTTTTGTTAATTTTTGTTCAGTAACTCTCGCAAAAAAAAAACAACCACATGCTCGTACGTTATTTCAAATTCAAATTCGGTCATTGGGCCGGTTCCTACCCTCCCTGTCAAACTGCCTAACAACTACCTGTCCGGAAAAATTAGTCACCATATAAAAACAATTTGATTTCCTGCCCTTTAAAAATTTATCTGACTTTTAACTTTACTGTTGGTTGGCAAAAATCCTATAGCTGAACCCTCCACGAGGGTGCCAACTGGTAATGGTGCTCCAGTGTTCCTAGGGACGGTACCAGCTAAGATCTGGGATTCGCAGACTGGGGCGGAGCTTTCTCCATAGCCATGCCACAGGCCTCTGCGATCTCTTATCATGGCTAAGGTTAAGGGCTGGATCAAGGTGTCATGCGACCCGTGCCGATGATCAGCCTGGCTGGGGGCCCTTTTTAAAACTAACCCAGTCGCAAACGGAGCATCCGGATACCTGGCGCCCTCCGGATTAGCCAGCCTTACCTCCCGCATTGCGGATCTCTGCGAGAGGTGGACCACCCTTTCTCCGCCACTCGTAGGAACAATTATGGACCAAGCAAAATACACAAACAACAAAAAGGAGACGGGAACTCCAATAAATCCGGCGAGGACCGAGGGTCCTAACCCAAGGACAGAGGTGCCCAGTCGGACCTTGTAGAACGGGTTGTAAAGAAAAACGGTTCTGAAACGGTTCTATATGCCTCCAATTCTAGCTCAAAAATCGCCAGAACAATGATATAATACATATTAGATGTATGCAATAACATGTGTTCTTTTGTTGGTTTATTAGAAGCGAAGAAATGAGTTATAAAATAAATATTATGTGCAACTTTCGCTTCTCTAAGAATGCATATATATACGTTTTTTTGGAAGTAAATTACCCGAGCGCTTCCCGAACAGTCGGCTTTTTTTTTTCTATAGCTTCGGTTCCGTGCAATCGTCGCTTCTCTTAAAACGCATAAATATGCGTTCTATCCGAAACCAGAATTTGTTATTGTTTTTTATTCTCTCTTTTATATAAGTGCAAACGTCGCTTCTCCTAGAACGTATAAAGATGCATTATTTCGGAAACCATCATTTGAAACGTAAATAAGAGAATAAAAGAAAAGAAACTCACAAACAAACAAAAGAAAAGAGAATGAAAAACACGCGGTTGGTTTTGCGTTTTCTTTTGTTACTTGCTTTAGTTGCATTAAGAAGTTTGCTTGACGCAGTTGTGAAATTCATTTTAATAAGTATGCAAGGTAAGAAAACATATATCTATTGTTTAATAAGATAATTCATTTCAGTTTCAGATATATTAACAACATAAGGTAAGCGATTGCCATAATAAACTAAATAATATGTTACTTTTATTTCAGAACTGGTATGTATACATAAATATACAAAATATAATATTTATCATTTCAGATTTCGTCTATTTATAGGTCATTATATTATAATTTTTTTATTTCAGATAATATTTGCGTTTTATGGTGAGTGTATATAATTTTAGTTTCCCATTTATTATTTTTATAACGTTATTTAATTATTGCATCAAAAACAATATTATTATTTTCAATATAATTGCAGGCTTTCTTCATTAATCACATAAAAAAATGTATTGTGCGATTTTATTAACATACATATATTATATACACATGTCAATGCAAGAAAATACACGTTTTTTAATAAATTTTTATTGTTGTTTTAATGGTTATTAATACATTATCACCGAACGGTTCCTTGTGTATGCTACAGATGGGTTCTTTAAGCCTTCCTTCATAACAGTTATATAACTGTTTTCAATGGGTTATTTTGAAGAGGTATTTTGCATGAAAGATACATTGCTACAGAACCGTTATTGATGTGTGCTGCAGATGGGTTATATAACGCATATTTTAGAAACTAAAGTTGGAAGCGAAACCCGAAGATTGCCGAAGTGTAATATACGTTATTTATATGTTGCGAAAGAACTGTTGCAGCATACAAAAAAAAGAACAGTGGTTTCCTTGTTTCACCCCATATTAATCTGAAAGGAAGACTGTACGTATTGAGAATGCATTCTTAACTGTCAAAGAACGCATAGAACTGTGCTTGCTGGAAGCGACCAGGTCCGACTGGGTGACCGCACCTAAAGTCAACCCAACGGCAGTCACTGCCACTGGAGGAATGACAGAGCTCACTGGAGCTAAGGTCAACTCCACCCCGGCGAAACAGCAGCCAACTGGGCTAAATCGCCCCCTGGTCAGAGGCAAGGTGGTGACCGAAACCAAGACTCCTGTCAGCTCAAGCGACCAGCAAGGCGCTACTACAAGCGCAGCTGCAGCTCAGTCAGGTGCAGGGGTGAAGGGAAGGTCTGCCGCAACCAAGGCCAAGTTGGACTGGTACGAGGAGAGGAAATCCGCCGCGGCCATCCTGAAAAGACAGGCAAAGAGCAACATCACCACCCCCTCAGCGGAGTGGCTGAAGAAGCTGGAGTGGGCTAAGTCGGTGTTGCCCGATTTCGTGCTGGAGAGACCGAAGGAGGACCCAAAAAATCCTAAACGGCAACGCTCCCAGGAAAGTGGGGCTCAAAATGCCCCAAAGAAGATTCGCACGCACATGCCAGTAGCGGCGAACAAAAGCTTCGCAGAGATGGCCAAGGACAAGATCCTTCTAGGAGTCCTGGACCAAGGCGACACGGAAGGTAGAATTCCGAGGAACCAGTGGAAGTGGGTTGAGGCAGCACTGGCTGTACACTGCTTCGAGGTGCTGGAAGCGGACCCTGGACCCCACCAATCTGCAAAGATGCAGGGTGGTATCAGGGTAACGTCAAGGGTCTCGGTCGGCAGAGCTTCTGAAAGCAGCCGTTTCGAGACTGGGTGAGGTCCAGAGAGCTGCCACAATCAAAATTTTCCCAATCATACCCAATCATTGACTCGGATTTCTTGCGACTCCAAACTTTGTATGAACAAAATTCCATCGCAACCAGTCGACCTTGCTCGAAGCGAACATTCAGTTCCAATCACTCTGGTTTGTTTTGTCAATGATTGGTTTTGATCGAACGCGTTGTATGAGCAGCAAAGAATATTTTGGGAATTCGGCTTTGTTCAGGTCGAACACAGTCAAACCGTTCGGTCGTGATCGAGCGGTTCGATTTGACCCGAGCTACTCGTTTCGTTAACGTCCGAAGTTCGGTGTCCGAACTTATTTCATCATTCTGTATTGTTGTGCACGTGGCACGTGCTAAAATTTGCTGTTTTGTTTTGATAATTGCATATAATTATGGAGGGCAAATCGGCGGAGAGTGTTGATGGCAACATAGAGAGTGGCGTCTACACATTATCTGAAATTTTCCTTAACATTTGTTTTTAATTTAATTTTTATTTTGTTTTTGTGTTTATATTTCTTATTTCAATAATTAAAGAGTTTTCTTAAAAATACTGCGTTTAAACTTTTTTGATATCTTTCCAGTTTGGGAGCAGTGCCGATTTAAAATTTCACTTTAATTTTTCAAGAAGCAATCTGATTGCTTCACCCACAATCAAATCAATCGCAACATGATCGAAGTCTGAGATATAATGCTTCGCTCGGATGTATCGGTTTTTTTCTGTTTAATCATTTTCGATCATCATACAAGGACCAACAAATCAGTTCAAATCAGTAAGCAGAGCAACTGAGCCGAACTGAACGAATTCTTTCGTATTGTGGACCAAACTTGATCGAACATGGCGCAGCGAAGCGCTGTGTTGACGTTTGATTGGTTTGAGCAAGTTCGATCGGACCGGATTAATCATACTCAATGCAGTTCTCTGGTGAGGTCTACCCGGGTGCCAAGCTAGTCGCTGTTGACTGGAAGGACATTCCGAGTAGGCCAAGAGCCGTTATATGGATCCCGTCCTCCTTTAAGGAGCCGGAGAAGATCCTTTCGATGCTGCAGAGATACAACCCTAGCCTGCCGTCCTCCGACTGGAAGGTGGCAAAGGTGGAAGAGACGCAGGGCCCATTGCGTCAGGTGTTGCTAATCCTAATTAAGGACTCTACCGCACCCATTGAGGCTATGCACGGAGAGCTAAACTTCGGTTTTAGCTCGGTGCGTATCCGGGTGTACAAGTCGAACACCAAACAAAGGAACGAGCCTGGTGTTGAAGAGGTGCTGGCAACCGAGGTGATGGAGCCAGGCAAAGAGGACGAGGACTGCGAGTCGGTGATATCCGATGCATCCTTTCTGCGGGGCTTCAGCAAGCTGTTATTGTTATTGTGGTACCGACTCCATGAGTGAGGACCCCGTAGACGACCTGGATGCTGTCGTGACGGTGGTAGAGGCAAATCTGCTCGATGTCTCTAGCGGTCGTGCAGATCAACCTCCACCACAGTAAAGCAGCCTCCGCTGCCCTAATGCTTCGTCTAGCTAGAGACGAAGCCTATCTGGTGCTGATCCAGGAACCCTGGATTGTATCCAACAGGATTTGTGGACTCAGCACCCCAAAATTTAATCTGCTCGCAGCCAAAGGAGAAGGTAAAACTAGCACTTGCATTTTAGCTAAAAGGCACCTCAGTGCATTTATGCTTTATAATTACAGCGATGACACTACATCGATAAGTCTGGAGCTCCAAGACAGGTCGCTACGTGTAGTGTCAGCATACTTAGCGTACGACATAATGGACCCGATACCGGGTCGCAAACTGAGGGAACTCGTTAAGGATTGCGAAGATCGTGGCACTGGCCTGTTGATCGGATGCGACGCAAATGCCCACCACGAGATGTGGGGCAGCACCAACACAAATGAGAGGGGTTAGTTACTTTTTGAATACCTTCTCTCCACTAAACTACTTATCTGCAATAGGGGAAACGACCCCACTTTTGTAATTAAGGATAGGGAGGAGGTCATAGACCTAACCCTTACTTCTAACTGCATGTATGACCAGCTTATAGGGTGGAGCGTTTCTAAAGCACACTTTTCTCGGATCACAAATATATTAATACCTCCATCGGAGGAACACCTCACTCTTCTTAGATCGTTTTCTCTTTCAAAGTGAACGGTCGTGTTATTATTTTGCGCCTCGTATTTGTGTAAAATCTTTGCTATAAACCACCGGGGTTTATTTAAAACTTCTATCTTGTGTCAATAATAATTCACCGTTTCACTTCGCGTGTGCATGCAGCTGTTTTTGTGTATTAATAACTATATTAATTGCAAATTTTAGTTTTGTGCAGCGATCGTTATCTGCATTTTTTGCATTCCTCTTTGTGCTTTATCCGTTACGCCGATATTACAGCTTGACGGCTTAAGCTCCCTAACTCTCGCTCTCTTGCTCTCTCTTAGTGCACGTAACTACTCTTATTTTCTCTTAACTTCTGACTGGTACAGTGGTAAGTCGCTATAATGTCTTCTAATTTTGTCTGTGTCATAAAAACCTGCAAGAAAGTAATTTCTGCAGAGGACCCTACTATTGGCTGCTGGCTGTGTGACAATGTCGTGCACGCCAAGTGCATTGAATGCACAGGCCGGCTGTCTGATAATTTTGCCAAAATATTGGATTGCGCTACTGCTGTGAGGCTTGTCGCGATGTTGAAAGGGAAATGATGTCATTTATGCGGCAAACCAAAATGGTTTTAAGGAGCTTCTTGTTAGTTTTCGTAAAACTAATGAGGTGCTCCTGGCGCCGGACTCCCAGTTTAATGGCCTTAAGCTATTAAATGAGTCCCCTAAGCGTAAAACCACGGTTGGCACACCGCATTTGGGCGGATCCCAACAACTCGCTACGAGTTCTCAACAGCTGACTCCTCGGCACAGCCCCCGACTCCAATATATCTAACTCCAATGATATTAAGATCGGGGCGAGAAAGATTCGGCCTCCGAATGTGCCGCGGGAGGGCAGTGCCTCCAATTATATCCGTCGTGTCCGCTGAGGGGTCACAATCAATGACCTCACAGAACCCCACTCAGAAAACTCCCCATGGTATCAGGCCTGGAATACCGGCCGATATTGGTATTACAAATGTAGTACCGAAAGCCCTAATAGCTATTTCACCTACGAAACAGATATTTGTTTCGCGGCTTTCCCCTAATCAAACATCTGAGGATGTTAGTACCTATATCCTAGGTCGCACTAAAGCCGATGAATCCAAGATTAAGGTGGAAAAATTCAAATTTTCTTATGCTAGGGATATTTCATCTTTCAAAATAAATGTCCCTGACGAACTTTTTAACACAATATGCTCTGCTGCCTTCTGGCCTAAGTATGTTGTTGTTAATTAGTACGAAGCTAAGAAAAAGAAAAAACGGCCTGTAGGGGTTAGTTTACCCAGGCCGGAAAAAACCGCTGTGCCATCTACGTCGTCCGCTTCAAAAAACTAACCAATTCTCTTCTTCTTTCCTATCAGAATGCAAGAGGCTTACGTAGTAAGCTTCCCAAATTGTATTCTGATAGCCTTTCATTTGCATCCCAGGTGATTGTGCTCACAGAAACCTGGTTAAAGCCGGAGATTCTAAGCTCCGAAGTTTTCCAGCTGTGTACACAACGTACAGGCTAGATCGGCCTTCCAGGCGAGGGGGCGGTGTCCTCATTGCGGTTGACTCCAACCTCACGTCTGAACTATTAACTTTCGAGGAATGCAGCGATATTGAACTCCTCTGTGTGAAACTATCATTTAATGGTTGTTTTACTTTTATTACATGTTCCTACATTCCTCCCTTGTCGGAACTTCCTACTAATTGGAACCACCTTTCCGCTATTCAGGCGGTCTCCAATAGACTTAGACACTTAGTAGTTCTAGTGGATTTTAACATTCCTGGGGCTATTTGGTCCACAAATGAATCCTCAAATACCCTTTTGACTACAGCACGTCACGACATTATTGATGGCTTGTTTGACATTTCGCTGTCTCAAGTCAACCATGTACGAAATTCCTTAGATCACTTGCTAGACCTCTGCTTTGTCTCTGATCCGGCAAGAGTCAGTTTTTCAGAGTCCCGCCCTTGACGCTACCCGAAGATCCATACCATCCTACTTTCGATGTGACTATCGATATTGGGACTGCTATGGAGAATAAGTCTGATCGGCCAGATAAGAAAATTCACTGTTTTCGCAAGGCGGATTTTCGACGGCTGAATAATTTTATATCTGAATTTGATTGGTCCGATCTCTACATGTGCACTGACATGGTGGGTGCCATGGATATTTTTTACAATGCCATGAATTCCTTTTTTACCGAATGTGTTCCGTTATACTATCCGTCAATCTCCAATAAGCCTCCCTGGTTTAGTAAAGAGTTGACTCGCCTTAAAAATGTCAAGTCCAATCTTTATTCTAAATTTAAACGCAACGGTTCTCAAGCTGTTCATTCTCGCTATTTAGCGGCTCGGTCAAAGTTTACCGTGCTTAACGCGGAGTGTTATAAAAACTATTTGACTCGTTGTAGGGTTCAGTTTGCGCAGGACCCAAAACAGTTTTATAATTTTGTCAACACTAAAGGTAAGCCTATTACACATCCTTCCTCGCTTTCATTTGAAAATACGACATCAAACAATGATCAGGCAATCGCCTATCTTTTTGCTCAAACCAAACCTATTCTTATAGCATGCCCAAATCAAACCTAATCTTCGGTCCTAGCTCAAACGAAAGCTCCCTTCTTTTGGATCTTCAACGTGTCAAGCCGGTTTATTCGCCAGGTCCCGACGGAATACCAGGCTGTGTGCTTAGGTATTGTGCCGAGTCCCTGTGCAGTTCCCTTCTAAAATTGTTTACCTTATCCTTAGAAACTTCCCAATTTCCCCTTATTTGGAAGGAATCATTCGTGATTCCTCTCCACAAAAAAGGTAGCAAAGTGGATGCTAACAACTATAGAGGAATCTCTAAGTTGTCAGCCATCCCAAAACTTTTCGAAAACGTAATTACTCCTCATTTGCAGCACCTGTGTAGATCTATAATCTCTCCATGCCAACATGGATTTATTAAACGAAGATCAACGACTACTAACCTTCTGGAGCTCACTTCTTTCATTATAAGGGGCTTTCCACAAAATTTGCAGACAGATGTGATCTATACTGATTTCGGTAAAGCATTTGACTCCGTTAATCATTCCCTTCTTGTTAGGAAACTCGAGTTAATGGGTTTTCCTGTCGATCTTCTTAGGTGAATCTCAAGTTATCTAAATGGTAGGACGCAAAAGGTTCTATTTAAAAACAACTTGTCGAATGTTCTCCGGGTGACCTCTGGTGTCCCGCAAGGGAGCCACTTGGGTCCCTTACTTTTTACTTTATTTATTAACGACCTGCCCAAAGTCTTGACTAACTCCAGAGTACTCATGTACGCTGACGACGTTAAACTTTGTGTGCAATACAAGGACCGCGCTTGCCAGTCGGATTTACAAACAGATTTTCAAAACAGACATTCTCACGTGTCTCTCCCATGCTTGCGACTTATACGCTGAACTGCTGCTCTTTGGAAAGGATCACGCTAGTTGACGATTTGGGTATCCGCCTAGATCGTAAACTGGAGTTTATTGATCATATTTCGTGCATTGTGAATAAAGCCAGGGGTGTGCTTGGATTTATTAAACGGTGGTCGAAGGAATTCGATGACCCCTACGTCACGAAGAACTTATACACTTCGTTAGTTCGTCCTATTTTGGAATATGGATCTTGCGTTTGGAGTCCCCAGTGGGACGTTCACAGCAAACGCATTGAGTCAGTTCAAAAGAACTTTTTACTTTTCGCTCTTCGTGGCTTAAACTGGGATGCAAACCTTAGGTTGCCCTCTTATTCTAGTAGACTTCTCCTGATTAACCTACCTTCCTTAGCAAACCGTAGAACGATGTTAGGCATTGTCTTTATGTATAATCTGATCCGTGGTGACGTGGAAAGCAGCGATCTATTGGGTCAGTTGAATTTCCACGTACCATGTAGAACGACAAGATCCTACCTGCCTTTGGGTTTGCACCACTGCAGAACATCGTATGAAATGCATGAACCCTTTAGAGTATTATGTGCAAATTATAATGATTTGTATAAAATTACCTCATCTGTAGATAGCCTTCCTAAACTAAAAACATTAATCTTAACCCACCTAGTACACAAGCAAGATAACAATCGAGCTGCTTGATAGAAGTTTATATTTCCTCGCATTCTTTTATCTATACTTTTCTTTCGCGCCTATTTAACACATAACCCTAACAAGCCCGGGCTTGGTTTTAAATGGCCACTTGAGTGTACTGACCGTAGTGCATCTTCAACGCCCAAGATATTATGGCGTTAGGCCAAATTTCCGATTCCTGGCTACCGTCCAAAGTAGTTTTTATACCCAAGGCCGGCAAAGCCTCACACACAACACCGAAGGTTCTCAGGCCAATAAGCCTGTCCTCTTCCTTCTATAAACCTTGGAAAGATGGATAGGGCTACACCTGAGAACATCAATCAATCCCTCTCTGCTATCTGAATCACAGCATGCAAGTTATATGACACATTACTTAAGGGTTCTTACCCTACTTGTAAACAACTTTGAGCCGAGAGCTTATTTCCCATAGAACTCTGTCAAGACCCAAGATTAACCCGTGGTCAGCAATTTCTTTCCCACCCAGATCAATTTCACGCGGTCCGAATCTAACGGATGCTATAAACATCCCAGCCGATATTGTTAACATCGGAGTCCGAAGCGATCCCTTGAGTCCGCTAAAATAAACATCAATTTCCGGCCAAGCCCGAATTGCAAAATCAATTGACTAATTGCATCATCCCATTCTCCGACTCTCTTGAGTCCATTGTCTTTATCAATTGGGAGTCATTCTCTTTGACAATATTTTGGGATATTAGGGATAGATCTCTCAGTCCATTTTTGAGATCCAATTGAAGCAGTGAAATAAGTTCGACCTAATGTAATAGTGATTAAGTGTTTATTAAAAATAAAAAATATATTTTTTTAAACTAATCACGATTGAGATATTTAATTGGCGCCCAACGTGGGGCCGTGCGATTAAAAAATTCTAAAACAAAGCGTTAAAATAAATGCTAAAAAGTTTTAAAGTAAAAAGGAATTTAGCGCGGCCAAAACCCTGATACAACCGACAAATAAATAAAAAGTTTGTGTTGATCAAAAAACTAAGGTGGAAAATAATTAATGAAATAATCCCCTTAAATCTCAAATTACAAAATAGTGATCGTAACATAAAATTCACTGCTCGGACATAATAAAAATTAAAAAGTGCCAAAATAATTTCATCAATAAAAAATAACCATCGGAAAAAATCATTTTAATCAAAAAATCTTCAAAAATCAACAAATAACATTCAAAGAAAACAGGCTGAAGGGAAACCACTCGCCTCATATAAACATTGAAAAAGAAGGAAGACCCCAAATAAAAAAATCCACAAATCAACCTAAAGAAGGACGACCCCAATCAGGATCATCAACCTAAAGAAGGACGACCCCAGCCAGGATCATCAACCAAGAAGAAGGACGACCCCAACAGGATCAGAAACCACGAGAAGAAAAAATAAGGAAGACGATTCGTGAGCGATACTATTTTTATTTTTTATATTATTATTTAAAAAGAAATTTGCTGCTGTAGCAAATAAAAGACTCCTCGTAAATCCACCCCAAGAACATACAAACTATCAACCATCTAACAATACAGTGTTTAATCTGGGTGATTTAATTAAACAAATTGTAAATTTTGAATTAAATCCATTAAAGGAAGAGATCGTAAACTTAAGATCGCAGCTTTCTGACAAAATTAAAACGGTTGAGGATTATCAGATAGAGACCATAGATCCAGGTATCAAGTGCGAAACATCTTATGAAATCATCAAGTCTGTCAGAGAATATAAAGGTGAAGAAGATATATATGTAAGTTGGAGAGTCAGCTGAAATAGCCATGGGGCAATATGCCAGAGGTAGTGAAAGATTTTATTCTGCCCTATCCATATTAAGAAACAAAATAACAGGTATGGCAAACGATGCCTTAACCCATAATGGCACGATTCCATAATGGCCAGACTTACTTTGTCTTTAGTGACAAACGTCCAATTCATATTATTGAACAGGAATTAGGTGTTTTGAGTCAGCGTAAATTATCCATAATGGATTATTATGGAGCAGTAAATAGAAAATTAACCCTTCTAATCAATAAAACTATTATGACCTATGGTAGAAACAAACCAATAACAGCGGAATTAAATGAGAAGCATAGGAAAACAGCCCTAAGAGTTTTCATTACCGGCCTCAACGGCCAAATTTCAGATACAATTGTAACGAGCTGATTTCTTGGGTGTAGCTCGCAACGCTTATGTGCGGCTAGCTCAGTCGAGATCGTGTGCTCGTCCCACCAAATTTATATAAACGTGAAGGCCCGCCCAGAGAGAACGCTTCGGGTTAAGTTCGTATTCAGATGTTTATTGTACTTCAATCGGATGTCTATGATATAATTCTCGCTGGGTCTGCTCCTTCCGGATGCGGCTGCACTCCTCTCGCCGATCGCTTGGTTATCTCGCTGCCGAAGCTAGCAGGGTGTATCGCCCAGCCGAAGCCTAGCCACCCCGAACGCCCACTTCGCGACCTCACTGCAAAGCTAGCAGAGTGTATCGCCCAGCCGAAGCCTAGCCACTCCGAACGCCCGCCTTGCAGCTTCCAGCACAGAGCTAGCAGGATGTATCGCCCGGCAAAGCCTAGCCACCCTTATCGCCCGCTCTGCGCCCTGGTCCGGGATCTCGTCGACGCGGTGTATCGCCCGGCAAAGCCTAGCCACGCGCGCAACTCCCACAACTTGATTTTCCTCCACCGTTGATTCCTCCGATTGGTCCTTGCCACTGGACCTCGCTGCTCCTTGATTGTTGTCGTCCTTCCACGCGTTGGATCTCAGCGTTGAAGTCTCTGTTCGGAAGGCTTGCCACTCCAAGCTCCGAACTTCTCGACTTTGCTTCTCGATCTCTCGCGGCCTCTGGTTTAACTTTGACTGGCTCCGTTGACGCACTCGCTCGGATTCTCGCACACGTACTAGTCCCTGTGCGCAGGCGTCCTCTGCCTTTTATAGGCTCCGCCTGTGCCGTTACTCCTGCCCGCATCGGTCACGCGACCCGGTCCAAAGTCCGGCGCACATCGCGTGACCGGGTCCAAAGTCCGGCCCATGTCCCGTTAGCTATCGGCGTCTCCTTGGCGGCCAAAGTCCACGGCCGCCGATCACGCCACCGGGTACAATGTCCATCAGAGTCCCGCTATATTAGCGGCGTCTCCTTTGTGGTGGACACCTGCACCGGCACTGCCTGTTGCTAGGCAGTCCTCATCCTCCCCGTACCCTTGCCCCGCTTGGTTGCCAAGCGGCTGCTGCCCTCGGCAGTGTGCATCCACTGCACCCTGCGTTGTGGGGAGTTTGCATACAACTCCTCACACTTTCCCCTTCCTTCGAAAACGCACAAAGACTGCTGCTTTCGTTCGGGAATCGGCCTTCGGGTACGTCCTCTTTGCTTTCAAAATTCCCGCCTTCCTCCGCGGTATTTTCGTCCCTGCTCTGGTATTTAAATACCGCACTCCTCCTGGTCACACTGCCACCGATCGTTTCTGGTATTTTCCAGTGCGCGACGATTTCCAACACTGAAAATACCAGATTTCAGTGTGCCCTATCGCGGACGATCGCTATCGATAGTCCGCTATCGATACCTCTTCCTGGTCTGCGCATTTTTTTTCCCATCACTGCCAGCCCATGAATTTGCACTTTCGAGTAAGTATTTTTCCCAAATTTCCTTACAACTCCGAGTGTTCATTACCCTTTCTCTTACAGGCTCCATCCATGGCATGCCCCTGATCTCTGGGTGGCCGCCCTGGACCCCGGCCTCCAGCGCTTCTTCGCCCGCCGCGTCTCCTCGTCCCCGCAGCCCCTTCGGCCGTTGACCCGGCTGCCCTTCGATACGAACCATTGCGTGTGTGTGTGCTTTTTATATGTGTGTTTATTCGTGTGTTTACTTCTTTACTTTCGGGATACCTTGCTACTCCTCCGGCCATCTTGATCCGGTATCGCCGGCCTTCCGCGATGACCAGCTTCGCCCAGCGGTCCTTGCGCTCCCTTTGCCGCTGCCGGCGCACCTCGGCCGCGACTTCTTCCGGCCACTCGGATTCTGGCACCGGCGTCCACGGCTCCTGCTCCGGCCACGAGATCTGCCTTCCAGCGAGGGCTCTCTCTCGCTGTTCCAGCCTCCGGGCACGAAGTCTGCCGTTGGAGGCCCTCTCGCGTGGCCGGTGCGGGCCCGTCCTCATCTCCGGCCGGCTTGAGGATCGCGGCAGTCCCAGCTGCTCCCACCCTGGGGCAGCTCGATCCACCCCCGGTGGCGCCGCCTCGTCCGGATGCTCTGCCGGCCACATCCAGACTACCGCCTGCTGATGGTACCGGTACCCATCTTTCGCCACTACCGTGCGCATCCTGTTCAGTGCGCGATACGGCAGAGCTGCCGGTGGCGGGGATGGTGGCGGTGGTGGCTTGGCGACTGTGGGCGGCGGCGTCGGCGGTAGTGGTGGTGCTGGCTTCGGTGGCAGCGGCGTCGACGGAATCGGTGGTGGCGGCAGCGGCGTCGACGGGATCGGTGGCGTCGTGGGTTCCGGCGTGGACCATAGCCGGGCCTCCTCTTCCTCGGCCTCCTCCAGCCGCCGGTCCCATTCTTCCAGCGCCGCCTGACGCATGAGGTACGCCCTCGTGCGCCTCTGCCTGTCCTCGTCCGGGCCCATGTCCTCGTCTCCGGACACTTCCGGTGACACGTCGAGCCCTCTCGGCCGGCCTCGGCAACGACTCGCCTGGCCCATCTGCCGCGTCCTCCTCGTCGGACGACTCCAACGTGATCACCTCGCCGTCGCAGATCCCGGCCGTCCACACCTCGTCCGGGAGCTCCACGTCAGTGATCTCGCCGCGGTCGCTGCTGTTGTCACTGCTGCTGCTGCTGCTGCTGCTGCTGCTGCTGCTGCTGCTGCTGCTGCTGCTGCTGCTGCTGCTGCTCCTCCGGGTCGCGGGTGAAGACGAAGGCGACACCAGCGGGGACGCCAGCAGCTGGAGAGCGGGATCGGAATCCCGACGTCCCCATTTCGCCGCTGGCTGTGACCGATGCCGCCCTGCCCTCTTTGTCGCCGTGACCGATTCGCTTGTGCCTGTTGTCCCGACCATGTGCCGTGTTTGAAAGGCCGTCTTTGCTGCTTTCCGCTTCGAGGAAACCTCGGTTCTCGCTGATCCGAGCGCCCTAACGGATCCCTCCGGTAACGGGATCCTTCCCGCTCTCTCTCTCGGCTATTCCTAACGGGATCCTTCCACGCTCTCTCTTTCTCGGCTAGCAGTATCGCGTGTTTGTGTGTGTGCATACAGGGCTTTCGGTGGCCATCTTGCTCGCTCTTTCCCTTTTGCTTTACGGGATCGCGCTCGACGCCTCGGCCGTTACTAGTGTGTTTGTGAGTGTCGAGCTGCATGGCCGTCCCGTCTCGAGCTGGTGGCCTCTACGGTGGTGTTGTCGTTGTTGTTGCCTAAAGGAGTCTTGCTCAGTCCGGGTGCCGGCTGCCGCGTCTGTTGACTCCACCACAGCAGCTGCGTCCTGGGTGCCATAACAGCTATCGCGTCTGGGCTACCCTACCAGCAACTGCGTCCGTGGCTGTCGCAACAGCGGCTGTATCCCGCGCCCTGCTCCTGACTCGACGCATCCTTTCCTTTGTCGCCGGTGCCCCGGCTGAGTGACAACACCAGCGGGACGCCGTTAGCTGGAGGGCAGGCCTTGCAGCGCTGCGCCCTCTCGCCTACGGCTGTGGCTGATGCTGTCGCGCCGTGCTACGATACTCCGTATCGTCTCCTCCCTTTCTTCGGATGCACCAGGCAGCTGCCACCATTGGGATCCCAGATGCATTCGCAGGTAATGTCGTTTTCTCCCGTGTGGCCACTTTTCTGATTTCCCTTTATTTTCAGCTCTCATCGTCAATATTATAGCTCCTGACCGGCGACAGCCTCCGATTGATTCCGCTTACGCACTCTTTTGGATCTACGCAGTGGTGTGTGACTGGTGCTACCGATGGAGTTCTTCGTCCTGGCGGTACCCTTCTGGCCTTCTTCGTCGCTTCTGTCGTTGGAGTCCTCCGCCTCTGCGGTAACATCCTGATCGTTGTCCTCGCGCGCCCTGCTGATTCCTTGCTGTGGCGCGTTGTTGACTCGAGTGTCGGAGTCCTCTGCATTGGCCGTATCATCCTCGACCCTTCTTCTATATTCTGTGGCTTCAATTGACTTATGTGTACTACCTTTTCCTTCTTAGAGACTTCGTGCTGTACAACGCAGATGACTGGCGACTGGAAATTCGTCACCTTGAATGGTCCGTCGTACTTGGGTGCCAATTTCGCAGCGAATCCTTCAACGGCCTTCGACAAATGGTGCTCTTTGACCCACACCGTGTCTCCAACTCTCGGATTCCAAGGCCTCCTTCTCAGGTTGTAGTGCCTGGCCTGGTCCTGCGCGGCCTTTTCCAAGTTTCTTCGGACGATTTCGAAGATTTCCTTCAGCTTGCGTGAATTTTCATCTGGCGTCTCTGTTTGTCGTCCCGTGCCCAGTGTCTCCTTGTCGTACAAGGCGCTCGGTAGTCTGGGTTCGCGTCCTTGCGTTAGGAACGCCGGTGAGTACCCGGTGGAGTCCGATATGGTCGTATTCACGGCTAGCATGATCTCTGGCCACTTTTCGTCCCAGCACCTCTGGTCATCTCCGGCGAATTGGGCAATCATTGTTTTGACCGTCCGGTTCGCTCTTTCAGTAGGATTTTCCTGTGGAGTGTATGGGGCCGTATATTGATGGCGGATTCCCATTTCCTTGAGGAATTTATTGAAGGCCTTGCTCGCAAATTGTACCCCGTTGTCCGTTATCACTACCTTTGGTGCTCCGAATCTTGCTATAATTCGTTCTCTAAATGCCTTCCGCAGCGATTCTGCCGTGGCTGCCCTCATGGGAACCAGCTCGGTCCATTTGGAGAACCTGTCGATCAGCACTAGCAGCATCTGGTTTCCGTGCTTTGATCTCGGCAGCGGTCCCACAAAATCGGCGCACACTGTAGCCCAGGGTTCTTCCGGCACTTGCGTGAGCATTTGTCCTGCTGCCTGTAGCTGGTTTGGCTTGTACTTCAGGCAACTTTCGCATTTCCTGACATACGATCTCGTGTCCCGCTGCATACCTGGCCAGTAATATCTTGCCGCTATTCTGGCTATCGTTTTCCTCGTTCCCACATGTCCAGCCGTTGGCGAGTCGTGATTTTCTCGTAGTACGCTCTCCCTTAGTCCTTGGGGTACGCACAATTTCCACGCGACGACGTCTTCACTGCCAGCTCGATGTGGAATGTGCCTGTACAAGGTTGATCCCTCCAGCATATAGTCGGGAAACTTCTGTGGGTTCCCTGGATTTTCTCCACCATTTCTGTGATCCATGGGCACGACTCATTCGATGATATGTTCGTCTCCTTCACTTGGCGGATACTCTCCGGTAGTGGTTGCCGGGATAGAGCGTCTGCCACCACGTTTAGCTGGCCTTTTCTGTATGCAATCTCAAAATCATACTGCTGCAGTTCTAAGGCCCATCTCGCTATTCGGCCTGAAGGGCTTTCTATGCTGTTTAACCATTTTAAAGCCATGTGGTCTGTGATTACCTTAAAATGGTACCCTCCAGATATGGCCGCAGCTTGCGTACGGCCCACACTATCGCCAAACACTCCTTTTCCGTGGTCGAGTAGTTCTTCTCGGCACCATTCAGTGTTCTACTGGAGTAGGATATCACCTTTTCTCCTTCTTTTGTGTTCTGCGTGAGGATTGCTCCTATCCCGTAGTCGCTAGCATCCGTTTGTAGCACGAACATTTCTCCAAAGTCTGGACATGCTAGGATTGGGTCTGCTACCAGCTTCGCTTTCACCTGTTCGAACGCGTCTTGGTGTTTTTGGGACCATTCCCATTTCGTGCCTTTGCGCAGCAGTTCGTTTACGGGCATCACGATTTTTGCCACCCCCAGGTATTGCCTGAGTTCTCTCACAGTTGATGGTGGTTTTAGCTCTGCGATCGCTGCTACCTTGTCCGGGTCCGTGCCGATTCCTTGTTTTGTTATACGGTGTCCCAGATAGAGCAGTTCCTTTTGGAAAAACTGGCACTTTTCCGCGTTAATCCGCAAGTTTGTTCCTTCAGTCGGCGAAAAACTTCCTTCAGGTTTCTTATGTGTTCCTCCTTCGTTTTTCCGATCACTACGATATCATCTTGATATGCAAATGCATGTGGCGACATTTCGGGCCCTATCACTTTGTCCAGTGCTCGTTGGAATGTGGCTGACGCCGAGTGTAGTCCAAATGGCATCACTTTCCATTGAAACAGACCTTTGCCCGGCACTGTGAAAGCTGTATACTGTCTGCTCCGTTCCTCTAGGGAATTTGCCAGTATCCATCCTTGAGATCCAGGCTGCTGATGTATCGTGCTTCCCTTAGTTGGTCCAAGATGAAATTTATTCGTGGCATGGGATATGCGTCCTTTATCGATTTTGCATTAATCTGCCTGAAATCGACGCATAATCTCCACTTGCCGGTCTTCTTTCTCACCATAACTATGGGGAGCTATACGGACTCTTGGAATGCTCGATGCACCCCATTTGCAGCAACTCATCAACCTTGGCATTGATTTCTCCTTGTACTTTCGGATTCTTCGGGTAGTACCTCTGCTTGATGGGTTTGTCATCCTTCATCGTAATGCTGTGTACGGCTACGTTTGACGGTCCTTTCATCTGCCTGAATTCGGCCAACTCTGCCTCCAAGAATTTCTCCTCTTCACTTTCACTGGCTTGCTGAGGCCTTTCGACGACGGCGACGGACAATCTCTTCTAGCCATCCATTGTTCCGTCTCCTCGCTGGTATCGCCACCTTGTGTCCTGCGCACTTGACTTCTGCGCCGATGTTGGTGAGAAAGTTCCAACCCAAGACCAGCGCGTCGATTATTCCTGGGAGTATCAGCAGTTGTATTGTCACCGTTTCTGTTCCGAGTCCGATCTGCACTGCCATCTGCTCGTTGATCTGGACTCGGCTTCCGTCTGCCATATGCACTTGTCGCTTAATGGGCTCCCTTGTTCCAGCTCGTTGTAGAGTGACCGCCAACGTTTCGCTTATGAAGCTGGCTGTGGCTCCTGTGTCCACCGTTGCTCTGACTTGGACTCCGCCTATCAGCACCGTTGCGGTCAGTTGTGTCTCCTCGGCTGTTAGGTTCCCCATTAGTTTTGCGAGGCGGAGCCTTGCGATCCCTGCTGGCCTCTCACAGGCTGGGATCGCTGAGCGTTTCCCGACGGTTGGCAGCATTCTACCGTCCTTCTTCCGACCCTCCCGCATATCCAGCAGAACACGATCCGCTGATTCCGGCATTCTCTCGCCCAGTGTTCTTGCCCTCCGCACCTCCGGCATGCTTGTGCTGGGTTTTGCACGAATTCCCTTTGTGGCACCGCTGGTCTCCGGCTGTGATGCGCGTTTCCACCTGGGTGATCCTCCTCGTCCTGGCATCTTCTGCATACCGCACTCTGCTCTGTCCTTTGTTGTGGATGAGACCTGGCATTGTGGGCAGCGTTCTCCTCTCGAATTCTTCCCGCTGCTGGTCGAGCTCTTCAAATTCGTCGGCTAGTGCCATTGCGGCATCGAGGTTTTGCACTCATACGGGCGCATAAATATGCGGAGTGCTGGCGTGCTCTTTTCTAGGATTCGTGCCAGTGACTCCCTTCTGGACATTCGCAGTGGCCGCATTAGGGTTTGGATTTCAACCATGTAGTCTTTAAATCTCTCGCCGTATTTCTGTTTGCGCTGCTTTACCTGGTCCGCCAACTTCTCCATGTAACCTCTCGGCAAGAAGAAGTTTTGGAAGTCGTAGATGAACTCCCCAGCTTTGCCATAGCTTGTTGTTGGCTATGAACCATTTCAACGCCTTGCCTTGTAGGAGTTCTGGCATCGCTCTGGGGATCAGGTTAAGGTCGAGGCCGTATGTTGCGACATACCATTCCACTTGCTCCAAGAACTCCAGAGGCTTGTCGTTTCCGTCATACTTGAAGCTCCACTCGCGCACTTGTTTTGCTACCTTCGCGTAGTCTGGCTTGTTCGTCTTCTCCTCCGGGCGTCTATCCCTGCTCGACTCCCTGCTTCTGCTTGTGTCCTGCATGCTTGTGACATCTAGGCTTGCAATTAGGGCTTCTGGGTCTGCTAGCTGTATTTTTATGCTTGGGATCTTGCTGAATCTTTCCTCAAGCTTAGCCAATGTTTCTGCCACCTCGGGGTCTGTTCCGTGTTCATCTACGAATTCTGATAAGGTTTTCCTCATGGCGTCGACCGATCCGATGAGCTGGATGCCCAGCGTCTTTGCCACGCCATCGTACTCTTCCTTTTTATGTTCTTTATCAAACTTTTCCCCATCTCTTTGTTTGGACAATCACGTTTTGGGCGCCAGATGTAACGAGCTGATTTCCTGGGTGTAGCTCGCAACGATTATGTGCGGCTAGCTCAGTCGAGATCGTGTGCTCGTCCCACCAAATTTATATAAACGTGAAGGCCCGCCCAGAGAACGCTTCGGGTTAAGTTCGTATTCAGAATTTTATTGTACTTCAATCTGATGTCTATGATATAATTCTCGCTGGGTCTGCTCCTTCCGGATGCGGCTGCACTCTCTCGCCGATCGCTTGGTTATCTCGCTGCCGAAGCTAGCAGGGTGTATCGCCCAGCCGAAGCCTAGCCACCCCGAACGCCCACTTCGCGACCTCACTGCAAAGCTAGCAGAGTGTATCGCCCAGCCGAAGCCTAGCCACCCGAACGCCCGCCTTGCAGCTTCCAGCACAGAGCTAGTAGGATGTATCGCCCGGCAAAGCCTAGCCACCCTTATCGCCCGCTCTGCGCCCTGGTCCGGGATCTCGTCGACGCGGTGTATCGCCCGGCAAAGCCTAGCCACGCGCGCAACTCCCACAACTTGATTTTCCTCGACCGTTGATTCCTCCGATTGGTCCTTGCCACTGGACCTCGCTGCTCCTTGATTGTTGTCGTCCTTCCACGCGTTGGATCTCAGCGTTGAAGTCTCTGTTCGGAAGGCTTGCCACCCAAGCTCCGAACTTCTCGACTTTGCTTCTCGATCTCTCGCGGCCTCTGGTTTAACTTTGACTGGCTCCGATGACGCACTCGCTCGGATTCTCGCACACGTACTAGTCCCTGTGCGCAGGCGTCCTCTGCCTTTATAGGCTCCGCCTGTGCCGTTACTCCTGCCGCATCGGTCACGCGACCCGGTCCAAAGTCCGGCGCACATCGCGTGACCGGGTCCAAAGTCCGGCCCATGTCCCGTTAGCTATCGGCGTCTCCTCCTTGGCGGCCAAAGTCCACGGCCGCCGATCACGCCACCGGGTACAATGTCCATCAGAGTCCCGCTATATTAGCGGCGTCTCCTTTGTGGTGGACACCTGCACTGGCACTGCCTGTTGCTAGGCAGTCCTCATCCTCCCCGTACCCTTGCCCCGCTTGGTTGCCAAGCGGCTGCTGCCCTCGGCAGTGTGCATCCACTGCACCCTGCGTTGTGGGGAGTTTGCATACAACTCCTCACACAATTTTCTCAATGAATCCACCTGACCTACCAAATGCAATGGTCATAGTTCAGGAATTAGAAAGCAACAACATGAGGGCTCATTTCGCAATCAACAAAACAATAATTACAATAACCAGCAAAACCCTAATAATTTAAGGTTTTATCATGACCACAACCAGAATAGAAATTCTCAAGGTAATTTTAATCAGAGCAAAAATAATTCTTGGAACCAGGGTAGTATAATAATAACCAACAAAATCAGTGGAACACTTATAGGCAGCCACAAAATAAGCCAGAACCAATGGAGGTAGACGAGTCTATCCAGATACAGAACAGGGCTAACCAGGGTTATAATAAAAGCTATAATAAATATCCAAATAATAATTATAACCAGAACAAGTGGGGTCAAACTAAAAATTTGAAACCCAGTACACTCAGCAAGGCCAAGCTCAAAATAAAAGGGTACCAACTGGAACTGTAAACCAACCGGTTAACAAGACGATGAGACTAAATAACATTGAAGAAAACCATTTTTAGGCCAAAGTCAGGAGGAGGCTTACCCTACTTAATTAGAAATGACCCGAAAATAAATAAAAAATTAAAAATATTAATTGACACTGGGGCAACCTCGTGTTATATTAGAACAGGCATTTATAAAAACAAAACGAGCTTCCAATATACAAAAGAGTATCTACAATGAATGGATATTCTATAATTAAATATTATCATAAAATAACTATTTTGATACGCCATATACTTTTATGAAATAGAAGGACTAGACTCAGATTTACTGATCGGCTATAACCTATTGAAAAATAGGAGCTGTAATTGATACAGCTAAGGGAGTTATCAAATATAATGGGAAAGAAGAGAAAGTAATTTATGATAACGGAAACCTTTTGAACCAACATTCTTTAACAGACGAAAATACCATTCTTCCATTAACGGAATTTATAGTTAAAAATACTTTGATGAAAAGGCTCAAATCAGATCCGAATCTGAGATGGGTAATCAAAGCGAATTTAGTTTGGGATATACAAATCCTGAGCACGCCGTCGTTGAAATATCCGACCTAAATAAAAGTTTGGAATTTAAACATTCTGAACACGCCGTCGTTCAAATATCCGACAATCATAAAATAAATAACATAAAAATATCATCTGCAGACCAAAGGAAGGATCTGGAGAATGATATATTTAATATTATCAATGAAGAGCATTCTAAAATAAATATGCAGATTCCATTTAGAACAGACATACGCGGGGAGATAAACACCGTAAATGATAGGGCCATTTACAGCAAACAATATCCTTATGCTCTATCAGCCTCAGATTTTTTAAATTCTGAAATAAGTCGAATGCTAAAAGAAGAAATTATAAGGCCTAGTAGAAGTCCTTATAATTCACCCGTACTGGTAGTACCAAAAAAGGGTTTCAATGAAGATGGAAGTCCAAAACTCAGACTCGTAATAGATTATAAAAAACTTAATGAAAACACTATACCCGATAGATACCCAATGCGGGACCCTGCAGTTATTTTATCAAATCTTGGTAAAGCCAAGTACTTTTCAACAATTGACTTGGAATCTGGATTTCATTAGATTCTCATGAACGAACCTGACATACAAAAAACATAATTTTCAATTAACAATGGGAAATACGAATTCCTAAGAATGCCTTTCGGTTTGACAAACGCTCCAAGAATTTTTCAAGGGGCGATGGATGATATTTTAAGAGAACAAGTGGGTAAAACATGTCATGTTTATATGGATGACATAATTATATTTTCAAATACAATTGAACAACATTACAAAGATTTAATTGTCATTATCAACATTTTGCTGAACGCAAACATGAAAATTTCGATTGAAAAATCAAAGTTCTTTAAATTAGAAACAAACTTTCTCGGTTACGTTGTATCTCACAATGTGACAAAAAAACCGATCCCGAAAAAATTGCTACAATTGTAAAATATCCGATCCCTAAAAATATTCGAGAGCTTAGAAGCTTCCTAGGCCTTACAGGATATTACAGAAAATTTGTGCAAAATTACGCAAAGATAGCAAAACCTTTAACAAAACATTTAGAAGGCCAAAACGGCAAAGTATCTAAAAAAGCATCACGTAAAGCTTTGATACAGTGACTCAGCTGTGGGAGCTTTTAACGAGCTCAAACAAAATCTAATTGCACAAGTAGAACTCGTACAACCAGACTACAATAAAAAATTTACCCTAACAACTGACGCGTCTGACCTAGCAATTGGTGCTGTTCTTTCTCAGGAAGGAAAACCAAATACATTTATTTCTAAAACTCTAACCAAAACTGAACAGTTATATGCAACTAATAAAAAGGAACTTTTAGCCATAGTATGGGCTTTTAAAAACCTTCGAAATTACTTATACGGGGTTAACAACATCGAGATCTATACTGATCTCTAACCACTTTCATTCTCAATTTCTCAAAAAAATCCCAATATTGAAATGAAAAGATGGTATTCCTTTATTGAAAGCTATTCACCCAAAATTTTTATAAACCAGGAGCAACAAATGTTGTTGCGGACGCTTTATCAAGGATCCAAATTAATAACTTAACGGAAAGTAATGAATCGGTCTCTAATCAAAATACTCAGCATTCAGCAGAGAGTAGTTTTGAGAACGTAATACAAGAAACCCGAAAACCCTTAAATCAGTTTAAGCAACAATTGCTAATTGCAACGTGGAGGTATACGGTACATGAGTCGATTAATGTTTTTGGAAACACTAGGTATATAATAGAGTTTGACACTTCGGAAAATTTAATATCACTCTTAAGAGAATATATTCCACCCAATATAACAATAGGAGTTCACTGTAATCTAGAAGATTTTTATAGAATTCAAAAACCACTCAAAGAAAATTTTATAAATACATTTTTATATACTAAGACATTTGTCCAGGATGTCGAAAACGACGAAGACAGATCTTTGATAATCACGGAAACTCATTGTAGAGCTCATAGGGGGCTTGATGAAAATTATAGGCAGATAACTAGACTTTTTTATTGGCCTAATTTATACAAAAAACTTAAGGAATTTATAAAGAATTGCACAATCTGCAATCAGAACAAATACAATAGACATCCGGTGCAGATTCCTATCGGTCAAGCACCTATTCCAGAAAGAGAAGGTGAAAGTTTGCATCTTGACATCTATTACGCCCAAAATTTGATATTCATTACTTGTATAGATTCTTATTCAAAATACTTAGTCGTAAAAGAAATATCTAATAAACTAAATATAGAAAATAAAGTTTCAGAAATTTTACTACAGTTCCCATTAGCCAAATTTTTGATGATAGATAACGAACCGAGTTTTTCTTCATCACAATTTAAATCCTTTGCACAGAGAAATGGGATATCTCTATTCTTTGCAGATCCTCGACATAGCACGTCCAAGGGACAAATAGAAAGGGCACACTCTACTTTAACAGAAATAGCTCGCTGTATTAAGGATGAGCTTAATTTAGTTGATTATTCCGAAATAATAATTAAAGCAGCACAACAATATAATTTAACAATTCACTCAATAACCAACCAGCGACCTTTTGACGTATTATTTAACAAAATCAAGCACGATGATATTCCTAAATTATTGCAACAAGCTTAAGAGAAAATGTTGCATTTTCATAATAAAGACAGACAAAATAAGGATTATCACGTAGGAGAGGTAATTTACGAAAAGAAACACGGGGAAAGAAACAAGCTTAATTCTAGATACAAAAAACAAGTAGTTAAGGAAAACCTTCCTAATAAAGTTATTATAAATAACAGAAACCGAACTATTTATAAAGATAATATTAAATAATCTGTTTCAAATTACAGATAGTGTTATCAATAATGTACTTATTATTGCTTGTACCAAAAACCAAATGCGATCATATGGATTACAGGAACCATGATTTCCTTCTTTTCAAGGACACCAAGGATGTTCTGATTTATAAATCATACGCAGATTTATTTCATATAACTAATATAAGTTTTTATAGAGATATATTTAATCTTGAAACAGAATTTCTAATTAGTCACGACGACAAAAATTTTCTTTGGGAAATATTCCACGATTTAAAAATTATCAAAATACTTATCTCTCAATTAATACCCAGTAGATGGAAAAGAGGCATTAATGAGATAGGCACTATCTGGAAATGGATAACGGGATCTCCAGACCATGATGATTTTATAACAGTCAAAAATAAAATAGACGATTTAATACAAAATAATAACGATAAAATCTTTGTCTGAACAATTCAAAACAGCCTTTAAGAATCAAGAAATTCCACTTAGAAAATATCGTCTGCGCTTGCTTACTTACGATCTTATGAATTAAGATCGCAAAAATTGATGTATTTAATACCAAAATTCTAATTCCCAGCCGATATTGTAAACATCGGAGTCCGAAGCGATCCCTTGAGTCCGCTAAAATAAACATCAATTTCCGGCCAAGCCCGAATTGCAAAATCAATTGACTAATTGCATCATCAAATTTTCCGACTCTCTTGAGTCCATTCTCTTTATCAATTGGGAGTCATTCTCTTTGACAATATTTTGGGATATTAGGGATAGATCTCTTAAGCCGAGGTTTGATTATTAATCAATGACCCAGAGAGGGGGCAGTCCATTTTTGAGATCCAATTGAAGCAGTTGATAAATCCGAGTAAAAGTAAAAGAGCAGTGAAATAAGTTCGACCTAATGTAATAGTGATTAAGTGTTTATTAAAAATAAAAAATATATTTTTTTAAACTAATCACGATTGAGATATTTAATTTGCATACCGTAAAGGCAAATCGACAGAAACAGCACTTCACTCTGTCATATCCAGCATAGAAAAATCCCTGCAAAACAAGGAGTATACCCTAGCCGCCTTCTTGGACATAGAAGGAGCTTTCAATAACATCGACTCAAGGGCAATAACCAATGCAATGCTGAGCCTTGGAGTAGATGCTCAGTTGGTGAGATTAGTCAAGCAGCTGCTCCTGAGCAGAAAAGTGACCTCTTAACTAGGAGCATCTACTCTGTGCAGGCACGTCAGCAGAGGTACTCCTCAAGGGGGGGTACTCTCTCCGCTTCTATGGAACTTAGCGGTAAACACGCTGCTACGCGACATAGAAGATGGCGGGTGCAAGACTATTGCTTATGCGGATGATATGTTTGTTATGCTGCGGGGAAAATTTCCGCAAAGCCTATGTGACATTATGACAGTTAAATTAAGAAAACTGTCAAGATGGGCATCCGAAAGCGGGTTAAACGTAAACCCAAGTAAAACCGACCTTATTCTCTTCTTCAGAAAGACTAAGATCCCAAAGTAATCTGCCCCCAAATTAAATGGTTCCGTTCTAGAGTATAGCGACAGTGCAAAATACTTGGGGCTTGTACTAGACAAGAAACTGAACTGGAATCTCACTATAGCGGATAGAGTGCGAAAAGCCAACATTGCACTCTTCACTTGTAAAAAAGCAGTAGGCCTCAAATGGGGGATGTCCCCGTCTGTAGTTAGCTGGTTATACAGCGGTTATACAACCTCTAGTGAAGCGCTCAACGCTATTACCAGCATATCCCCAATTCTACTAGTGGCAAAAGAAACCGCCACCATCACAGCACGACGTCTGAGAGACGCAAACTGTTGGACAGTCCATCAATATGGGCACTCATCCATTCTATCAGTGGGCGCAAGCAAGCAATTAACAGATTATTGCATACCCGTAGAACACACTTCTACAACGTTCAAAACAGTCTTTCCCCCCAGGGAGGCCTGGGCGGCAAGTCCCTTTGGACAAAATGATTGCGTAAATTTCTTCACAGACGGCTCCAAACTCGACAATCGAGTTGGAGGAGGAGTCTTCTGCGAATAACTCAGTATTAAAATACATTTCCGTCTTCCGGACCACTGCAGCGTTTTTCAGGCAGAGATTCTCGCCATAAGCGAGGCTCTTAGTTGCCTACGCCACTCTAGCCTCATAAACGGAGTAATAAACATTTACTCAGACAGTCAGGCAGCAATAAAATCACTTCACGCGCTATCCTCAAACTCGACGATAGTGAACAACTGCCGCAAATCTCTTCAAGAGATGGCACAGCAGTTCGTTATCTCCCTAGTCTGGGTGCCAGGGCACCAAAATATTGAGGGGAACGAAATAGCTGATGAACTGGCCAGACGCGGCACTACCACAGTTCTCCTTCCAGACAAGGAGGACTTCCGTATGCCCTAGCCACTTTTAAGCTCAGGACAAGGGAAATTTTCAGATCCCTTGTACAAGAAATGTGGAACAACACCACACACTGCAACATCAGTCGCCAAACATGGCCTAAAGTCGACGTCAAACGCACAAAAATGCTTTTCAGCCTACATCGCACACAGTGCTCAGCTGTGATTAGAGCAATCATAGGCCACTGGCTCGTAGGAGCCCACGCATCCCGACTAAACGTCCTAAACAACGACTTCTGTAGAAGTTGTCAAAACGAGGAAGAAGTAGAATCAGTAGAGCACTTCTTTTGCTCCTGTGTGGCCCTAATCAGGCGTAGGAAAAAGTATTTAGGAGAATATTTTCTCCACAATCTAGCTGAATTAGCAGCTGTCCCCCCGAAGAAAATAGCAGGTTTCATTAGAGAAACGGGCTGGGACTCTTTCTAACTTTGTGGTAAGAGGGTATAAAAGATCCATGCTGTATCACAATGGACCAGTGATGGCCTAAGTGGGTTGACCTTGTGTCAGCCACCGCCCTAACCTAACCTAACCTTACTTTACTGTTATTTATCGATTATTGCTGTAAAGCACTGAACTGTCACTCGGATGAAAAAATATACAAATTGGAAAAATGTCGGGAAACAAAATTCGCAGACAACACCTTAAAGTCGAAGTATGGAAAGTTTTGCTTTTAAGTTTACTGCCCAGTCAGAAAAGCGGGAAATGTATCGGCACTGGTGAAGGAGTGGCAAGGAGTGGTTTCACCCATCCCCGAAAATATAGGGAGTATCATTCAAACAAACGCAAGCATTCAAAACTCCTGTCCGTCTCTTTTTATTGTTATTGGATATCGCAAATAATTTTGTTTCCGGGCCGGAAAAAATTTAAAAGGGAGTCTGGGTCTCGGATAAAGTTAGCTCTCACATTTAAACGATAGGAAATCAAATTTTCTAAGCCGGAACTTTATTTGGCCTTGTTCGCGCCAAAGCGGCGCTTCCCGTTTCGTGGGAACCGGCCCTGGAGTCTTAACAGCCGAGAGAGCCGTTTTTTGTTCAGATTTTCGCATCTCGCTCTCTCGCACTGTTAAGGGTCACCACTCCTCTCTCCAAGCGGCTCTTGTAACCTCCACCCCGTAGCTTTAGGTCAGTTCGAATGTACAAGTGCATAAGAAAATAAGTGAAGTCAATAAATCCTGAAGTTATATATCGAAAAACCGCCCCCCGACATTCTCATGGTCCTTCGAGCCGGATAATTCCAGAAGAGGAGAAGAAGTTCCAGCACCAGCGTTCACCCGGCGGTTTTTTCCCAATTTATCTTCTATCAAATCAAGATAAGTACGACCGTTCTTTTTTCTGCCGACCAGCCAGATATTTCCAATTTTTCAATCCAATTTCTTATATCTGTCTGATCGGCCATTCTATTGTGCATACGATCGACATATTCCGGCTTCTTTTCTCGTATTGCTATTTCCATTTTCATACGATCGTCATATTCCGGCGTCTTTTTTCGTATTGCTATTTCCAATTTCATACGGTCGCCATTTTCCGGCTCTTTCTTCGTATTTCCCCATTTCCATATTCTTGTTCATACCAACATAATCCTAATGCATGCTTATTAATGTACGTACATATCTACATATCCATTTCAACATATGTACATAAGGGGAAAAGTCGTAGCGTGACGTAAGGCAACGTAAGCACGATACATGCTTTCGCGGTACACCCCACAAACATTTCAAGACCGACATTTACCATACAGTCCACATTATCTCCAATTACCAAATTTATTAAAAATTACAATTTTAAAATACAATTTATACACATACATTACCGAGTTCCCACAAACACACATATGCATACGCCCATACATAAACACACATAATCCTAATGTATGCTTATTAATGTACGTACATATCTACATATCCATTTCAACATATGTACATAAAGGGAAAAGTCGTAGCGTAACGTAAGGCAACGTAAGCACGATAACCCACATACGTGCTTTCGGGGTACACCCCACAAACATTTCGAAAACGACATTTACAATCCAGTCCACAGTATTTATAATTTCCAAATATAAGAAGTACTATATAAACACATATAATCCTGATGCTTGCTGATTAAGATACATATTAATATATGTATAATTATATATTATACATATCACCAAAAATAACTTGATACCACTGAAGAGAATTTATTATATATCACACTTATAACAAAATAACCTGATTCCACCGAACCCATCACCATCAGCAGCGCTAATTCGCACACACCGTCGGCTCACATCCATTAAAATAAAAAATAAATAAATACTTTTTTTTTGTGCAAGCCGTAACGATGCGCGATATACATATATATTTTCCGATTCCTACCGCTCATTTTTCACAGCACAGCAATCAACTGCAAATATCTTGCAGAATATTTTTTTTCCAAATCAGCGTTATTTTCCTCGCACCTAAAAATAGTTGTTCCGAAAACTTTTAAATTTTTACTGGTGTTCCGTTTCCACATGCTCCAAAGGTAGACCGGAGCTGCAACGCTAATAGGAAACACAACCAAGCCACTGCGATATATTCATTTCTTTTTGGTTTTTTTTTAAACAAAATCAAATTAATTCCATACAATTTGTTTGTCCTGTCGCTCCACTATACATTGACATTTTTGACATTCAGCTATTAGGACTTTTTTTTGAAATTTTGGGGCCGCACCTGCATCTTCCGGAAGTTATCCATTTCGTCGTTCCTTTTCTTTTCGAATCAATCCCGGTGATCCGCAACAGCTTGACCACATTCCAGGACAGACCTTTCCGGGCGGGTCTAATTCTTACAAGGCCAGACAGGTTTGTCCAGTTAATCCGATTGCTGGAGTGCCAGGAGACAAAACAAAGTTATCAGTTCCGTCTGCGAATAAAAAGTCTTGGGTCCGAGGGAGCAGAGGAGGCATCAGTCTTGGGTCCGAGGGAGCAGAGGAGACATCCTGCGAGTATGAATTTAGAATGTGCTGGAAAGGAGCTTGCAAATAAATCAACTGTATTGTTTGGAGTTCCAAATGAGAATGAATGACATTTATTACGAATGTGTGTGTGTCTGTCAAATTACAAGGATGTGTGTGTGTTCGGCTGGAGGTACGTTCATGCCGGGGGATGGGGCATGTTAACTCCTCCCCCCCCAGTCCGAAGAGAAGGCCATTAAGAGGCCGGATCGGAGAAGGGTGGCTAGGCGACGTGTTGTGGTTTTACGCTGAAGAAGTTTTACTGGATTCTTAGGCATTTGTGCTGGTATTGGTGGATGTTGTTGCCATGAACTCCGACGATATTATGAAGAGGGTGATTTGTAAATGTGTTAATCTTATGCTAACGTTACATTTTGTTTACATATTATCTCTCTATATGTTGTATTTGTTCCTTATTAAATAACAATTTAGGGATAGTGTTTTTGTGTCTTTGTGTCTTTAGTGTCTTTGTTTAATAGTGTTGTCCATCTTGTGTTTCTATATATTGTCTTCTACTTGTTTGATTTTGTTTCGTAGGACTTCTAATGATATCTTAAAGGTTGGGGGTTTTTGGAAAGATTCTGGAACTAGTTTGTTGCTGAGAGTTATGTGTCGGTGTTAGTATTTTTCTTAACTGTTTTTCTAATTTTTTTGTTTGTGTAACTTTTGACCTCTAGTTGTTAGGAATGTGATGTCTTTGTCTTTACCTACTTTGTGTAACGAAAATCTCGATGTTATCTTGTTTCTACGGTTTTCTTTTCTATATACCGTATCTTTAGGCTCGACTTGGACTGGTGTCTCTCTGTCCTCGTTTAATTTAGCCAATCTTCTTTCTGTGGTCGCGTTTAAATGTTCCTGTACTTTTGGGTATATGACTTGTCTAAATTCGTTTAATTTGTTAAGGTAGTCGTGTTGGTTGTCGAATTTTATTGTTTTGTTGAATATGTGAGTTCTTCCGTGAAAGAGTTCAAAAGGGGTATAGGAAGTGCTGGAGTGTATTGCATTGTTATATGTTGCTACTGCTTCTGCGAGTATTTGGTTATGTCCGCATTCTAGGCGTGCTTCCTTTCTTTTGTTCATGATTATCCTGTATAGTTCGGTTAAGGTGGAATGCAGCCTTTCGACAAAAGCGTTGCCCGTTGATTGTTGAAATGAAGTTGTATGAGCTGTTATTTGGAATTGGTTTAAGAGGTCGTTGAATAGACTGCCCGAAAATTCCGCGCCCTGGTCAAAAATTATTTTCTTTGGTGCGCCATAGTGACTTATGAATTGTAATAGGGCATCGGCAACTTTTATTGAATTCCTATTTGCAATGGGGTATGCTTGCGCTAGCTTGGTGAATTTGTCGATAATGGTGAGGTAACAAGAATTATTAATGGAATATATGTCTATATGAACGACTGCCAATGGTCCCTCTGGTGCGGTTGGGGCTTGCATCAATGGTTTATGGGGGTGTCTATCATACTTGAGGGTTAGGCAGGTGTCGCAATCTTTTATTATTTTTGTGATAATGTCTTTTAAATGCGGAAAATAAATGTCCCTTTTCAAATGGTTATATGTTTCATCAATCCCCCTATGATTGGTATTAAGATGGTATTCACGAATTTTGTTTTCCTGGTCATGGGGATTAGTGATTTCGGCTAGCCATATTTTGCAACGCGCAATTTTGTAGAGGTCATTTTCGGAGAAATAATTATAATAGGACTCTTCTATTAAATTGAAAATATCGTCTGGTGCAAATATCGCGAATGTTTTATTCGGTTTCAGGATTGTTTGAAGGGTGTTTGTAACAGAGTCGAAAGTATGCACGGGTTCTGTGATTATGTGCCTTATTTTATGGACAAATGGTGTTTCTATTTGGCTTGATGGCGTTGTTCCGGTGCGGAATATTATTTGGCTATTGAAATGATTAAGTGGTTGTGAAGCGACTGGTATAATTTGTGGGTCTTCGTTTATGTTCAAGTTCGGTTCAATTCTGCTGAGTGCGTCAGCGACTACGTTTGCGACCCTTTTTGTATACGACTTCGTAGTCGTAAGCGGCCAGGATGGTTTTCCATCGGAGTAGTTTTGGGTTCTGGCCCTTCAGATTTTCTAGCCAGACTAATGGCTTATGGTCTGTGACTATTTTGAATCTACGTCCGAAGAGGTATGGTCTGAAATAACCTACAGACCAAATGATAGCTAGCATTTCTTTTCTACCGTAGAATAACGGACTTCCGTGTCCGATAGTGTCCTGCTAGCGAAGGATATGGGTCTGTCATTAGTGTCTGGTCCTTGTGACAATACAGAGCCTATCGCATAATTACTTGCGTCTGTGGTCAACGTAAACGGTTTGTTGAAATCAGGGTATGTGAGTATGGGATCGTTACAAAGAAGATCTTTTGACGTTTCGACTGCTTGTTTAAATTCGTCGTCTATTATAATAGATTTCTTTCCTTTTAATTGTCTTGTTATGGGTTTAGTTATTTTCGCGAAGTCCTTAATGAATTTCCTGTAATACCCTAGTAGTCCTAAAATGACTTAATTTCCCTAGTTGTCTTCGGGCAGGGAAGTCCTTGATGGCTTGAATCTTAAGTGGGTTTGGTTTGACTCCTTCTTGGGTGACGATATGTCCCAAGAAGTCAATTTCCTTCCTTAAAAAGTTGCATTTGCTCGGTTGGATTTTTAGGTTTGCGTTTTGGAGTTTTGTGAATACGGATTTAACATCCGCTATATGTTTTTGGAGTGAGGGTGAGAATATTATTATGTCGTCGAGATAGACGAGACAGACGTTACCGACTAAGTCACCTAAGACGTTGTCCATAACGCGTTGGAAAGTGGCAGGGGCGTTCTTGAGACCGAAGGGCATTCTCGTGAACTCATAATGCCCATTTTCAACGGTGAATGCCGTCTTGCTTGCGTCGCGTGGGTTCATTTGAATTTGGTGAAAGCCACTTGCTAAGTCTATGGTTGTAAAATACATGGCCTTTCCTAAAATGTCTAGTATATCCGCAATGTTCGGGATAGGGTATCTATCAGAGACAGTTTTCTCATTTAATTTCCGAAAATCGATTACCAAGCGCCACTTTTTTTCACCTGTGGTGTCACTTTTCTTGGGTACGACCCAGACGGGTGCACTCCAAGGAGAATGGCTATTTTTTATGATATTTTGTTCGAACATTTTTGAAATTTGCTTTCGAACTTCCTCTTTATGTACAAATGGGTAACGGTAAGATTTTGTGTGAATCGGTATATTATCTGTTGTTGGGATAGAGTGTTTGACGGCGTTAGAGAACGTTAGTTAATTGTTTTCGTCGTGGAAGAGCCTTTTGAATGACTTGCAAAGTTTCAGAATTTGTTGTTTTTTCTTCGTTGTTGAGGTGTTCCGTCTGAATGTTTAATTGTTGGTCGCCCGGTCGTTCTGTATCTGTTGCCGCGGACATGCAGTTTAAGTATTGGTGGGTTCGTGGAGAGAATTCTTCTGCCTGTAACGGTTCCTCGAGGTATAGTGTTTGGATCTGGTATGAGTTATTGCAGACTTCGAAGTAGGCGGATCCTGCGATTGCGGTGTATAAGCCGCCTGTTATGGATATTTGATTATCCAAATTCGTGGTTTCATATATAAAGTCTCCCTGCATGATGTTTACTGGGAGTGGTAATCGCATTTTGGTATTTTGTGGCAGGGTATGTAACGTGTCTACAGGATTTGTCCTTGTGAGGATTGGAATGGCGGTTTCTGGTGTTTATTCAGGCTTCTAGAGAAATTTAATTCGATCTGCCCGTACTCGTACGCTTTCTCGATTGTATCTGGTTTTTGGTTTCTAATGGCTGACCTAAGTGGGTCTTTTAATCCAAACAGGAATGTATTTAGGCAGAACCTATCATATTGGTCACGTTTGGCCGTAAGGGAATGTCCACTAGGGTCTGCTTTTCTGGCCAGTGACATTAATTCGCTTCTTATTTTCGTGGCTGTGTAATACAGCATTCCCATACTGAGTCCATCCGGAAGATTATGGTCAGATTATGCTCAGCGCTTCGTCTGCTCTGCCTTTAATTTTGTCACGGATAGTTCCGAGTAAGTACTGTCCGCATGGTGTTTGGTCCACTGACCCGGCTAATAAGAGTAGCTGTTCTACTCTAGCTATAAATTTATCGAGATTGTCAGGTGGGCCATCGTAGGTGGGTAGTTGATGAATAAGGGGTAGTATTTGTTGTAGGTTCAGGCTGGTGTTTGAAAAAGTTGATGAATTTCCAACGGTGAGACTATTGTTTTGGGGTTGAACTATCTGGTTTTGCTCTTCTATTTCCATCGCTTCGCTTATCTCAGGTGGACAGAACCCGCTCCTTAGCCCTAATCTGCCCCTAACTGACCTACTAGTGGTGGCTTTTTTCGACATTTAGATGTATTGGCAATGGTAATGGTATGTGTATTGAGGTATGGTAATGGTATGTATATAGTGTATATAAAATATTAATAATATGTAAAATAGTATATGTATGCGTGTATAAATAGTATGTATATGTATTCTAGTATTGGGAACATTTGTTTGTTTGTAAATTAGTATGGTAATATGATGTGTTATAATATGTTTTTTTTTTTTTTTGTATTCATTTATTTGCACTACATAACAATTATACTACGATACAATACAGAAGAACGTGTATGGGACCTGCGTTGCGCATGTACCCACGAGACGGGGCAAGGGCCCGCATTGTGCGGTACGGCCGCAAAGCAATGCTTCACACAAATTTGGACCGCTCAGCCCGTCCGCTCCGTTCTCCTTCTCTCCAGGGTCCTAAGCGTCTTCATCAGCTTCGCCGAGAAAACTGCTGCCGCCTCCCAGGTCCTATGGTCCGCCAACATCAGCGGCATAACGTGTCCACCCTGATCGGTGACCCTGCTACCGCTTCCAGCGCCTCCCTCTCTTCGTCGAACCGCCGACATTCGAAGATGACGTGGTGCGCGTCTTCGAGGATTCGGATCCGCACTCCGGGCAGCCATCTTCCTCGTCATGGCCGAACCTCTTGAGGTAGCTGCGGAAACAGCCGTGACCGCTCAACACCTGGGTCAGGTAGAGTCCACCTGCCCGTGCTTCCTCTCCATCCAGGCCTCGATGTTGGGGATCAGCCTGTGCGTCCATCGACCTTTGGACGAGGCCTCCCATCTCTCCTGCCAGGTCTCGTAGCTCCGCAATCTGGCCGCGCGCTTAATTTCGGCCTTACTAGCGCCCTCCGGTACGAGGTGACCGCTCAGCGCACTGCGCAGGTCCGCCTTCTCGCGTACCATCTCTTTCAGCGGGACTAGCCCTGCTATGACCAGCACCGCGTCGTCGAGATGGTCCGAAATGCGCTCGCAACTCGGATGGCGCACAGTCTGTAGGTCGACTCGACTCCCCGCATGTAAGTCTTTACCATTGCAGCCTCCGCCCACACCGGTGCCGCGTAGAGCAGCTGGGAGGTGACGACGCTTGTCAGCAACTTCCTCATGGTCTGCTTGGGGCCTCTGGTGTTCAACAGCATACGGGAGAGTGCTCCTGCGGTTCCGCTGGCCTTCTTCTGGGTGTACTCTAGGTGCTCCTTAAACGACAATCGAGTGTCAAGGAGGACACCTAGGTACTTGATGGCCCTCTGGGAGGTTATCGCCGCTCGGCGACACGGATCTCGGCTGTCTCCACGGCCTTTCGGCTGGAGATTAAAACCGCTTCCGTTTGTGCGCTGCCAGCTCCAGGCCCGCTCTAGCGAGCCACGCTTCGATCCCTTTGATCGCCTCGTTCGCCTTCTCCTCCACTGCGGTGCGCTCTTTTGCGACTACGACCACTGCCACGTCGTCCGCAAAGCCCACGACAGTGGTGCTACTGGGCATGGGGCCTCAGAACTCCATCGTACATGGTATTCCAGAGCAGGGGTCCCAAAACGGAGCCCTGCGGGACTCAGCTGAGACTTCATGCTCTGGAACCCATGTCCGTCTCCACAGTGAGCACCCTCTCGCTGAAATAGCTCTGAACTATTCGTAGCAGGTACCCAGGGATGTTCAGGGCACCGAGGGACTCCAGCGTGCGGCTCCAATCGGCGGTGTTGAAGGCGTTCCTGATGTCTAGCGTTACCACTAGGCAATAGCTCTTCGAACCTGCGACCCTCTCTCCGGATCGGTGGAACAAGGCGCTCCTCCCGCGGGCTGCCGGGATAGGATCTCGACGGGTAAGCCCTCCTGCCAACTTCGAGTTGCCTTCTGACCACTTTTCGTCCTAGGGGGTTCAGCCACACGCGAGTTACAGCCGGAGCACCCGCGCGGGCGTCCGCCCACATTGACCGCACTTTCACTCTCTCGTGTTATAATATGTGATTCTATGTATGTGTATCTATGTTTGAATGTAAGAAAATTCGTATGTATGTACAGGGCCTCTATTTATATATATGTGTGGCAATATATGTATATGTGTATGTATGTGTATATTTACTACGCGGTTTCCTCTATTCCTTGCTTCTTTGTATATGTGTATGTATGTGTGTATGTAGAGATGCTGTTTCCTTCCACCTTTGTTGTTTTTTTTTTAATGGGTGCACTTCAACTGGGTGACTTCAACATTAATGTATGTGATTTAGTAAATATTTTATATTTTATATTTAATAGGTTAGTGAACATGTGACAACAATAGACGTTAAGTTGTTTGGGGATTGTTTGGTTGTTCCCTTTCTGTAGTTTCTTTTCCTTTCCTTTTATACCCTTGCAGGGTATAATAATTTATCATGATGTTTGCAACGCAGTGAAGGAGGCATCTCCGACCCCATAAAGTATATATATTCTTGATCAGCGTCACCAGCCGAGTCGATCTATCCATGTCCGTCTGTCTGTCCGTCTGTCCGTCTGTCCGTCTGTCCGTCTGTCCGTCTGTCGGTTTCTACGCGAACTAGTCTCTCAGTTTTTGAGCTATCGGGCTGAAATTTTCAGCAAAGTCTTATTTCATTAGCACGCAGTATATATGTCGGAACGGCCGAAATCGGACCACTATATCTTATAGCTGCCATAGAAATGATGGGGAAATTAATGTAAAAAAATGTTAACTTCTCTGTTTTCAACGAATTTCTATAAATTTCGAGATATTGTCGTTTTTATAGTTTTAGAATTACGGTTTTAATTTCATTAAGATCGGACAACTATATAATATAGCTGCCATAGAAGGGATCGGTCGATTTATATGAAAATGTAAAACTCTACATGTAAAATGTAAAATTTACAAAATTTACATAATTTGACATTTTTCTTTTAACATTACCAAAATGGATCGAATTTCAATTATCCAATTGCAGACTGCAAGGGTATACAAACTTCGGTTTACCGAAGATAGCTTTCTTTCTCGTTTTTTTTTGTTATTGTTGTGGTGCGTAGTGTGCGAAAAGGATTCAACAGTGTACAAGACACGCGGAATCAAGTGTTGCTTTGCCATTTTGCAGCGTCTCGCTCTCGCTCACGGTGTATACCAATTTACAGAGACGCACCAAGAATTTCGCAAGTCAGCGTAACACTAACACATAGATATCGGCCGAAGGGAAAAGTTTCACGGTGTATGACTTTTATGTTTTTAATAGTATTTGTGCAGGTTTACTTTATTCATTCACTTTTTGTAGTATTCTTGTTTTTATGTATATCACAATGTAAATTGATAAATGAAAACGAGCCCGGTGCCTTAACAGCGATTGTTGTACACATATACGGTCGTTAAACCACTGTGTGCGGATGGTCCCGGTGCTTTGTCGGCAATTGATGCTGATGTACGCATTGGTGCGTCGGTGATATTCAAGGGCACGTCGTTTTTATTATATTTCTCCTGTTCACTCACCTCACCCTAAAAGGAAGTTAGAATGATAAGCGTAGTGGGCATGGTTAATCCCTTGTTCGTAGTCCGGCTGCGCCAGTTACAGTCTTGGGTCCGAGGGAGCAGAGGAGGCATCAGTCTTGGGTCCGAGGGAGCAGAGGAGACATCCTGCGAGTATGAATTTAGAATGTGCTGGAAAGGAGCTTGCAAATAAATCAACTGTATTGTTTGAGTTCCAAATGAGAATGAATGACATTTATTACGAATGTGTGTGTGTCTGTCAAATTACAAGGATGTGTGTGTGTTCGGCTGGAGGTACGTTCATGCCGGGGGATGGGGCATGTTAACTCGCGCACCTTAAGTCCAGCAGCCCAAAAATCAATAACGAAGGCAAAGAGCGAAACTTCATTAGCCACCCAAGAAGGCAACAAGAAAGTGTCTGTTACTACGAGCAATCAGAAACGATTGTCTCTGAGTCCGCTCACGCCGAAAGTTAAGTCAAAAATCCAGGCCAAGTTCATAAAGTCGTTAGCAACTCGTTCTCAGGCAAAAATGAGCAACGAAATGGCAATTGCAGCCCTCGCGCGGTTCATCACGGTGTCCGACCGTATGAGCCATTTTAGAGCGACTATTGAAACTCCAGGGCCGTCACCTCCGTCTGTCTACACCTGCAAAGTCCGTAAGGAGCAAGTCCGCTCGCTATGGGACAAAGCCGAGAAGGAATTCGAAGCATGTTTAGACACGATCTGCAGTATTACGACTGAAGGGGCGGAGGATATTTGGCAACTCTACACCGCAAATATGAATATTGCTATTCGGTGTACGAAGAGCTGGCGGTTCAGCTCAGCGAGTTAATTGACCGAGCCAGTTCACAGCAACCGATGTCGAGCACCGACAATGAGTCCGCGTACATTCCGTCTGGGTGCCGGTTGCCTCCATGTGATACAGAAGTATTCGAGGGAGACTATCTCAGATGGCCAACGTTTAAAGACCTTTTCACTGCCGTCTACGTCAACAACACACGGTTGACGTCGGTCGAGAAGTTATTCCATCTCAACGCAAAGACGAGTCTTGAGGCAAAGGCAATTGTTGCCAAGTCCCCGCTCACTAACGATGGTTTCGCTTCCGCTTGGGAGGCGCTTCGAGACCATTTCGAAAACAAAAGACTTTTAGTGAACAGCCAGCTCAAGCTCCTATTTAACTTGAGTTCCGTTAATGCCGAAACTGGCCACTCCATAAAAGAGCTTCAGAGCACCATCTAAGGGTGCCTGACAGCATTAGCCCATTCCAAAATATTAACAGAAAATTGGGATTGCTTGCTCGTATACCTGTGCGCCAGTAAGTTGCCCAGGTTGACCCTTTCCTTGTGGGAACAATCCCTTACATAAAAGTCCGATATTCCTACATGGGATGAGATGAACGTGTTCCTTAGCGATAGGTATAGAACCTTAGAAGCCATTGAGGATATGAATCAGAGTCTTGGTGGTCCGTCAACTTCCAAAAATTCTCAGGTTACGAAGAAGCTTAACTCCTTTGAAGCCAAAGTGAGTGCCAAACCAAAGAGCTGTGATTTGTGCTCTAAGGAGAGTCACCCAGTGCGGTTGTGCAATCGAGGCGCGGGAGAGCTACATAAAAAAGAAGCAGTTATGCTTGAATTGCTTCGCGAGAGGTCAACAGCTCCGGGATTGTTCCAGTACGTACAGCTGTTTCGTATGCCGAGGGAGACATCACACGCTTTTGCATCGAGGCAACCCTTTTTCCAACAATCCAAGTTCCTCTGGAAATGCGAGACCTAGACCCGATCCTCCGGCGGGAGGCTCAGACATTCCCGATGAACACTCAAATGTACAAGTCTGTTTTGCCTCAGGCTCAAAGGCAGTTCTCTTGGGCACGGCAATGATTGATATCTGCCACCTCGGTACCCACTTCCGAGCACGCGCTCTGATCGACTCGGGATCTGAAGCGACGTTCATTACGGAGCGTCTTTTCAAGTTGGTCAAACTGCCGTTCCGTCCCATTCAAGCTCAGGTGTCTGGTTTAAATCAGACCGTTTCTGCCAGTCAACGCGGCCTTGCCATTTCGCCATTCGTTCTCCTACTAAGCCGGGTCTGCAGTTAGACACCGCAGCGTATGTTCTGCCAGAATTAGCAGGCAGATTACCCTCACATTCCATTCCACAAGATGTCCTGAGAGATTTGCCAAGCCTTCAATGGGCAGATCCCACATTTCTCCAGAGTTTCCAGATAGACGTTCTTATCGGCGCTGATATTCTTTCATCCGTGCTGCTGAGCGGCACAAAGACCAACATCTGCGGATCTCTTTTTGGGCAAGAGACTATCATCGGGTGGGTGCTCACTGGTCCAGTGCCCATGTCCACAAGCAACCGAGTTTCAGCCTTTACGACTCAAGTGAGAAAGACAAATGAGACGTCCTTAGACAAACTTCTTACTAAGTCTTGGGAGATGGAAAATCTACCATCAAAAATGGTAAAAGAGTCCGATTCCGTCTGCGAAAGTAATTTTCTACGAACCACAACTAGAGACGCGAGCGGGAAGTACGTAGTGACGTTACCGTTCTGCGACCCCGATCATTGTGGATCTAAATTGGGTTACTCAAGGTCTATAGCACTTGCTCAGTTTCTGAGAAGCGAGAATCGTTTACGAAGAGACACTCCATTAAATGAGCAGTACAACTCCGTAATCCAAGAATATTTGGATTTAGGCCATATGAGAGAGGTTTCGCCCACTCACAATTCTCCAAAGTACTACCTACCACATCATGCGGTGATAAAGCCCGAAAGCACCACCACGAAACTGCGGGTGGTATTCAACGCCTCCAGCCCTTCAGCAAATGGGATTAGCTTGAACGATGTGCTTCATGCCGGTCCAGTCCTCCAATCTGACTTAACAATTCAGATTTTAAAGTGGTGCTATTTCAAGTATGTCTTTAGTGCGGACATCACGAAAATGTTGTGAGGAGTTGTGTTTGAAACTCCCCACAAAGCAGTGTGCAGGAGAGGAGCACTGCTAAGGGCAGCAGCGCTGTTAATAACAGCGGCAGCAGCAGCAGAGGAGAGGAGCAGGGAGTTGCGAGGCCGCCAAAAGGAGACGCTGCTAATATAGCGGGACTCTGGCGGACCTTGGACTCAGTGGCGTGATCGCCGGCCGTGGACTTTGGCCGGCAAAGAGGAGACGCTGCTAAAATAGCGGAACTCGGGGGAACTTTAGACCCGGTCACGCGATGTGCGCCGGACTTTGGACCGGGTGGCGTGACCGACGCCGGCGAGGATAACGGTACTGGCGGAGCCTATAAAAGGCAGAGGACGCCTGCGCACAGAAATCAGTACGTGTGCGAGAATTAGAGCGAGTGCGTAAACGGAGAAAGTTAAACCAAGTCCGCGAAGAAGATCGAGATTGCAAAGTCAAGACGTTTGGGAGCTTGAAGTGGCAAGCTTTCCAGACTGAGGCTACAAAGCTGAGATCAGTCGCGTGCAGAGATTGCGAAAGGAGTCAAGGAGTCTACAGCTGAAGGAACAGCGAGGTCCTGCAGCGAGGACCAACGGGAGGATCAACGGTCGAGTGGAAGCAAGTTGTGGGAGTTGCGCGCGTGGCTAGGCTTTGCCGGGCGATACACCGTGTCGACGATATCCCAGACCAAGGTGCCGAGCGAGCGATAAGGGTGGCTAGGCTTTGCCGGGCGATACATCCTGCTAGCTCGGTACTTGAAGCTGCAAAGTGGGCGTTCGGGTGGCTAGGCTTCGGCTGGGCGATACACTCTGCTAGCTTTGCAGTGAGGTCGCGAAGGGGGCGTTCGGGGTTTCTAGGCTTCGGCTGGGCGATACACCCTGCTAGCTTCGGCAGCAAGGCAACCAAGCGATCCGCGAGGAAGGCGTGCAGTCGCACCCGGGAGGAGCAGGACGCAGCAGAACTTGTATTAACTACAACCAGTTGAAGTGCAATAAAGGCCGTAATATTAAATTAAACCGAAAGCGTTCTCTGTGGGCGGGCAATCACGCATAATATAAATTTGGTGGGACGAGCACACGATCTCGGCTGAGCTAGCCGCACGCAATCGTTGCGAGCTAACCCAAAGAATCAGCTCGTTACATCTGGCGCCCAAAAACGTGATTGTCTAAACAAAGAGAAAGCAACAAGAACGCAAGATGGGGAAAAGTTGGATAAAGAATATAAAAAAGGAAGAGTACGATGGCGTGGCAAAGACGCTGGGCATCCAGCTCATCGGCTCTGTCGACGCCATGAGGAAAACCTTGGCGGAATTCGTAGATGAACACGGAACAGACCCAGAGGTGGCGGAAACATTGGCTAAGCTGGAGGAAAAATTCACCAGAATCCCAAGTATAAAGGTACAGCTCGCAGACCCTGAAGCCCTAATTGCAAGCCTAGATGTCCCAAGCATGCAGGACACAGGCCGAAGCAGGGAATCGAGCAGGGAGAGAAGGAGGAGAAAGTATGCAAGCCAGACTACGCGAAAGTAGCAAAACAAGTCCGAGAATGGAACTTCAAATTCGACGGAAACGACAAGCCGTTGGAGTTTTTAGAACAAGTGGAATGGTATGTCGAAACATACGGCATCGATCTGAACCTGATCCCCAGAGCGATGCCAGAACTCCTGCAAGGCAAGGCGTTGAAGTGGTTCATCGCGAACAACAGGATGTGGAAGAGCTGGGGACCATTGCGGATGTCGAAAAGGGAGATACTGGCAAGGATACTGGAAAACAGCACGCCAGCACTCCGCATATTCATGCGCCCCTACGAATGCAGAGACCTCGATGCCGCCATGGCACTAGCGGACGAATTCGAAGAACTCGACCAGCAGAGAGAGGAATTCGAGAGGGAAAACGCTGCACTCAGGGTCAGGTCCCACCAACCGCTAAGGACAGACCAGAGTGCGGTATGCAGAAGATGCCACGACGAGGGAGAGCACGCGGGAGGAAATGTGCAGTCCGGTCGGAGACCAGCGATGCCCCAAAGGGAAGTGGTGCAGAACCCAGCACAGGCCTGCCGTAGGTGCGGAGGGCAAGACCACTGGGCGAGAGAATGCCGGAATCAGTGGATACCATTCTGCTGGGTATTCGGAAGGATAGGAAGAATGACGGTAGACTGCTGCCAACCGTCGGGAAACGCCCAGCGATCCCAGCCTGTGAGAGGCCAGCAGGGATCGCACGGCTCCGCCTCGCAAAATTAGTGGGCAACTTAACAGCCGAGGAGACACAGCTGACCGCAACGGTGCTGATAGGAGGAGTCCAGGTCAGAGCAACGGTGGACACGGGAGCCACAGCCAGCTTTATAAGCGAAACGTTGGCGGTCACGATGCAAAGAGACGGAACAAGGGAGCCCATTAAACGTCAAGTTCACATGGCAGACGGAAGCCGAGTTCAGATCAACGAGCAGATGGTAGTACAGATCGGACTCGGAACAGAAACGGTGACAATACAACTGCTAATACTCCCAGGAATAATCGACGCGCTGGTTTTGGGTTGGAATTTTACACCAACATCGGCGCAGAAGTGAAGTGCGCAGGACACAAGGTGGCGATACCAGCGAGGAGACGGAACAATGGATGGCTAGAAGAGATTGTCCGTCGCCGTCGTCGAAAGGCCTCAGCAAGCCAGTGAAAGTGAAGAGGAGAAATTCCTGGAGGCAGAGTTGGCCGAATTCAGGCAGATGAAAGGACCGTCAAACGTAGCCGTACACAGCATCACGATGAAGGACGACAAACCATCAAGCAGAGGTACTACCCGAAGAATCCGAAAGTACAAGGAGAAATCAATGCCAAGGTGGATGAGTTGCTGCAAATGGGATGCATCGAGCATTCCAAGAGTCCGTATAGCTCCCCATAGTTATGGTGAGAAAGAAGACCGGCAAGTGGAGATTATGCGTCGATTTTAGGCAGATCAATGCAAAATCAATAAAGGACGCATACCCCATGCCCAGGATAAACTTCATCTTGGACCAACTAAGGGAAGCACGATACATCAGCAGTCTTGATCTCAAGGATGGATACTGGCAAATTCCCTAGAGGAACGGAGCAGGCAATTTACAGCGTTCACAGTGCCGGGCAAAGGTCTGTTCAATGGAAAATGATGCCGTTTGGACTGCACTCGGCATCAGCCACATTCCAACGAGCACTGGACAAAGTAATAGGGCCCGAAATGTCACCACATGCATTTGCGTATCAAGATGATATCGTAGTGATCGGAAGAGCAAAGGAGGAACACATAAGGAACCTGAAGGAAGTCTTTCGGCGACTGAAGGAACAAACTTGCGGATTAACGCGGAAAAGTGCCAGTTTTTCCAAAAGGAACTGCTCTATCTGGGACACCGAATAACAAAACAAGGAATCGGCACGGATCCGGACAAGGTAGCAGCAATCGCAGAGCTAAAACCGCCATCAACTGTGAGAGAACTCAGGCAATACCTGGGGGTGGCGTCGTGGTACAGGAGATTCGTCCCAGACTTCGCAAAAATCGTAATGCCCTTAAACGAATTGCTGCGCAATGGGCCCAGAAACACCAAGACGCGTTCGAAGAAGTCAAAGCGAAGCTGGTGGCAGACCCAATCCTGGCATGTCCAGATTTTGGAGAAATGTTCGTGCTGCAGACGGATGCTAGCGACTACGGGATAGGAGCAATCCTCACGCAGAACACAAAGGAAGGCGAAAAGGTTATATCTTACTCCAGTAGAACACTAAACGGGGCCGAGAAGAACTACTCGACCACGGAAAGGAGTGTTTGGCGATAGTGTGGGCCGTACGCAAGCTGCGACCATACCTGGAGGGGGTACCATTTTAAAGTTATCACAGACCACATGGCTTTAAAATTGTTAAACAGCATAGAAAGCCCTTCAGGCCGAATAGCGAGATGGGCCTTAGAATTACAGCAGTATGATTTTGAGATAGCATACAGAAAAGGCCAGCTGAACGTGGTGGCAGACGCTCTATCCAGGCAACCACTACCTGAGACTATTCGCCAAGTAAAGGATACGATCATATCGTCGAATGAGCCGTGCCCATGGATCAAGGAAGTGATAGAAAATCAAGAGAGACCCACAGATGTTTCCCGACTATATGCTGGAGGGATCAACTGTACAGGCACATTCCACATCGAGCTGGAAGCGAAGACGTCGTCGCGTGGAAATTATGCGTGCCCCAAGGACTAAGGGAGAGTGTGATACGAGAAAACCACGACTCGCCAGCGGCTGGACATGTGGGAACAAGGAAAACGATAGCCAGAATAGCAGCAAGGTATTACTGGCCAGGGATGCAGCGGGACACGAGATCGTACGTCAGGAAATGCGAAAGTTGCCTGAAGTACAAGCCAAACCAGCTACAGGCAGCAGGACAAATGCTCACGCAAGTGCCGGAAGAACCCTGGGCTACAGTGTGCGCCGATTTTGTGGGACCGCTGCCGAGATCAAAGCACGGGAACCAGATGCTGCTAGTACTGATCGACAGATTCTCAAAATGGACAGAGCTGGTCCCCATGAGGGCAGCCACGGCAGAATCGCTGCGAAAGGCATTCAGAGAACGAATTATATCAAGATTCGGAGCACCAAAGGTAGTGATAACGGACAACGGGGTACAATTTGCGAGCAAAGCTTTCAACAGATTTCTGAAGGAAATGGGAATCCGCCATCAGTATACGGCCCCATACACTCCACAAGAAAATCCAACCGAGAGAGCGAACCGAACGGTCAAAACAATGATTGCCCAATTCGCCGGAGATGACCAGAGGTGCTGGGACGAAAAGTGGCCAGAGATTATGCTAGCCGTTAATACGAGCATATCGGACTCCACCGGGTACTCGCCGGCGTTCCTAACGCAAGGACGCGAACCCAGACTGCCAAGCGCCTTGTACGATAAGGAGACACTGGGCACGGGACGACAAACAGAGACGCCCGATGAAAATGCCCGAAAGTTGAAGGAAATCTTCGAGATTGTCCGAAGGAACTTGGAAAAGGCGGCGCAGGACCAGGCCAGGTACTACAACCTGAGAAGGAGGCCTTGGAGTCCAAGAGTCGGAGACACGGTGTGGGTAAAGAGCACCACTTATCGAAGGCCGTGGAAGGATTCGCGGCGAAATTGGCACCCAAGTACGACGGACCATTCAAGGTGACGAATTTCCAGTCGCCAGTCATCTGCGTCGTACAGCACGAAGTCTCTAAGAAGGAAAATGTAGTACACATAAGTCAATTGAAGCCACAGAATATAGAAGAAGGGGTCGAGGATGTTACGGCCAATGCAGAGGACTCCGACACTCGAGTCAACAACGCGCCACAGCGAGGAATCAGCAGGGCGCGCGAGGACAGCGATCAGGATGTTACCGCAGAGGCGGAGGACTCCAACGACAGAAGGACGAAGGACTCCGTCGTCAGCATCAGTCACACACCACTGCGAAGATCCAGAAGAGTGCGTGAGCGGAATCAAGCGGATGCTATCGCCAGGCGGAGGACTCCAGTATAAGGGAAGAGAGCAAGAAGACAAGAAAAGTTAACGGAAAACGGAAATTAAACAACAGCCACGAAAAAAAAAAGGAAACATTTACAAGGGTCCTGCCCACGCAGATGACGCGCAATGGAGGCAACTGCCTGTTGCATCCGAAGAAGGGAGGAGGACGATACGGAGTATCGTAGCACAGCGCGACCCAAGAGGGGCAGCATCAGCCACAGCCATAGGCGAGAGGGGGCGCAGCGCTGCAAGGCCTGCCCTCCAGCTAACGGCGTCCCGCTGGTGTTGTCGCTCTCTAGCCAGGGCACCGGCGACGAAGGAAAAGGATGCGTGGAGTCAGAAACAGGGCGACAGACGCAGCCGCTGTTGCGACAGTCACAGACGCAGTTGCTAGTAGGGTGGCCACGGACGCGAGAGCTATTATGGCACCCGGGACGCAGCTGCTGTGGTGGAGTCGACGGACGCGACCGCCGGCACTGACCAGGCAGGACTCCGGCGATCGGCAACAACAAAACCAAAGGAGCCGGTAACGGCAGAAGAAGACGCAAACCGGAGGGCAGGGAGTAGATACATACCAGCGGGCAATTCGCGATCCAGGCCCCAGGAATCGGCATCGGCGACCTTGATCTGCGAAGGCCGGCACAAGCGAAGATCCAGAGGAGTTCTGACGAGGGGCTGCAGCAGGCGCCACCTCAATCCCGCGGCCGGTCCCGCTGCCGTCGTCGTCGCAGCGCTGCTCGGCCGCTGCCGGACAGGGGGTAGTCCACTGCAATCCCGCGGTCGTCACCGCTGCCACCGCAGGCACAGCGCTGTCCAGCCGCCGCCCGGCCGTTGCCGGGCAAGTGATCTCCCAGCATTCCTGTGCCTATGAGGCCTAGCGGAGGGTAAAACAACTCCAACTTCACCGAAAATGCAAATTTACTGGCCGGCAGTGTTGGATAAAGGCGAAGATCGGTATGAAGATATCGATAGCGGACTATCTTCCGCGATGGGCACACTCAAATCTGGTATTTTCAGTGTTGGACAACTTCGGGCACTGGAAAATACCAGAAATGATGGATAGCAGTGTGACCAGGAGAAAAATGGTATTTAAATACCAGCGCAACGGAAAATATACCGCGGAGGAAAGCGGGAGTTTTAAAATGTGCGAAGTCGATCCCCGAAGGAAGTAGCAGTCTTTTGCGTTTCCGAAGGAAGGGGAGAGTGTGAGGAGTTGTGTTTGAAACTCCCCACAAAGCAGTGTGCAGGAGAGGCGCACTGCTAAGGGCAGCAGCGCTGTTACTAAAAGCGGCAGCAGCAGCAGAGGAGGGGGGCAGGGAGTTGCGAGGCCGCCAAAAGGAGACGCTGCTAATATAGCGGGACTCTGGCGGACCTTGGACTCAGTGGCGTGATCGCCGGCCGTGGACTTTGGCCGGCAAAGAGGAGACGCTGCTAAAATAGCGGAACTCGGGAGAACTTTAGACCCGGTCACGCGATATGCGCCAAACTTTGGACCGGGTGGCGTGACCGACGCCGGCAAGGATAACGGTACTGGCGGAGCCTATAAAAGGCAGAGGAACCAGTACGTGTGCGAGAGTTAGAGCGAGTGCGTAAACGGAGAAAGTTAAACCAAGTCCGCGAAGAAGATCGAGATTGCAAAGTCAAGACGTTTGGGAGCTTGAAGTGGCAAGCTTTCCAGACTGAGGCTACAAAGCTGAGATCAGTCGCGTGCAGAGATTGCGAAAGGAGTCAAGGAGTCTACAGCTGAAGGAACAGCGAGGTCCTGCAGCGAGGACCAACGGGAGGATCAACGGTCAAGTGGAAGCAAGTTGTGGGAGTTGCGCGCGTGGCTAGGCTTTGCCGGGCGATACACCGTGTCGACGATATCCCAGACCAAGGTGCCGAGCGGGCGATAAGGGTGGCTAGGCTTTGCCGGGCGATACATCCTGCTAGCTCGGTACTTGAAGCTGCAAAGTGGGCTGCTAGCTTCGGCAGCAAGGCAACCAAGCGATCCGCGAGGAAGGCGTGCAGCCGCACCCGGGAGGATCAGGACGCAGCAGAACTTGTATTAACTACAACCAGTTGAAGTGCAATAAAGGCCGTAGTATTAAATTAACCCGAAAGCGTTCTCTCTGGGCGGGCAATCACGCATAATATAAATTTGGTGGGACGAGCACACGATCTCGGCTGAGCTAGCCGCACGCAATCGTTGCGAGCTAACCCAAAGAATCAGCTCGTTACAATGTATAGGCAGATCTGGGTCGATCCAAAGCACACGCCTTTTCAAAGGATTCTATTCCGAAACAAGGAAGGTGACATTCGAGATAACGAGCTGAAAACTGTAACATTCGGGGTCAATTGCGCGCCCTATCTCGCCATCCGAGTGCTGCAACATCTGGCTGATGACGGCGATCAGCAGTTTCCAAAAGCCAGTCACATAATCCGCAACTTCATGTATGTTGATGACGTTTTAGCAGGATCAAATTCTCAACAAGAAGCTCAACTTGCCATCCAGGAGTTAGTAACCGTGACCGTAACCGTAACCGGCAGCTTTGAATTCTGCCGGTTTTCCGCTTAGAAAGTGGACTTCCAACCACAAGGGGGTTTTAAAGGACATTCCAAATGAGCATCTTCTTAATGCTAAGTTCCTGAATATTGATGCCGAAAGCACAGCCATCCAGGAGTTAGTAACCGCTTTGAATTCTGCCGGTTTTCCGCTTAGAAAGTGGACTTCCAACCACAAGGGGTTTTAAAGGACATTCCAAATGAGCATCTTCGCAATGCTGAGTTCCTGAATATTGATGCCGAGCAGCCAAAACTCTCGGCATTCGCTGGAGAGCAACCACCGACGAGTTCTACTTCGTGCCCCCAGAAATATCCGTCAAGTCCTCCTATACGAAAAGAGAAGTTCTCCCAGATCGCAAAGCTATTCGATCAGGCTGGCTGGCTTGCCCCGTTCATCGTCCGGGCCAAAATTTTTTATGCAGGAGATCTGGCTGCAAGAGTTAGGCTGGGATGACAACTTTCCCGACGAAATGAGCCATAGATGGCAAGTGTTCCTGCAAAGTTATTCCGATCTCGATCAAATCCGTATTCCGAGATGGATCGGTTACCAGCCCATGTAAAAATCGAGCTTCACGGTTTCTGTGACGCTTCCCAAAAGGCCTATGGGGCTGCGCTGTATGTCAGGGTTGAAGTCGGTCAGCAGATATTGACTAATTTGCTTACGGCAAAGACCCGGGTTGCCCCCTGTGAAAACTGTATCCCTCCCCGACTTGAGCTATGTGGTGCCCTATAGCTGGCAGATATTGCATCCACCATCCTTCCAAATATGCTGTCAGATAGCTCTGAGATTTTCTGCTGGACAGATTCCACCATTGTCCTGGCATGGTTAAAAACCAGCCTGCTCCTGGACCACATTCGTAGCCAACCGCGTAACCAAAATAGCTCAAGCTACAAAGATTGAGAATTGGTCACATGTGCGATCAGAACACAATTCTGCCGACCTAGCTAGTCGCGGCGTGTCCCTGCAGGACTTGGGCGATAGCACCCTCTGGTGGCATGGGCCCCAATGGTTACAACTGCCCAAACTTCAATGGCCAGAAACTTCGGATCCACACCCAGTTACTGATTTAGAGCAGCGCGCGGTGAAGGTTCATTTCGTAAAGCTCCCCGCTGATGATTTCCTTGAACGTTTCTCCAGACTAGACAATGCTTTACGAGTCCTAGCTTACGTCCAAAGGTTCCTAAATCGCTGTCGTAAGGCTCCGGTAAGTCCGGACAGGCAGCTCAGTAATCGGGAGATCCGGGAGGCTGAGAGGACCTACATAATACTTGCCCACCGGGAAGAGTACGCGCTCGAGCTTCGATTGTTGCGAAGTAAAAGTTCCATACCCTCATCAAGCCAAATTGCTAATTTATTTCCATTTATAGACCAACATGGCCTCTTAAGAGAGGCCTGCAGTATGACGAGCGCCATCCTGCAATACTCCCGTACAGCTGTCGGCTTTCTCGTCTTCTTGTCCAATTCACGCATCAGATTACGCTTCATGGCGGCAACCAATTGATAGTGCGCTTGATACGATCCAAATATTGGATTCCTAAAGTCAAGAATCTCGTAAAGGGCGTGTTGAATTCATGCAAGGTGTGCACCATTTATAAAAAAAATGTTAGCGCCAAAGCGGCGCTTCCCGTTTCGTGGGAACCGGCCCTGGAGTCTTAACAGCCGAGAGAGCCGTTTTTTGTTCAGATTTTCGCATCTCGCTCTCTCGCACTGTTAAGGGTCTCCACTCCTCTCTCCAAGCGGCTCTTGTAACCTCCACCCCGTAGCTTTAGGTCAGTTCGAATGTACAAGTGCATAAGAAAAGAAGTGAAGTCAATAAATCCTGAAGTTATTTATCGAAAAACCGCCCCCCGACATTTTCAGGCCTCAAAAATGTAACAGGGAGGGTAGGAACCGGCCCTATTAGTGATGTTTTTGGCAGAAATATCGATTTTTTAATATAACAAAAAATTTAACAGATAGCAATTATTTAACTTTTTACGAATTGCTTAAGAACTTTGTTTATGAATTTAGCTTATCGCCAACGGACGATGAACGCATTGTCCGACGCCACTAATTGGTAGTCCAGTCTTTCCGATTCGTATTGTCTCAGATATATTTTTTTATCAATAAATCTTATCCGGACGCTGGCATCTGACAGGATCGAATGTATTTATGTTGAAAAAATATCAAATTATGTAAATTTTGTAAATTTTACGTTTTCATATAAATCCGATCCCTTCTATGGCAGCTATATGATATAGTTGTCCGATCTTAATGAAATTAAAACCGTAATTATAGAACTAAAAAATACGACTATATCTCGAAATTTATAGAGATTCGTTGAAAAACAGAGAAGTTAAAATTAATTTTACATTAATTTCGCCATCATCCCTATGGCAGCTATAGAATAAAATGGAGTGCTATAGAAATAAGACTATGGTGATAGCTCAAAAACTGAGGGACTAGTTCGCGTAGAAACCAAAAGACGGACAGACAGACGGACATGGCTAGATCGACTCGGCTGGTAATGCTAATCAAGAATATATATACTTTATGGGGTCGGAGATGCCTCCTTTACTGCGTTGCAAATATCATGGCAAAATTATAATACCGTCTGCAAGGGTATAAAAGCAGCTGTTATCCTTAAGGAGAATGCTTAAAAGCGCTTTTTCCTAGTAAAAACACCATGGATGACAGCCCACTATATAGATGACTAGATCATCAGCGTAGCCTTGAGTGGGGAACCCTACGTTGTTGAGCTTATACAGTAGCTCATCGATGACCAGAGTCCACAAGAGAGGAGAGAGTACTCCCCCTTGCGGTTACCCCTTGTGGCTGTGATTGAGGTCATGGTTCCTCCTAGGTCTACAGTTATGATTCTGGATTTGAGCATTTCCAGAACCCACCTAATAATGGGTGTGGAGACATTTTTTCGTACAAGAGAGGCACAGATAACCTCATATGACGTGTTGCCAAAAGCTCCTGAGCTGTCTAAAAAGGCACCTAGTGCTATTTGTTGAGCGCCAATGGCCTTTTCAATGGTTGCTGTAAGGCAGTGAATGACAGTCTCGGTTGACTTACCAGCTTGCTACGCGTATTGGTACCTAAGTAGGAGAAGATGCTTGAGATTCACCTCTCTGATGTGCTGGTCAATTATCTTCTCCATAGTTTTAAGAAAGAAGGATCTAAGTCTAATTGCTCTATAGGACTTAGGGTGTTGGGAATCCTCCTTCCCTACCTTAGGAATAAACACAACTTTCACTTTGGCTCATGGATAAATTCCATCTGGTCCATTGGATTTGTATGGACTAAAACTTTGTATAGCCCATTGTACGCTATTTTAATAAAACAGTCTAAAGGGCATGTTTTCAACACGTTCTGATTGATAGAGGGGTTCCCTTCCCTCAGCCCCATTGGAGTCTGCCACCATAGCCACGCGCAGGTGTGGGCACTGTCCTATCCCAGAGAGGTAGGTTGGTGCCTCACTTTCTGAGATGAGTCGCTCCATAGCCACGAACCCAGGAAAGTGAGTAGCCAGGAGTACTACTCGTTTCCTTTGGGTGGTTTGTGAGTGCTCGATCTGGCTTTTTCAACGTACAGATACCCTTTGAGTGGTCCTTGGAGAGCTTTTGTAGCCTGACAGCTTCCGGGAGATCCTCAGTCATCGGAATCTTTTTTTGGATCCGGTGATCTGACATAGTAATCTCACTCGTAACGTGTCAGTTTGAGACAAGGAAAACATGTTTAGACTACAGAGAATTAGGTCGAGGACTTCCTCTCTAATTTCGTTAATAAATGTAGGCTCGCTGTCTTGATTTAGTAAACCTACGTTATTACTTATAATGTACTCAAGAAGGTACTCACCTCTTTTGTTGATGTCGCTGCTCCCCCAGACCGTGTGATGTGCATTGGCATCGCAAGCGATTACCAACCGGAGCCGGTTTTTCTGGCAATGCTCTACCAGAGCACAGGTAGCCGCCGTAGGCACATCGTCTGAGTCGCCGGGCAGAGAGGCTGAGGCCATCACTGCATCCTGCTCGCCATGGGCAGTGGGTATTTTAACCCGAACTGTCACCAGGTCCTCAGTGATGAACTGTGATAGGGGAAAATATTGTAAATTTTTGGTAATTACCAACGCCGCTCTAGGGCGAGGTTGGTCGTTTGCATATAGCAGCTTACCGAATGGGGTGCTTAGCCCCAGGACACGTCCGGCATTTATCCATGGTTCCTGGATAAATGCTATGTTCATTGTAGCAAACCTCCCACAAAGGACGTCAGACGCGGCCTTTGCATGGCTGAGGTTTGCTTGGAGGTGTCTCCGGGTGTTGGGGAGAGTGGGCGGAGGAGGACAGAACTGGCCGCCATCATCCGGCCTCGGTTTGTGCGCAGAAGGGCCTCTTCCTTAGGTGTGCGCCTCACACCCTTGTTCACGCGTCAAGTTCCACGCGTGATGCGCCCCTAGAGGGGAGGGCGCAGGATTTTCCGCGGTGCTGCGGGCTCTTGGGCAGCTGCTGTGCCACTAGCCTCATTACCTCTGGATGTCTCAGCCACTCGACTGTCTCCGCGTTTCCGCACGTTATGGCCATTCACCCTGGTCGAAAAGTGCAGCCAGTAAACAGCGGCTTCACAGAGCTGTGTCTCAGGGCCATCACCCTCGACAAGACGGCGGACTGGATGCCGTTGAGCTGCTCTGTCGTGAGGAGATGTTCGGGGTAGTCGGCAGGGAGTATCGCCATCTTCGCCGAGCTGGCAACGTCCCTATAGGAGGCCATGACACCGACTTGGGGTGACTACTCCTGTGTTGCTTGCCCATCCGCTGCTGCGGTTGTGGAGGCTGCTGGAGCCCCCGTGGCCGGCAATACACTTGCGGGAACACCCTTCTTTAGGGTGCCGCGGTTTTGAACATTGCTTTTTTAGTCCCTCCGCCACTCCTGCTGGGCATTGCCCTTGGAGGGTCCATAGTATTCTGAGCGAGCCTTTTGGCCTTCTCCATGGGTATGCCGTTTGCAAGGTGTCTGCGCCACCTCTTTCTTGCGGCGCCCGATAGCGCGATCCGCTTTGGTCTTTCATCTTTTAGGGAGGCGAGTAGGGTTTCTTCTTTTCTTCCTCTTCCTCTTCCTTAGTGATGCTGTCGGTGCCAGAGCTTTGTGAACAGATATCCATAGCATCTTCGGACTCCCGGATAGGTGTGATGTGACTCGACTTGGGGCTGCTTAAGCACCCTGCAAGAGCTAGACTTTATTTTCTATTTGCGGCTAAGTAACAATAAAGATTTCACGTGGTTCCGCCAGCCAGCCGCTTGACTGGAGACTTAAGACTTGCAGGAACCACTGCTGTCCACTGGAATCTTTTAGCCAGGAGCCGAGTCTACAACTCGGGTGCTGACGCATCAACCTTTCTCTTCTTAAGAATGTCCCAAATTCACATCACCTGGCCTTGCCCAAGGAGGAGTAAGTGGAGTTTAAGTTTGGGTATGCGCCTCCGCCACCGACCCGACTTCTGTGCAGGCTCCGTCACAGGTTCCGTTAGAACATGACGAAGAGGCGAACTCGGAAAAGTGAGAGGATCCCTGCCCACCGCCGCCGACTTCACCAACGCCTTTCTGTCCACAGGGTTCAGCTTTCTGAAGCTGTCGGCTTACAAGCTAAAGAAGGTTATTGCCAAGCCCAAGTAGGGTTTTGCAAACGCGAGAAGCTGCAGAGAAAAGGGTCACCTAGGAAGAGAGGACGAGGAGAGGTTCTGACGCTCTAAACGAAAGAGGCGGCGGTGGCCGCTAGTGCAGCATGTACGCCAGCTAGGATCGTCCAGAAGTGGCCAGTTCAATCCACAGACCGCTAAACGAAATATGTATTAAATGCTAATTAGTTTAAAAAACATGGGGAAAATCTTGAAATTTTTCAATATTTGTTCAGCCAGCGAGCAACCAATTTCATTTGTTCAAACTTTGAACTTAAAAAACTTAGAAACAATCATCGTGGAATGAAATTTAAACAAGTAGGAAAGCTACAGTCGAGTGTGACCGACTGTGAGATACCCGAACCAAATGCATTGTGGGTGAAATTAAATAGCATATGGACATGGAAAAAAAGAAAATGTTGACAGATGTTGCTAGAAACACGTTGAGCAACACCCAAAAAAGACAAATGTTGCTAGAAACATGTTGAGCAACATGCACGTGCGCTCTCAACATAGAAGAAGAAGAAGCATACACAGAAACGTTATCGATTAATAACTTCCATGTTTATCATCCGGTCTTATTCAAATTTTCAGAAATCGTCAGTCGGTCACACTTGAGCTTTTAATTGATTTTCTTTTGCTTCCATCCTAACTGTTTCTAAACTTTACTCTATAACTGTTTCATCCACTTCTAATTTTTCTCTAAGCTCATCTATAACTATCCCTCTTTGTTCTATGCCTTGTTCTTTGTTTGACGCTGCAATGTATGTAATGTATGTAAGTAAATTATAAGTTTTATACTTGTAGCGTTACGAAGAACTTTAAATAAAATTAAATTAAATGTAAAGTATTGTTAACTCAACCTTTTCGATTACCGAATCTCAATGAATTCCCATTTCTGGATCTGACAACTTTGAAAGCATTGGTCCTAAATTTCTGTTTATGCGCTCTACCTGCCCGTTTGCTTGTGGAGAGCCAGTAGCGATTTTAATGTGGTTAATATTTGACTCCTTCATACATTTTTCGAATTCGTTGTTCGATGTGAAACTACTTCCTGCTATATGCTCTGAAATAATCACTGAGTGCATTTATGACGTCTTTAGTGTGGGTAGTTTTTGTTAGGTAAAGTCTAAAGAATTTTGTGAATCCGTCGACAAAAAAAAAAGTGCTTGTTTGCTTTCCCTGCAGAAACCGGACCATAGGGGTCAATGTGTAGCATTTCAAATGGCTTGTCCCCTTTTGGTATGCTGTGTAAAAACCCTTCTATTTTTCCAACCTTTGGAAAAACTCTACTCATTTTAATCAATTTTCAATATGTGTTTTAAAGATAAGTGTAACACACATATTGAAAACATTGAGGAAACATTGGGACTCTGTCTATGTGTCCTTACTCATTGCGATATTTTTGCAACACATGGCTTTCCATGTCCTCTGGGACGTAAAACAACTGTTTGTCATCGTTTGTTTTTCTGTAGACAGTACCGTTGCTCATCTCGAACAGTTTGTGTTCTTTTTTTTCTAAGGGCCATAATAATGGGACTCCAAAATGTCCAACGAAATGCTGATTGGAATTAACGATCTTTTGATGAAAGAAACTGCGCTCCCAGAGTCTATGAGGCATTCTGCGGAAATGGGAAATTCTAGATCGTGTACGAAAAAAATTGTATATATCTTACATAATTGTTGTTAGTGTTCGCGCTCTCCCTTCGTTGGCGCTGGCCCACGAAATGGCCCATCTCGCCGCAGGCAAAGCAGTACCCTGGTTCCCCTTTCGGCTTGCGACAGTCCTTTTGCGAAGTGCCCCTTTGCTATGAGCAGGCATCAACTTCTCCTCCAAGTACATGACGAATCTCTCTACATGAGGCCAAGTTCGTTGTCCAAATCGTTTTCTCATCTCCGATTTGGAAGCGAGATCGCCAAAAGCCATGACTAGCTGGTCACATAGCTTGTCGAAGGTCTCCATCATGGGAGTTGGACTAGCATGCAGCCATCGTTGAGCGATGCCTTTCATCTTGTTGACGAAGATCATGCGCAAGCATTCAGAGTCGAGCTCGTATATGCGTCCAATGTTTTTGAGCTGGTTGACAAAGCTGCGTGCGCAAATCGGACCATTGAAGCCCATTGCAGCTTCCCTTTCAAACGAAAGTGACGCTGCTGATCCGCTTCTGGCCGTAAAATGCAAAATGCACCCCCAACATTGCCAAATTGCTCAACTTTATCCCCGACGTTGCCACCTTGTTCTGCGCCCTGTTGAGTTGTGTCGACACTTCGCATCAAATTTCGCTGCGCAACTAACTCAGATTTCAACTGCGCAATAGTCTTCAGAAGTTCACGGCTGCTTGTAAAATAACCGGCATCTGATGGCTGTAGCTGATCGATCTCGATCAAGTCGGCATGACCCTCTTCTCCGTTTCCAGGTGATAAAACCGCGTGGTCGTCGTCCAGATCGCCGCTTTCTGGGGCGTTGCGTCGTTGTTCGGCCGGGATTGATTTTGGTGCCCACGGGAGACAATCCCAGTGAGGATAACCACCTGTTTAGCTGGACGACGGACAAACTGTTTAAATCAGTGATGTCCATTTCGTTAAATTCTACCACTTTTGATTTTGTAGTATACAAATGTACACTTTGGAATTATAAATTATGTCTATATTTTATGTGGCAGCAAGTCTTTCTCGTACGATTGCTCAACTCAGACTGCCCGTGTTCTCTCTCTTATGTTAAGTTTACAGAGTTCTTATGTTAAGTTTACAGAGTTCTTATGTCTAATGTATTTGTATAGTGTATGTTTATGTATGTGAGTGCAGCTGACATTGTGTAGTACTGCCGTCCAGGTCAGTCCTACTACAATTATGTATCAGGATGTTTTTTATTATATGTATGTCTCTTCTTTTATTGTCTATTTAGTTTAGTTTAGTCTAGTTTAACATAGTTTAGATTTAGTTTAAAAGTAATTTATAATTCTTTCTTATCTTCTTTCTTGTCTTATTCTCTTGCGTTCTCGATCCAAACTGATCTGCTGCTCGCAGGCAGCGTGCTTTCAACCCTCATTTTAGGCCACAGAGGCGCTCTTTTGAGAGAGTGTAACATCTCTCTCAATAGAGCGTTACTCATCAAATAGTGTGACCAGAGCATGGCACAATTACTGAAGGTAGTCCCGTCTGCAAAATCTCGTCTCTACAATGAGTGCGAGTGAGAGGGGCTCGCCCAGTAAGTGCGAGCGAATCGACAATTGAGTGTGTGGATTAACCCTTAGATGGTGCGTGGGGCTTTTAGTTGCGTATTGTAATAAAAAGAGTTGAAGGTTTTTTTTATAGTTTATATTTTAATAATTTTGAGTTTGACAACAGGCGTTGTTTTTGTTTTCGGCTTGCAAGCCGTTTGTTTAGGTTCTGTATTCTAAAATATATTCTAATCCTATAAACTTTACACCCTCCACATGCTTACGACACACATTGCAAAAATTCATTTTGCATAAGGGTTAAAATTGGCAAAAAATTCGTCCGCAGACGTGCTCTCGCGTCAAGCAACGAACATGCACTGAAGCCGAACACGAGCGCTTCGCGAGCCGTCGGGACTACCTCGGGTAATTGTATCATGGACCAGAGCATACTTATATTAATTGGCCTGCTACAACTCGACCGTCCTGACTTTGAGATAGCCCTCTATCTCTCTGTCTTGATATTATGTAATTTACAATACTTATACTACATACAATATTTACAATTAGTTTTCTTTACCTTACACTCGACTAACAACACCATAAAATTTATATCTTTATCCAGTGCGTAATATTATTAACACTCCAAAATCCTTGATATGGATTGCAAGATAACTGAAACCCGTCAACATCTTTAAGCAAATACCTGTCCTTTTTTAAAACTTTTTCAATTACATAAGGACCTTTGTTCTTTGGAATGAGTTTTCTTGAGACACCCGCCGTGCTATCAAAGTTCTTTACCATAACATAATTACCCTCCTTATATTCTGCCGTATTTTTCTTTCTCGCATTGTAGCATTCTTCATTTTTCATTTGAGTCTTTCATTGTATTTCTTCTGCTTCTTTCCTAATATCTTCTAAAGTTTTCTTAACATTTTCAACTTCTTTTTCGTCTTCCAACTTTCCTTTAGCTCATCACATACTTCTTCCCTTTGTGTTATTCCAAATAATGTTTCACAAGGACGCTGCATTATGCTATTATGAATCGTATTATTCATTGAGTACTCTACCGTATCAATAACCTTAACCCAATGTAATCCATTTTCTGGCTCTGTCAATTTTGCAATCATTAGTCCTAAACTGCTATTCCTTAAACTTGGCCATTAGCCTGTAGCGATCCCGTCACGATTTTAATGTGCTTCACGTTACTATTCTCCATAAACACAGCAAAATCAGAAGATGTAAAACAACTCCCCCGATCTGATATTATACATTTAGGTCTGATATAAGCTCGACAGTTATCTGTCAATGCACCTATCACCTCCTTTTACTCGTTGCTTTTGTTGTATACAACCTAACAAACTTTGTGAACGCATCTACCACAGCAAATATATGTTTTTTCGATCTACATTCGGTGAATAAGCTAAGCACTTCAAACAATTTTGAATATGCTCTAAAACTCTATCCTTTATGTTTGGAAACCAGTAGCTTTTGATAAAGACATCTAACATTTTATCCCTTCCAATATGACCCATTTATTCATGGTACTTGTATAACAAATGCTCTACCATTCGATTCGGTACGTAAAATAGTAATCTGCTGCGTGTGCATGCAGCTGTTTTTGTTTATTAATAGCTATATTAATTGCAAATTAGTTTTGTGCAGCGATTCGCTTATCTGCATTTTTGCATTCCTCTTTGTGCTTTATCCGTTACGGCGATATAACAGCTTGACGGCTTAAGCTCCCTAACTCTCGCTCTCTTGTTCTCTCTTAGTGCACGTAACTACTCTTATTTTCTCTTAACTTCTGACTGGTACAGTGGTAAGTCACTATAATGTCTTCTAATGTTGTCTGTGTAATTAAAACCTGCAAGAAAGTAATTTCTGCAGAGGACCCTATTATTGGCTGCTGGCTGTGTGACAATATTGTGCACGCCAAGTTTGTTGATTGCACAGGCCGGATGGCTGATAATATTACTAAAAACATTGGATTGTGCTACTGCTGTGAAGCTTGTCGCGATGTTGGAAGGTAAATGATGTCATTTATGCGGCAAACCAAAAATTTTTTAAGCAGCTTTTTGTTAGTTTTCGTAAAACTAATGAGGTGCTCCTGGCGCCGGACTCCCAGTTTAATGGCCTTAAGCTATTAAATGAGTTGCAAAAAAACCTAGGTAGGCACACCGCATTTGGGCGGATCTCAACAACTCGCTACGAGTTCTCAACAGCTGACTCCCTCGGCACAGCCCCCGACTGCAATATATCTAACTCCAATGATATTAAGATCGGGGGCAAGAAAAGATTCGGCCTCCGAATGTGCCGCGGGAGGGCCAGCGCCTCCAAATATATCCGTCGTGTCCGCTGAGGGGTCACAATCAATGACCTCACAGAACCCCACCCAGAAAACTCCCCAGGGTATCAGGCCTGGAATACCGGCCGATATTGGTACTACAAATGTAGTACCGAAAGCCCTAATAGCTATTCCACCTACGAAACAGATATTTGTTTCGCGGCTTTTCCCTAATCAAACATCTGAGGATGTTAGTACCTATATCCTAGGTCGTACTAAAGCCGATGAATCAAGATTAAGGTGGAAAAATTTAAATTTTCTTATGCTAGGGATATTTCATCTTTCAAAATAAATGTCCCTGACGAACTCTTTAACAAAATATGCTCTGCCGATTTCTGGCCGCAGTATGTTGTTGTTAAGGAGTACGAAGCCAAGAAAAAGAAAAAACGGCCTGTAGGAAATAGTGTACCCAGGCCGGACAGAACCACTGTGCCAGCTCCAAAAAACTAACTTATTCTCTCCTTCTTACCTATCAGAATGCAAAGGGGTTACGTAGTAAGCTTCCTTAATTGTATTCTTATAGTGTTTCCTTTGCATCCCAGGTGATTGTGTTCACAGAAAACTGTTTGAAGCCGGAGATCCTAAGCTCCAAAGTTTTTCCAGCTGTGTACACAACGTACAGGCTTGATCGGCCTTCCAGGCGAGGGGCGGCGTCCTAATTGCGGTTGACTCAAACCTCACGTCTGAAGTATTAGCTTTCGAGAAATGCAACGATGTTGAATTCCTTTGTGTTGAGCTGTCATTTAATGATAGTTTTACTTTTATTACATGTTCTTACATTCCTCCCTTGTCGGAACTTCCTATTTATTGGAACCACCTTTCCACTATCCAGTCGATCTCCAATAGACTTTCTAGGTGATCTTAACATTCCTGGTGCTATTTGGTCCACAACTGAATCCTCTAACACACTTTTAACTACAGCACATCACGATTTTATTGATGGCTTGTTTGACATTTCGTTGTCTCAAGTCAACCATGTACGAAGTTCCTTAGATCGCTTGCTAGACCTCTGCTTTGTCTCTGATCCGACAAGAGTCAGTTTGGTAAGGGTCCCGCCCTTGACGCAACCCGAAGATCCATACCATCCTACTTTCGATGTGACTATCGATATTGGGACTGCTATGGAGAATTAGTCTGATCGGCCAGATAAGAAAGTCCACTGCTTTCGCAAGGCGGATTTTCGACGGCTGAATAATTTCATATCTGAATTTGATTGGTCCGATCTCTACATGTGCACTGACATGGTGGGTGCCATGGATATTTTTTACAATGCCATAAATTTCTTTTTTACCGAATGTGTTCCGTTATACTTTCCGTCAATCTCAAATAAGCCTCCCCGGTTTAGTAAAGAGTTGACTCGCCTCATAAATGTCAAGTCCAATCTTTATTCTAAATATAAACGTAACGGTTCTCAAGCTGTTCATTCTCGCTATTTAGCGGCTCGGTCAAAGTTAACCGTGCTTAACGCGCAGTGTTATAAAAATTATTTGACTCGTTGTAGGGTTCAGTTTGCGCAGGATCCAAAACAGTTTTATAATTTTGTCAACACTAAACGTAAGCCTATTACACATCCTTCCTCGCTTTCATTTGAAAATACGACAGCAAACAATGATCAGGCAATCGCCCCTCTTTTTGCTCAGTTTTTTCAAACTACTTATTATCCGTCATCCGATTCAAACCAAACCTATTCCTATAGCATGCTCAAATCAAACCTAATCTTCAGTCCTAGCTTTAACGAAAGCTCCCTTCTTTTGGATCTTCAACTTGTCAAGCCCGTTTATTCGCCAGGTCCCGATGGAATACCAGGCTGTGTTCTTAGGAATTGTGCCGAGTCCTTGTGCAGTCCCCTCCTTAAATATTTTACATTATCCTTAGAAACTTCCCAATTTCCCCTTATTTGGAAGGAATCATTTGTCATTCCTCTCCACAAAAAAGGTAACAAAGTGGATGCTAACAACTAAAGAGGAATCTCTAAGTTGTCAGCCATCCCACAACTCATAGAAAACGTAATTATTCCCCATTTGCAGCACCTGTGTAGATCAGTAATTTCTCCATGCCAACATGGATTTCATTATAAGGGGCTTTCAATAGAAGGGGCTTTCATATATACAGAAATCAGATTTGTTGACCATTAATTGCCAGAAACACAGATCGTTTTAATCAGAAGACAAATGCAGCAGGTTTGTTCATACAGCCTGATTCACTCTTACCAAGGAGATCTATTTAATTTTGAATATATTTACTTGGCAAACGGTTTAAATTGTAACTTGAACGCTCAATAAGATTGAGTTGAGAGCTGCAGGAGTTTCATTATAAATTAAAGCACAGATCAGGCAGTCAAAAGCAGCATGTAGATGCGTTAAGCAGATGCAACAACATATTGACTGTGGAGCCAAATACGTTCGAAACGAATTTAGTAATTTGTCAGTCAAAAGATATAATATGTCAAGAAGTTAGGAAAATGTTAGAAAAGAGTGAGCATAAGTTATATGAAATGAGAAATGGAGTGATTTATAGAAAAAGTAATGACAGCGGATTACTATTTTACGTACCGAATCGAATGCATAGAATACCAAAAGGCAATAAGCCTTTTGAGTAGTGTGGTAGATGCGTTCACAAAGTTTGTTGGTTGTATACAACAAAAACAACGAGTACAAAGGAGGTGATTACTGTAGAGCTATCAGGCCTAAATGTCATATCAGATCGGAGGAGTTGTTTTACATCTTCTGATTTTGCTGAGTTTATGGAGAAGAGTAACATGAAGCACATTCATATCGCGACGGGATCGCTATAGGCTAATGGCCAAGTTTAAGGAATAGGAGTTTAGGACCAATGATTGCAAAATTGACAAAGCCAGAAAATGGATTACATTGGGATAAGGTTATTGAAAAAGTAGAGTACTCAATGAATAATACGATTCATAAGCAGCGTCCTAGTGAAACACTTGAAATAACACAATGGGGAGAAGTATGTGATGAGCTAATGGAAAGTTGGAAGACGAAAAGAAGTTGAAAATGTTAAGAAAACTTTAGAAGATATTAGGAAAGAAGCAGAAGAAATACAATGAAAGACTCAAATGAAAATGAAGAATGCTACAATGCGAGAAAGAAAAATACGGCAGAATATAAGGAGGGTAATTATGTTATGGTAAAGAACTTTGATAGCACGGCGGGTGTCTCAAGAAAACTCATTCCAAAGAACAAAGGTCCTTATGTAATTGAAAAAGTTTTAAAAATGACAGGTATTTGCTTAAAGATGTTGACGGGTTTCAGTTATCTCGCAATCCATATCAAGGATTTTGGAGTGTAAATAATATTAGGCAATCTATAAAGATATAAATTTTATGGTGTTGTTTGTCGAGTGTAAGCTTAAGAAAACAAATTGTAAATATTGTATATAGTATAAGTATTGTAAATTACATAATATCAAGATAGAGAGATAGAGGGCTATCTCAAAGTCAGGACGGTCGAGTTGTAGCAGGCCAATTAATATAAGTATTCTCTGGTCACACTATCTGATGAGTTACGCTCTCTTGAGAGAGATGTTACACTCTCTTGAGAGAGCGCCTCTGGCCTAAAACGGGGTTGACAGCACGCTGCCTGCGAGCAGCAGAACAGTTTGGATCGAGAACGCAAGAGAATAAGACAAGAAAGATGAAAAGAAAATAAGTGGTAGAATTTAACGCCATGGACATCACTGATTTAAACAGTTTGTCCGTCGTCCAGCTAAACAGATGGTTATCCTCACTGGGATTGTCTCCCGTGGGCACCAAAATCGAGTTAATGGCGTGCTTGGAGCAGGTCCCGGCAAAACAACGACGCAACGCCCCAGAAAGCGGCAATCTGGACGACGACCACGCGGTTTCATCACCTGGAAACGGAGAAGAGGGTCATGCCGACTTGATATAGATCGATCAGCTACAGCCATTAGAAGCCGGTAATTTTACAAGCACTCGTAAACATCTGGAGACTATTGCGCAGTTGCAATCTGAGTTAGTTGCGCAGCGAAATTTGATGCCAAGTGTCGACACAATTCAACATGGCGCAGAACAAGGTGGCAACGTCGGGGATAATGTTGAGCGATGTGGCAATGCTGGAGGTGCATTTGAACGACGTGGCAACGTTGGAGATGTATTGGAGCGAGATGGCAACGTCGGGGACGCAAGTGACGACAACTCACGCACAGCAACACAAACAACCACAAACGCTGTGAATGAGGGAGGCGAGGACAGGCGTTTTATGGCCAGAAGCGGATCAGCAGCTTCACTTTCGTTTGCAAAGGAAGCTGCAATGGACTTCAATGGTCAGATTAGTATTTTCATTGATGATATCCTTGGTAAGAGTGAAACAGGCTGTATAAACAAACCTGCTGCATTTGTCTTCTGATAAGAAAGATCTGTGTATCTGGCAATTAATGGTCAACAAATCTGATAACTGTATATGAAGATCAGGTTGACTATAGACCCTGAGATAGCGCAAATTACGAATAATGAAAATACAGGTCACGAAAAGTCTGAATGAAGAATTAAAAATAATGAAAATCAACACATCCCAAAATATGCAATCAACAAGCCATATGCTTAAAACCAACAAACCGCTGCTGAGTAATTCCCGATGGGAGTTCTAACGGAACAAATTCCAGAAAAGCACACAGAAGTAGGGGAAATAAAACTCTCCTCGCTGGCCTCCAACATTAAGCCGAAGTAATACATAGGGTCTTACAGATTCCCAAGTCCGGGTTCAGCAAGACACTAGTATATAATGACGCATTTAATGTTGAAGTTCGATCGGCATCAAAATTTACTGATGATCTCCTTGGTAAGAGTGAAACAGGCTGTATGAACAAACCTGCTGCATTTGTCTTCTGACAAAACGATCTGTGTATCTGGCAATTAATGTTCAACAAATCTTATTTCTGTATATGAAGATCAGGTTGACTATAGACCTCGAGTTGGCTTAAATTACGAATAATTAAAATACAGGTCACGAATAATCTAAATAAAGAACTAAAAATATTCTAAATCTTCTTAACGCGTAAATTATGGCTAAGGTTTGATATGATATTTTTCTTCCGTTGCCGTCGACCTTTTGAAAAATAAAAATGGGATTCAACGTGCTGTCTTCTTTTTCTGAAAAGCACAGCCCCAAACCATAAAGCACTTGCATCAAAATGAAGCTCGACATTATGTCTGTAATCGTATATCGCCAGAACTGGCGCTTCTATTAATTTCGTTTAAAAGCGAAAAACAACTTAATTGTTTTTCTTCAAACTTAAAATCCTTAATGAATCGTCGAAAATACGTGCAGACTCAAAAACTTTGAACTGCACCTTGCTTGGAATCGGAAAATTTTGTAGCTTCTAAGCCCCTACTGTCAGCTTTAATTCCATTTTTCGTAATCATAAACCCTAAATTCTTTACCTTGTCTTGTAAAAATTTGCATTTGTCCATTCTCAATTCTAATCTATTTTCTACTAACCTCCTAAATACTTCTATTAACACTTCTAAATGCTCTTCTAAACTTTTTGCTGGCAACTAAAATATCGTCCATATATGTGATCGCCTTGTTTTGTTTTATCATGTTCGAAAATATGTCATAACGAATCTTTGGAATACCTGTGGAGCCATTTTAGACCCATAGGCATCCGCAAGAAGCGTTGCTACGCTCGACATCTCTTTCTAGCATGTTGTCGCCATTCTCTGTTCTCCGCACCGTAGCTTCTGGCGCCGCTTGGTCGCGTGCCGCCAATTTGCGAACCGACGCTGTCGATCTGCTGCTGCAAATTTTCCTCGCCTTCCAATTTCATGATTCATCTCCTCCATAGTTTTCCGGCCACGATCCAGCTTCTTTCGATTTTTCTGCATCAGACTCTCCAACTCTGCACCTAACGTTTCCATGTCCAAAATTCCTTGCTCCTCCTCTGGAACGCTGCCTCAACTTTCATGTGGAACTGCACATAATCGGGAGTACAGATCCACTTTGGACCCTTTAGTTGTCAAATTTAGACATTGCAACCCTTTTTTCTTAGCTGAGCCATAGTCACTTCATTTATTTCCAGCTCCATTTTATTTTTTGTTTTAAATAGTTTATGAAAATTTGTTCACTTGATCCCACTTCTGAGATTGTATCAGGATGCTTTTATTGTATATTTAGTTTAATCTAGTGTAGTTTAACATAGTTTAGATTTAGTTTAACAGTAATTTATAACTCTTTCTTTTTTCCTTCTTGTCTTTTTCTTTTTACTGTTGGATGTTGATGCACTACGGTCAGTACAATCAAGTGGCCCTTCGAAACCAAAAACGTGCTTTTAGGGTTAGGTGGTAATAGGCGCAAAAGAAAAGTATACGAAAAAGACTGCGAGGAAATAAAGACTATTATCGGGCAGCTCGATTGCTATCTTGCATGGGTACTAAGTGGTTTAAGATTTAAGTTTTAGCTTAGGAAGCCTATCTACAGATGAGGTAATTTTGTACAAATCATTATAATTTGCACATATACATATACACATACATAATCATGCATTTCATACGATGTTCTGCATTGGTGCAAAACTAAAGGCAGGTAGGATCTTGTGGTTCTACATGGTACGTGGAAATTCAACTGACTCAATAGATCGCTGCTTTCCACGTCACCACGGATCAGATTATACAAAAGACAATGCCTAACATCGTTCTACGGTTTTCTAAGGAAGGTAGGTTAATCAGGAGAAGTCTACTAGAATAAGAGGGCAACCTAAGGTTTGCATCCCAATTTAAGCCACGAAGAGCGAAAAGTAAAAGTTCTTTTGAACTGACTCAATGCGTTTGCTGTGAACGTCCCACGGGGACTCCAAACGCAAGATCCATATTCTAAAATAGGACGAACTAACGAAGTGTATATATCTTTGTGACGTAGGGGCTATCAAATTCCTTCGACCACCGTTTAATAAATCCAAGCACAATAAATAAATCACAATGCACGAAATATGATCAATAAACTCCAGTTTAGGCTCTAGGCGGATACCCAAATCGTCAACTAGAGTGATCCTATCCAGAGAGCAGCAGTTCAGCGTATAAGTCGCAAGCATGGGAGAGACACGTTAGAATGTGAATGTGAATGTGAAGCTTGCATTTGGAGCCAATTAGGTTTAATAAGTTTGGTGTGCACCATTTTTGAAAATTATTAAGATCTGTTTGTAAATCCGACTGGCAAGCGCGGTCATTTTATTGTTCTCTTGCGTTCTCGATCCAAACTGATCTTCTGCTCGCAGGCAGCGTGCTTTCAACCCCGGTTTAGGCCAGAGAGGCGCTCTCTTGAGAGTGTAACATCTCTCTAAAGAGACCAAATCATTCTTATAATAATTGACTCATCGAATAGTGTGACCAAATCATTCTTATAATAATTGACCTGCTACAATTATTATTTTTTAACCTTTTTCTGGTGTTGACGGGCTCAAGCAAGCCTTGACACACTTTTAACTTGGTATTAACAGCAACCTTTACCTATTTTAATATAAGGTGCTTTTTTAAACATAAAAGATTATTTAGTATCTTTTGATTGTTATTTTTCTGTTCGATACCACTGGTGGGGAAACAAGAGATGTTTATTTTGCTACCTTAGCTACCGGTGTATAGCACAACATACAGACTCTAAGGAGCTGATTTTAAAACTTTGCCCCAATGGGGAAAGTTACAATCGTCTACATTTCTAGAGTTGACATTTCAAACCGATTTTATTAGAAACGGTCTCCGCCTAATATAGAATCTAGCTTAGGTAGCTAACATGAAATCTTAATCTAGACTTATTGCTAGACCAACGGATGGTCTGTTTATCCATTAGCAAGGGATACATTTTTGAATGCGATAGGGCTGAACACAGAATTTTTGATCCCACGCAGGGATTTAAATTATATGTACATATTGTCAAGTGCAAGGATTTGTGTGCCCATTTGACCGCTTGTTAAAAGATACGCGCACATGCGCTCATATATGTTATATATATAAACGATTTCTTGTTTAAGCAATGTGAATATTTGATGTTTCTTAATATAATAAATGATTATGTACATAGGATATTTATTAGTCAATATTGTTTCCATTATTCAGTATTACGGAACTAAGTCGGGATGTCATGGAATCCACCAAGGCCCATTATTGGACTATTGTCTTCTTAAAGTTCCTGGCTGACTCAAACTGACTCCGTTCTTGAACACTTTTGCAGAGAGGATACCCTGAGGTTCTGAGCTACATAGGTAACTTTGCCCTATAGCAGAACTTAGCCCTCACCATCACATTGCCGCCAAACCCTCGCTTAAAACAGAATCGCCGACCATGACGTATAACTCACCAATACATTTTGCAACTATCAGGACCATCTAGATTGAACTTCTTTTCATCACCCCAAAATTACGTTATGCCATTCTTCGCCCCATAAACGGTATTTATTAGCAAACTCCATGCGAGCCTTCATGTGTCGCTGCTTCTGAAATGTCTGGAATGTTGACAGATGAAGACAAATGTTTCTAGAAACATCTTGAGCAACACTCAAAAGAGACAAATGTTGCTGAGAACATGATGCATGATGAGAACATGTTGAGCAACACGCACGTGCGCTCTCTCTCTCTCTCTTTCTATCTCTCTCTCTCTCTCTCTCTCTCTCTCAAGAAGAACAAGAAGTATACACAAAAACTTTATTGTTTGAAAACTTCTATGTTTATCATCCGATCAGAACACGTTCGCGATTGCCTGCTTATTAAGTCTATCTATTTACTTTAAGCCGAAAATCACGCCTATAGCTAATATAACGTTTTTATGATTTTGGGGGCGGAAGTGGGCGTTGCCAAATTTTAAGACAAACTTGATCTGCGTCCAACAGATTCTAATGCTGTCACCAAATTTTGTAACTCTAGCTCTAATAGTCTCTGAGATCTGTTGTTTCACACGGACGGACGGACGGACAGGCGGACAGACGGGCATGGCTAAATCGACTCCGCTGTTGACGCTGATCATGAATATATATACTCTATAGGGTCGCAGATTTCTCCTTCTGCCTGTTACATACATTATCCGTTGACACTAACTTATAATACACTTGTATCCTATGGGTACCGGGTATAAATATAAACCCCGTGAATCTCCTAAAACAATGCTATCATTACCTAAGAATGAAAATATTTGAAATAAGTTCTTAAATTCGGCTTCAAGCCTATGCAGAGGATACGTTGGACTTCTGTAAATAATAAGGAAACCTAAAGACTCATATTTAAACACTGCAATCAAGGCGCACCGCATTGTGGAAGCCAGGAATATTTTATATATCGTTAGAGTACGTTGAAGCCTCACCGAAACATAGGAAGGAAGACTGAGGCATTAACTGATCGGGGCAGATATCAGTAATGTGACACCGCAAGCTTTGTGTGTTGTGAAACACAGCACTGACTTTAGAACTGTCAAACAGGCATCTAAAGTGTGAATTTAATAATTTCGTGGACCTCATACTAGCAAGCTCTTGCTCTACAACTGAGTGACGGTCAGATCTCGGGGACAAATTGCCCAACTATAATGAGGCCAGCTGCACTTGTGGCTCTACTACAAGCTACATACAATGCTTCTCTTTGCATTCCTGGAGATGTGTGGACCTTCACACTAGTGTATGTAGCTCCCAGATTTTGTGAATGGTTTTACCTTCTGCAGGTACAATAGGAAATTGCCTGCGGTCGATTTAAACTTGCTCGTTTGAACGATATTGAAAGCTCTTTACAGTTTTCAGAACTGGGGTCCAAGAAGGTTCGGCACGATGAGTGCATTTAGCTCGAGCATTAGTTCCTACACTTTCATCTTAGAATTTTATCCAAAGAACATGAGGGACATTGGATGCATTGAAACCTATTTCCATTAGGACACCTGAAGCTCCATTTACAAGACCATCTGCAGTATCTATGTTGACCGTCATCATATACTTTTCAGTGGTTTTCAATATCAGGCTTGTACAAAGCCCTTGGTTTTGGGATGTTTTGAAATCTTTCACAGATTGCAAACATCATGAATGTGGAACCTCCAATTCCAAACCCTGATTTTCCTGTGAGTGCACACAATAGAATTTTAGCAGAGGTGGGATCACATCTTGACCTACTTGTAAACAGTTGGGAATAGACTGAAAAATAGCTGAAATCAACCGACTTTGGAAACACTTGCTCCGCCACCCACAAACTCATAATATACTTTATTATGTTTTGCGTTATAAAAAACATGAGAAAATAATGTTTTTTGCTTCAAGTTTAAGGATCTAACTAGACTTACTAAGTCTTGAGACGAAATTATTGGCGGGAGCTTTATTATTCGGATTGCATTTTCCGTACCTTTAGGGTTATCTGAAGGAGGTGCATTAAGGTTCAAAATATTAATTTGAAAACTTATTTCAGGGATTGCCAAAGCCCTGAATTCATAATCGAAATTATCCCCATGACCTTGGTCATCAAAATGTCATTATTTGACTCGTTGTAGGGTTCAGTTTGCGCAGGATCCAAAACAGTTTTATAATTTTGTCAACACTAAACGTAAGCCTATTACACATCCTTCCTCGCTTTCATTTGAAAATACGACAGCAAACAATGATCAGGCAATCGCCCCTCTTTTTGCTCAGTTTTTCAAACTACTTATTATCCGTCATCCGATTCAAACCAAACCTATTCCTATAGCATGCTCAAATCAAACCTAATCTTCAGTCCTAGCTTTAACGAAAGCTCCCTTCTTTGGATCTTCAACTTGTCAAGCCCGTTTATTCGCCAGGTCCCGATGGAATACCAGGCTGTGTTCTTAGGAATTGTGCCGAGTCCTTGTGCAGTCCCTCCTTAAATATTTCACATTATCCTTAGAAACTTCCCAATTTCCCTTATTTGGAAGGAATCATTTGTCATTCCTCTCCACAAAAAGGTAACAAAGTGGATGCTAACAACTAAAGAGGAATCTCTAAGTTGTCAGCCATCCCACAACTCATAGAAAACGTAATTATTCCCCATTTGCAGCACCTGTGTAGATCAGTAATTTCTCCATGCCAACATGGATTTCATTATAAGGGGCTTTCAATAGAAGGGGCTTTCATATATACAGAAATCAGATTTGTTGACCATTAATTGCCAGAAACACAGATCGTTTTAATCAGAAGACAAATGCAGCAGGTTTGTTCATACAGCCTGATTCACTCTTACCAAGGAGATCTATTTAATTTTGAATATATTTACTTGGCAAACGGTTTAGAATTGTAACTTGAACGCTCAATAAGATTGAGTTGAGAGCTGCAGGAGTTTCATTATAAATTAAAGCACAGATCAGGCAGTCAAAAGCAGCATGTAGATGCGTTAAGCAGATGCAACAACATATTGACTGTGGAGCCAAATACGTTCGAAACGAATTTAGTAATTTGTCAGTCAAAAGATATAATATGTCAAGAAGTTAGGAAAATGTTAGAAAAGAGTGAGCATAAGTTATATGAAATGAGAAATGGAGTGATTTATAGAAAAAGTAATGACAGCGGATTACTATTTTACGTACCGAATCGAATGCATAGAATACCAAAAGGCAATAAGCCTTTTGAGATTATTCACATTGACCACTATGGGCCTGTGGATAATATCAGATCGAAAAAACATATATTTGCTGTGGTAGATGCGTTCACAAAGTTTGTTGGTTGTATACAACAAAAACAACGAGTACAAAGGAGGTGATTACTGTAGAGCTATCAGGCCTAAATGTCATATCAGATCGGAGGAGTTGTTTTACATCTTCTGATTTTGCTGAGTTTATGGAGAAGAGTAACATGAAGCACATTCATATCGCGACGGGATCGCTATAGGCTAATGGCCAAGTTTAAGGAATAGGAGTTTAGGACCAATGATTGCAAAATTGACAAAGCCAGAAAATGGATTACATTGGGATAAGGTTATTGAAAAAGTAGAGTACTCAATGAATAATACGATTCATAGGCAGCGTCCTAGTGAAACACTTGAAATAACACAATGGGGAGAAGTATGTGATGAGCTAAAGGAAAGTTGGAAGACGAAAAAGAAGTTGAAAATGTTAAGAAAACTTTAGAAGATATTAGGAAAGAAGCAGAAGAAATACAATGAAAGACTCAAATGAAAAATGAAGAATGCTACAATGCGAGAAAGAAAAATACGGCAGAATATAAGGAGGGTAATTATGTTATGGTAAAGAACTTTGATAGCACGGCGGGTGTCTCAAGAAAACTCATTCCAAAGAACAAAGGTCCTTATGTAATTGAAAAGTTTTAAAAATGACAGGTATTTGCTTAAAGATGTTGACGGGTTTCAGTTATCTCGCAATCCATATCAAGGATTTTGGAGTGTAAATAATATTAGGCAATCTATAAAGATATAAATTTTATGGTGTTGTTTGTCGAGTGTAAGCTTAAGAAAACAAATTGTAAATATTGTATATAGTATAAGTATTGTAAATTACATAATATCAAGATAGAGAGATAGAGGGCTATCTCAAAGTCAGGACGGTCGAGTTGTAGCAGGCCAATTAATATAAGTATTCTCTGGTCACACTATCTGATGAGTTACGCTCTCTTGAGAGAGATGTTACACTCTCTTGAGAGCGCCTCTCTGGCCTAAAACGGGGTTGACAGCACGCTGCCTGCGAGCAGCAGAACAGTTTGGATCGAGAACGCAAGAGAATAAGACAAGAAAGATGAAAAGAAAATAAGTGGTAGAATTTAACGCCATGGACATCACTGATTTAAACAGTTTGTCCGTCGTCCAGCTAAACAGATGGTTATCCTCACTGGGATTGTCTCCCGTGGGCACCAAAATCGAGTTAATGGCGTGCTTGGAGCAGGTCCCGGCAAAACAACGACGCAACGCCCCAGAAAGCGGCAATCTGGACGACGACCACGCGGTTTCATCACCTGGAAACGGAGAAGAGGGTCATGCCGACTTGATATAGATCGATCAGCTACAGCCATTAGAAGCCGGTAATTTTACAAGCACTCGTAAACATCTGGAGACTATTGCGCAGTTGCAATCTGAGTTAGTTGCGCAGCGAAATTTGATGCCAAGTGTCGACACAATTCAACATGGCGCAGAACAAGGTGGCAACGTCGGGGATAATGTTGAGCGATGTGGCAATGCTGGAGGTGCATTTGAACGACGTGGCAACGTTGGAGATGTTGAGCGAGATGGCAACGTCGGGGACGCAAGTGACGACAACTCACGCACAGCAACACAAACAACCACAAACGCTGTGAATGAGGGAGGCGAGGACAGGCGTTTTATGGCCAGAAGCGGATCAGCAGCTTCACTTTCGTTTGCAAAGGAAGCTGCAATGGACTTCAATGGTCAGATTAGTATTTTCATTGATGATATCCTTGGTAAGAGTGAAACAGGCTGTATAAACAAACCTGCTGCATTTGTCTTCTGATAAGAAAGATCTGTGTATCTGGCAATTAATGGTCAACAAATCTGATAACTGTATATGAAGATCAGGTTGACTATAGACCCTGAGATGGCGCAAATTACGAATAATGAAAATACAGGTCACGAAAAGTCTGAATGAAGAATTAAAAATAATGAAAAATCAACACATCCCAAAAATATGCAATCAACAAGCCATATGCTTAAAACCAACAAACCGCTGCTGAGTAATTCCCGATGGGAGTTCTAACGGAACAAATTCCAGAAAAAGCACACAGAAGTAGGGGAAATAAAACTCTCCTCGCTGGCCTCCAACATTAAGCCGAAGTAATACATAGGGTCTTACAGATTCCCAAGTCCGGGTTCAGCAAGACACTAGTATATAATGACGCATTTAATGTTGAAGTTCGATCGGCATCAAAATTTACTGATGATCTCCTTGGTAAGAGTGAAACAGGCTGTATGAACAAACCTGCTGCATTTGTCTTCTGACAAAAACGATCTGTGTATCTGGCAATTAATGTTCAACAAATCTTATTTCTGTATATGAAGATCAGGTTGACTATAGACCTCGAGTTGGCTTAAATTACGAATAATTAAAATACAGGTCACGAATAATCTAAATAAAGAACTAAAAATATTCTAAATCTTCTTAACGCGTAAATTATGGCTAAGGTTTGATATGATATTTTTCTTCCGTTGCCGTCGACCTTTTGAAAAATAAAAATGGGATTCAACGTGCTGTCTTCTTTTTCTGAAAAAGCACAGCCCCAAACCATAAAGCACTTGCATCAAAATGAAGCTCGACATTATGTCTGTAATCGTATATCGCCAGAACTGGCGCTTCTATTAATTTCGTTTAAAAGCGAAAAACAACTTAATTGTTTTTCTTCAAACTTAAAATCCTTAATGAATCGTCGAAAATACGTGCAGACTCAAAAACTTTGAACTGCACCTTGCTTGGAATCGGAAAATTTTGTAGCTTCTAAGCCCCTACTGTCAGCTTTAATTCCATTTTTCGTAATCATAAACCCTAAATTCTTTACCTTGTCTTGTAAAATTTGCATTTGTCCATTCTCAATTCTAATCTATTTTCTACTAACCTCCTAAATACTTCTATTAACACTTCTAAATGCTCTTCTAAACTTTTGCTGGCAACTAAAATATCGTCCATATATGTGATCGCCTTGTTTTGTTTTATCATGTTCGAAAATATGTCATAACGAATCTTTGGAATACCTGTGGAGCCATTTTAGACCCATAGGCATCCGCAAGAAGCGTTGCTACGCTCGACATCTCTTTCTAGCATGTTGTCGCCATTCTCTGTTCTCCGCACCGTAGCTTCTGGCGCCGCATGGTCGCGTGCCGCCAATTTGCGAACCGACGCTGTCGATCTGCTGCTGCAAATTTTCCTCGCCTTCCAATTTCATGATTCATCTCCTCCATAGTTTTCCGGCCACGATCCAGCTCCTTTCGATTTTTCTGCATCAGACTCTCCAACTCTGCACCTAACGTTTCCATGTCCAAAATTCCTTGCTCCTCCTCTGGAACGCTGCCTCAACTTTCATGTGGAACTGCACATAATCGGGAGTACAGATCCACTTTGGACCCTTTAGTTGTCAAATTTAGACATTGCAACCCTTTTTTCTTAGCTGAGCCATAGTCACTTCATTTATTTCCAGCTCCATTTTATTTTTTGTTTTAAATAGTTTATGAAAATTTGTTCACTTGATCCCACTTCTGAGATTGTATCAGGATGCTTTTATTGTATATTTAGTTTAATCTAGTGTAGTTTAACATAGTTTAGATTTAGCTTTAACAGTAATTTATAACTCTTTCTTTTTTCCTTCTTGTCTTTTTTCTTTTTACTGTTGGATGTTGATGCACTACGGTCAGTACAATCAAGTGGCCCTTCGAAACCAAAACGTGCTTTTAGGGTTAGGTGGTAATAGGCGCAAAAGAAAAGTATACGAAAAAGACTGCGAGGAAATAAAGACTATTATCGGGCAGCTCGATTGCTATCTTGCATGGGTACTAAGTGGTTTAAGATTTAAGTTTTAGCTTAGGAAGCCTATCTACAGATGAGGTAATTTTGTACAAATCATTATAATTTGCACATATACATATACACATACATAATCATGCATTTCATACGATGTTCTGCATTGGTGCAAAACTAAAGGCAGGTAGGATCTTGTGGTTCTACATGGTTCGTGGAAATTCAACTGACTCAATAGATCGCTGCTTTCCACGTCACCACGGATCAGATTATACAAAAGACAATGCCTAACATCGTTCTACGGTTTTCTAAGGAAGGTAGGTTAATCAGGAGAAGTCTACTAGAATAAGAGGGCAACCTAAGGTTTGCATCCCAATTTAAGCCACGAAGAGCGAAAAGTAAAAGTTCTTTTGAACTGACTCAATGCGTTTGCTGTGAACGTCCCACGGGGACTCCAAACGCAAGATCCATATTCTAAAATAGGACGAACTAACGAAGTGTATATATCTTTGTGACGTAGGGGCTATCAAATTCCTTCGACCACCGTTTAATAAATCCAAGCACAATAAATAAATCACAATGCACGAAATATGATCAATAAACTCCAGTTTAGGCTCTAGGCGGATACCCAAATCGTCAACTAGAGTGATCCTATCCAGAGAGCAGCAGTTCAGCGTATAAGTCGCAAGCATGGGAGAGACACGTTAGAATGTGAATGTGAATGTGAAGCTTGCATTTGGAGCCAATTAGGTTTAATAAGTTTGGTGTGCACCATTTTGAAAATTATTAAGATCTGTTTGTAAATCCGACTGGCAAGCGCGGTCATTTTATTGTTCTCTTGCGTTCTCGATCCAAACTGATCTTCTGCTCGCAGGCAGCGTGCTTTCAACCCCGGTTTAGGCCAGAGAGGCGCTCTCTTGAGAGAGTGTAACATCTCTCTAAAGAGACCAAATCATTCTTATAATAATTGACTCATCGAATAGTGTGACCAAATCATTCTTATAATAATTGACCTGCTACAATTATTATTTTTTAACCTTTTCTGGTGTTGACGGGCTCAAGCAAGCCTTGACACACTTTTAACTTGGTATTAACAGCAACCTTTACCTATTTTAATATAAGGTGCTTTTTTAAACATAAAAGATTATTTAGTATCTTTTTGATTGTTATTTTTCTGTTCGATACCACTGGTGGGGAAACAAGAGATGTTTATTTTGCTACCTTAGCTACCGGTGTATAGCACAACATACAGACTCTAAGGAGCTGATTTTAAAACTTTGCCCCAATGGGGAAAGTTACAATCGTCTACATTTCTAGAGTTGACATTTCAAACCGATTTTATTAGAAACGGTCTCCGCCTAATATAGAATCTAGCTTAGGTAGCTAATATGAAATCTTAATCTAGACTTATTGCTAGACCAACGGATGGTCTGTTTATCCATTAGCAAGGGATACATTTTTGAATGCGATAGGGCTGAACACAGAATTTTTGATCCCACGCAGGGATTTAAATTATATGTACATATTGTCAAGTGCAAGGATTTGTGTGCCCATTTGACCGCTTGTTAAAAGATACGCGCACATGCGCTCATATATGTTATATATATAAACGCTTTCTTGTTTAAGCAATGTGAATATTTGATGTTTCTTAATATAATAAATGATTATGTACAAAGGATATTTATTAGTCAATATTGTTTCCATTATTCAGTATTACGGAACTAAGTCGGGATGTCATGGAATCCACCAAGGCCCATTATTGGACTATTGTCTTCTTAAAGTTCCTTGCTGACTCAAACTGACTCCGTTCTTGAACACTTTTGCAGAGAGGATACCCCTGAGGTTCTGAGCTACATAGGTAACTTTGCCCTATAGCAGAACTTAGCCCTCACCATCACATTGCCGCCAAACCCTCGCTTAAAACAGAATCGCCGACCATGACGTATAACTCACCAATACATTTTGCAACTATCAGGACCATCTAGATTGAACTTCTTTTCATCACCCCAAAATTACGTTATGCCATTCTTCGCCCCATAAACGGTATTTATTAGCAAACTCCATGCGAGCCTTCATGTGTCGCTGCTTCTGAAATGTCTGGAATGTTGACAGATGAAGACAAATGTTTCTAGAAACATCTTGAGCAACACTCAAAAGAGACAAATGTTGCTGAGAACATGATGCATGATGAGAACATGTTGAGCAACACGCACGTGCGCTCTCTCTCTCTCTCTCTTTCTATCTCTCTCTCTCTCTCTCTCTCTCTCTCAAGAAGAACAAGAAGTATACACAAAACTTTATTGTTTGAAAACTTCTATGTTTATCATCCGATCAGAACACGTTCGCGATTGCCTGCTTATTAAGTCTATCTATTTACTTTAAGCCGAAAATCACGCCTATAGCTAATATAACGTTTTTTATGATTTTTGGGGGCGGAAGTGGACGTTGCCAAATTTTAAGACAAACTTGATCTGCGTCCAACAGATTCTAATGCTGTCACCAAATTTTGTAACTCTAGCTCTAATAGTCTCTGAGATCTGTTGTTTCACACGGACGGACGGACGGACAGGCGGACAGACGGGCATGGCTAAATCGACTCCGCTGTTGACGCTGATCATGAATATATATACTCTATAGGGTCGCAGATTTCTCCTTCTGCCTGTTACATACATTATCCGTTGACACTAACTTATAATACACTTGTATCCTATGGGTACCGGGTATAAATATAAACCCCGTGAATCTCCTAAAACAATGCTATCATTACCTAAGAATGAAAATATTTGAAATAAGTTCTTAAATTCGGCTTCAAGCCTATGCAGAGGATACGTTGGACTTCTGTAAATAATAAGGAAACCTAAAGACTCATATTTAAACACTGCATACTCGAACATGGCGGAAGATAAATTATTGAAATCCGAATAATTTCGCCCACTTGATCAGAGACTAAAATTCTAAAAAACTTCGTTTTCGGCAAATATAAGAATGCCTCTCTTTGAACGAGATCTACAAGAAGTCGACTGGCAATCAAGGCGCACCGCATTGTGGAAGCCAGGAATATTTTATATATCGTTAGAGTACGTTGAAGCCTCACCGAAACATAGGAAGGAAGACTGAGGCATTAACTGATCGGGGCAGATATCAGTAATGTGACACCGCAAGCTTTGTGTGTTGTGAAACACAGCACTGACTTTAGAACTGTCAAACAGGCATCTAAAGTGTGAATTTAATAATTTCGTGGACCTCATACTAGCAAGCTCTTGCTCTACAACTGAGTGACGGTCAGATCTCGGGGGGACAAATTGCCCAACTATAATGAGGCCAGCTGCACTTGTGGCTCTACTACAAGCTACATACAATGCTTCTCTTTGCATTCCTGGAGATGTGTGGACCTTCACACTAGTGTATGTAGCTCCCAGATTTTGTGAATGGTTTTACCTTCTGCAGGTACAATAGGAAATTGCCTGCGGTCGATTTAAACTTGCTCGTTTGAACGATATTGAAAGCTCTTTACAGTTTTCAGAACTGGGGTCCAAGAAGGTTCGGCACGATGAGTGCATTTAGCTCGAGCATTAGTTCCTACACTTTCATCTTAGAATTTTATCCAAAGAACATGAGGGACATTGGATGCATTGAAACCTATTTCCATTAGGACACCTGAAGCTCCATTTACAAGACCATCTGCAGTATCTATGTTGACCGTCATCATATACTTTTCAGTGGTTTTCAATATCAGGCTTGTACAAAGCCCTTGGTTTTGGGATGTTTTGAAATCTTTCACAGATTGCAAACATCATGAATGTGGAACCTCCAATTCCAAACCCTGATTTTCCTGTGAGTGCACACAATAGAATTTTAGCAGAGGTGGGATCACATCTTGACCTACTTGTAAACAGTTGGGAATAGACTGAAAAATAGCTGAAATCAACCGACTTTGGAAACACTTGCTCCGCCACCCACAAACTCATAATATACTTTATTATGTTTTGCGTTATAAAAAACATGAGAAAATAATGTTTTTTGCTTCAAGTTTAAGGATCTAACTAGACTTACTAAGTCTTGAGACGAAATTATTGGCGGGAGCTTTATTATTCGGATTGCATTTTCCGTACCTTTAGGGTTATCTGAAGGAGGTGCATTAAGGTTCAAAATATTAATTTGAAAACTTATTTCAGGGATTGCCAAAGCCCTGAATTCATAATCGAAATTATCCCCATGACCTTGGTCATCAAAATGTCATCGGGGAGAGGATGAAATGAGTTACCTAGGACCTCGTTTTCTTCATCTTCTTCGTTATTAGCACCTGCTCTACATGATTTAGAAAAATTATAATTTGCAGCAAAATCGGCTAAGCACAGGCCTTCGAGACTATCTGGCCGCTGAATGTAGTTATCCAGTATTCCCAAAACATTTATGTGTGTTGAACCCTGATCCAAAATCAGCAGCTGCTGTCTGGGCTTGAGCATTTGAACTCTGTTCTCAGCTCGTGAAGTATTTTTATAAACTTCCGCGTTGCTAGTCTCAGAAAAACGCATTCCCAAACAACAGTAAGCGGCTTCCTGAGCAGAAATCTCAGTGCCGGAAATAAATTTGTGGCCTATATGCTGCAGCCTTTGCTTGATGCTGAAGTTACCCCTTTGAATCTCTTCCACGGCTTCACGCATCAGCTTGGAAATACCTCTTTGGAACTTATTAATATATTTAATAATGTAGCTGCAGAACTGGATGTCCATATTGGCCCTTTGCATTGATAGAATGTTTCTATTATAAGCGTTTACTTAAATAGCTGCAAATGTTATTTTTAGAAAAATTTGGGTCTCTTTCAAGCCAGATCTAAGAGCATATATGTAGTCCTCGTAACTGAGGCTCACTTGATCGTAAGATAAAACATTTTCAAAAATGAGTTACCCCTCACTTCACGCATACACGAACGTCCGTGATTGTGCTTCTGGTACTCGACATAGTGAGCAAGCTCAGAATTGGTCAATAAAAGCTATGACAGATGGAAGAGTCAATTTATTCTCGAAGTCCATAGAGGGGGCATCTTTCAGCAAAAACATTCCATGGATATGAAGCGAGCCTTTATGCTGAAACTCAACACGTCAATAATAACTAACAAAAGGATGATTTTACAAGTTACATGGTCTGATCTTATCAAATGCGCCTTTTCGCTAAAACTAAAATTTAAAACCTCGTCTTCTGTAACTTCCGTCCTATCTACAGTTCCTTTTAATAACTGTAAAAACTCCGTCCACCTAGTCTCAGCATCCGACGAGGTGATGAAAAGGTTGGCAGAAAGAACTGGTGGATCATAGCCATAACTTTTTTCTTTTCTGCTTCCCAGTGAGCAGACGACGTGTGAACACCTTTTAGAACCCAATGACCTTCATCGTTGCGAATAATACTTTCTAAATGCTCGTCAGTAGGAGCGATAGCAGTTGTAATAGCTCGAGAGGTGCTCTGTTTCCTGAGGCAAATTTTAGTATTACTACGAATCTGGATCAGCTGTAACTTTTTATAATTGAATAATAACACAGGTCGACAAAAATCGACCTTTTTTTTTTGCCGGCGAATAAAAGTCATTGATTCTGATAGATCTGAAACGGTACATTACTAGCCCGAAACTGAAAAGTTTCCATCGCCCAAAAATTTTGAGAGAATCGCGGTCAAATTATCATGCACTGCTTGAATCGGCACTTTTCAAGGCTTAATAACTCCCAAACCTTACGTTGCTCAGAGCGGGTATTCAGCTTAAAAAGAGCTTTGACCTTCCTACTTCAATATTAAACAATAATATCCAATGGGAGACCTCTCGTTCTTTAGTTATAATGCATTTTACAAACTTAACTTTGTCACAAATGTTTGCTATGTTGTAGCCCTGAAACTTAGATCTAAGTAAGTGCCGTTCAGGTTCTCTAAATTCTACGTCCGTTTGTCGTCGTCTCCCAAACTCCACCTGCTCGTTTTCCCTATAGTCCAAGTCCCGCCTAAGGTCCATTTTACGCAGAGTATCGGCGTCCTTTTCGGACTGCCGAATCTCTGCGTTCATTCGACTATTTCTCCTATTGGCTGCATCTAGTCCTTGTTCTTGCTGCCTTATTCGGTCTGACCGTCGTCTCACTGAACGTGACTGGCTATTTCCAACCTGTTCCCTTTTCCTATAACTTCCATCTGCTCTACGATCTCTCTGTAACCTAGCATTATTTTCTCTGTCCTCCTGTACATGATCATTCTCCTGTTAATGACCTGCCTAGCTCGAGATCGTTGAGAAGCAGACTGCTGCCTTAGACGGGGCATTTTTTTTTAATTTTTGAAAATTTATATATTTAAATATTTAAAAAATAAATAATAAAATATAATAAAAATAAAAAGATAATAATTTAAATAGAATAAATCAAAGAAGAAAGATTATAATGAATAATAAAAAATTTAATGTGTCATATTTTTAGCCTCAATTTATTGTCACAATTTTTCCCTTATGGGATTTCTAATGAGTGCGAGAGAGACGACAACAATTTGAGTTCTCCCCACAATTATTAACTCTGGCGCTACTTCGTAAAATTGTATTTTGTAGGTAAAATTTATTCGGCAGAGACAATTTTTTGGGTTGCTAGATCGACTACAGTTGGGAAAATGGTCCGAAAATGGCTAAATACATTTTTTATGAAGCAATCTTTAGCTTATATGCAGCCTAAAATTATAAAAAAAACTAACAATATTTAAAAAAAATAACTAAATGGTTATTCTATGTTTATTTTCTATATTGTTGCCGTTTTTAATATTATAAAAAATCGTATTAAAAGCAAATTAAGATCCGCGAGTAGCTTTTCTAGAAATTAAGTAAGATTATGATATTGCTCTGGCTGGGCCTTAACTGTAGTGTATTTTAGAAGAAGTCAACAACAAATCATCTATTTCAATAAAGATAATCTAATATAAATAATAGAAAGTGGGTTTTCTTAGAATTTTCTTGTAATCTGGCAATGATACATCGCAGAGAATGGTCATTTTGCATAAAGTCAGTGAGACAATTTATTTTTCCGTCTCGATAGAAAATAATTTGTATTTGACATGACCAAACAGTGTTACTGATTGTATTAAAAATCCTCAAGAAACGAAAAATACTATCCAAAATAAAGTACATTTTCAATTAGTGTGCTTTGAGTTCGACGTGTTAGAAATTCAATGTGTCATTTCAGCCTAATGAAAATCACGTTTAATTTATAAATATTCGGAAACACGACGACGCACCAACACTTCCTCGACCGCAGTCAACGAATAAAACAAATTGGCGCGAGCTTAGAGAATGCAGTGCAATCTCATCTCCTTACACACACTTGTTTTGTGCATCTCTATTGCAATAAACAAATCGCCTTCTTATTGAAAAGTGCGGAAGCTATTAGAAGTAAAATTCGCTGTTTATTACGCAATATAAAGCATAGCCCAGGGGTCTAAGCGATGGGCAACCATTTTTATGAGAGAAAGGTCTAAGTTATAACCCGCTCATGCCAAAGAATTTTTTTTACTTTTTTAAATTAGATTCTTATTATTTTTTTCTCCTCTTTATTCAATTAATACGTATTATATCAGTTTGGCAAAGTTGGGTTACAAACTAGAAGTTGGTTATTTTTGGTCATTTCTTGGTGACGCTCGTTTTTTTCTGTAGTTTGGCGCAATTTTTTTTGGTCAGCAGTCGATCTGCCTAGACGGCCACTGGCTACGCAGTCGCAACAGCACCGTCTTAGGGGGGTGTTTTAAAATTTTAAATATCTTGGACGTTGATATGCACTACGGTCAGTACACTCAAGTGGCCCTTCCAAACCAAGCACGGGCTTGTTAGGGTTAGGTGTTAATAGGCGCGAAAGAAAAGTATAGGTAAAAGAATGCGAGGAAATATAAACTACTATCAGGCAGCTCGATTGCTATCTGGGATGTGTACTAAGTGGGTTAAGATTAATGTTTTTAGTTTAGGAAGGCTATCTACAGATGAGGTAATTTTGTACAAATCATTATAGTTTGCACATAGACATATACACATACATAATCATGCATTTCATACGATGTTCTGCATTGGTGCAAAACTAAAGGCAGGTAGGATCTTGTGGTTCTACATGGTACGTGGAAATTCAACTGACCCAATAGATCGCTGCTTTCCACGTCACCACGGATCAGATTATACAAAAAGACAATGCCTAACATCGTTCTACGGTTTTCTAAGGAAGGTAGGTTAATCAGGAGAAGTCTACTAGAATAACAGGGCAATCTAAGGTTTGCATCCCAATTTAAGCCACGAAGAGCGAAAAGTAAAAAGTTCTTTTGAACTGACTCAATGCGTTTGCTGTGAACGTCCCACGGGGGACTCCAAACGCAAGATTCATATTCTGAAATAGGACGAACTAAAGAGGTGTATGAACTCTTCGTGACGTAGGGGTCAACGAATTCCTTCGACCACCGTTTAATAAATCCAAGCACACCCCTGGCTTTATTCACAATGCACGAAATATGATCAATCAACTTCAGTTTAGGATCTAGGCGGATACCCAAATCGTCAACTAGAGTGATCCTATCCAGAGAGCAGCAGTTCAGCGTATAAGTCGCAAGCTTGGAAGAGACACGTGAGAATGTCATTTTGAGCCATTTAGGTTTAATAAGTTTGCACTGCATCGTTTTTGAAAGCTATTAAGATCTGTTTGTAAATCCGACTGGCTAGCGCTGTCCTTGTATTGCGAACAAAGTTTAACGTAGTCAGCGTACATGAGTAGTCTGGAGTTAGTCAAGACTTTGGGCAGGTCGTTAATAAATAATGTAAAAAGTAAGGGAACCAGGTGGCTCCCTTGCGGGACACCAGAGGTCACCCAGAGAACGTTCGACAAGTTGTTTTTAAAAAGGACCTTTTGCGTCCTGCCATTCAGATAACTTAAGATCCACCTAAGAAGATCGACAGGAAAACCCATTAAGTCGAGTTTTCTAACAATAAGGGAATGATTAACGGAGTCAAATGCTTTACTGAAATCAGTATAGATCACATCTGTCTGCAAATGTTGTGGAAAGCCCCTTATAATAAAAGAAGTGAGCTCCAGAAGTTTAGTAGTCTTTGATCTTCGTTTAATAAATCCATGTTGGCATGGAGAAATTACTGATCTACACAGGTGCTGCAAATGGGGAGTAATTACGTTTTCGAAAAGTTTTGGGATGGCTGACAACTTAGAGATTCCTCTATAGTTGTTAGCATCCACTTTGCTACCTTTTTAGTGGAGAGGGATCACGAATGATTCTTTCCAAATAAGGGGAAATTGGGAAGTCTCTAAGGATAAGGTAAACAATTTTAGACTGGGACTGCACAGGGACTCGGCACAATACCTAAGCACACAGCCTGGTATTCCGTCGGGACCTGGCGAATAAACCGGCTTGACACGTTGAAGATCCAAAAGAAGGGAACTTTCGTTTAAGCTAGGACTGAAGATTAGGTTTGATTTGGGCATGTTATAAGAATAGCTTTGGTTTGAATCGGATGACGGAGAATAAGTAGTTTGAAAAAACTGAGCAAAAAGATCGGCGATTGCCTGATCATTGTTTGATGTCGTATTTTTAAATGAAAGCGAGGAAGGATTTGTAATAGGCTTACGTTTAGTGTTGACAAAATTATAAAACTGTTTTGGGTCCTGCGCAAACTGAACCCTACAACGAGTCAAATAGTTTTTATAACACTCCGCGTTAAGCACGGTAAACTTTGACCGAGCCGCTAAATAGCGAGAATGAACTGCTTGAGAACCGTTACGCTTAAATTTAGAATAAAGATTGGACTTGACATTTTTGAGACGAGTCAACTCTTTACTAAACCAGGGAGGCTTATTTGAGATTGACGGATAGTATAACGGAACACATTCGGTAAAAAAGGAATTCATGGCATTGTAAAAAATATCCATGGCACCCACCATGTCAGTGCACATGTAAAGATCGAATCAATCCAACTCAGGTATAAAATTATTCAGCCGTCGAAAATCCGCCTTACGAAAGCAGCTGGCCGATCAGACTTATTCTCCATAACAGTCCCAATATCGAAAGTCAAATCGAAAGTAGGATGGTATGGATCTTCGGGTTGCGTCAAGGGCGGGACCCTAACCAAACTGACTCTTGCCGGATCAGAGACAAAGCCGAGGTCTAGCAAGCGATCTAAGGAATTTCGTACATGGTTGACTTGCGACAACGAAATGTCAAACAAGCTGCGCCAGCGCAATAAACTGATTGAATCTTGACTGCTGCGTTGTTTTTGTTCGAGTGGAAATTCCCCAGCTAGGCTGCTTAACGTAGTCGCATTTTTTATAATAGTTTTTCCGTGAAAAACCTCACGGATTTTCATGGCGCCCGAACAGGGACTACGGCTATAGCATTTTCGTGGAAATTCGCGTCGGAAAATTGATCACAAATAGTGCATTTTCGTCGTCTCGGCATGTGTTCAATTTTTCCGTGTTGCGAACATAACCTAGCTGGCGGCATTCGCCGCAGCAGTTGGAGTCGACTCATTAAGGAAAGTTTTGGCAATCATGCTAAACAACAAGGTATTAAGTGCCAAAAATTAAATTATCGAGCAATCCACCCTTTGTGTGAGTATTTTGCAAAAACGTTGCCCTCTCCAGCAACTGTTTAAAATTTTCGGCACTCTGTAAATTGGAAAACCAATTAAAAAATTCCTCATCTAAGCCAAATAAATAAAAGTGAACGGCCTTTGACAAAAATATTATGCGTGAAAATGTTTGTAAAATTCTGAAAAATTGGGTATGCTAATTTTTTGCAGTGTAAAAGGTACAGCTATCGCTGAGCGGCTATTTTTTCGATTCCCTTTTGTGCAGTACAGTACCCAGTTGCAGAGCAGTTATTTTTCAGCAATAAATACTGTTGCAGTGCCTCTCAAACAATACATGACATTTTGTAGGCACCGGCGGAAAAGGTGCAGTGAACTTAAGCGCTTTATACATACATATACATACATATATACATACATATGTATGTATTGCGCATTGCCATAGAACTTGGTCTACATTGGAAATTTTCGGTCTAATTCTTGGAAATTATTGACTTTGGAGCTGTGTGTTGGCATCGTTAACCCATATACGATCCACATACAGACTTTTTGGCCGAACTTAAAACATTTTGTGCACATTGGCGGTGTTTCGTGGGCACCTTTAACCCGTATGGGAACCACAAAAATCATTTTGGACAGTTTATATGTCGAAATAATAAAATATTTTGTGAGCTTTGGTAGTGTTTCGTGGGCACCTTTAACCCGTATGGGATCCCCATAAATAATTGGCACATTTATTGTCAAATAAAATTCAATTATTTTTACATTTTGGCGCTGCGTGTTGGTATAATACCTACATATAACAAAATTGAAATTATTAACCCTTATATAAACCAAATAAAATATTATTCTGCTTCGTTTAATATTTGGGTAACCGTCTAAAATTTATTACATCGGCATCAACAATCATAACGAGATTAATTTAACCCTTGCACCAGACATTCATATTTGTATTTTGTTTTCTTTTGAAATAAATTCCAATAATTGTCAAAATGAGCCAAGATAAAGAATTAGGTGCAGAGGAAGTCAATTCCAAATCAACAACAAAATACTGTCGACAATGCAAAAACACGACAAGGTTATGAGTGACATTAGGCGTATGAAAACGGCATTCGAGGAAAAACTATTTCTTTCGATAAATTTCAAATTGAATACCGAATGCAGCTGCTCGAAACTTATTGTGAAAAATTGATGGATATCCAGGCAGACATCGATGTTCTAAACCCAAGTAATGATTTAAGAGCGTCTGTTGAGGATATGTGTATTATTACAAAAGCTTTATATCGGTCCGCACTAAAAGAAAACGATTCACAGAAACTCAGTCAAGGGGATAGGAGTGTTCATCGTCATTCGTCTCAATTACCCAAAATGAGCCTTCCCAAGTTAAGTGGAAAGCATGCTGAGTTTAAAAACTTTATAAGTCTTTTTGAGAGTTTGGTCCATAATGATCCATCGCTAACAAACGTTGAAAAATTCAACCATTTGCTTTCGTGTCTCACTGATGATGCGTTGGGAACTGTGAAGGCGTTTCAAATTTCGGACAATAATTACGAAAAAGCGTTAGACTGTTTAAAAATTTTTATGACAATAAATGTTTGATATTTTTGATACAATTTCGCAACTGTTTGACATTCCCCATGTACAAAAGCCTCTGCTTCGGGCTTGAGGTCTCTTATCGATGAGATGTCGGCTCTTTATGCATCATTGCAGTCATTGGGGAGTGAAAAGGAGATTAACAATGCAATCTTTATTCATATAGCAATGTCAAAGGTAGATAATGCAACAAAATCTCGTTTTGAAGAACTGCTCGATTATAATAATTTACCGACATGGTCCGATTGTGCAATTCAGTTAAATCGGCGATATCAGCATCTAGCTGCTGAGGAATCAACCAAAAGTAAGGGAAAGCCTACCCAAGGTTCTTATAAAGGGTATTCAAAATCGTCCTTTTCATGCACAAAACAGATCGCCGGACTGAGTCAAAATGTCGGTACTGCTCAGCGGCTAATCATGCTTTAGGCAAGTGCCAAGCTTTCATTGCCCTTCCAGTGATTCAGCGTTTCGATTTTGCCAAGCACAATCGTTTGTGCATCAATTGTCTAAATGAAGGACACTCAGTAAAGAAGTGTAAGGCTGCAAAATGTCGAGTTTGCTCCAAACCCCATAATACGCTTCTACACAGAATACGGGGTAGAATACCACCCAGCCAGGTCAGCTTCAATGCCACAAGTGGCATCACAGGCAACGTCTGCAGCTTCGGATCATCCTAATCAAGCCTATTCAAGTCATGTTGCTAGTAGTGATCAAGTTATTCTTGCTACTGCTGTAGTAAAGGTACGGGATAGATTCGGACAGTTCCAATTAGCACGAGCTCTGTTAGATTCTGGCTCGCAAATAAATTTCATGGCCGAGGATTTAGCACAGCGTCTACGGTTAAAGAGAGAAGAGTCGTGCTTAAATATTACTACGGTTGGAAAGAATGATTCGGTGGTACGACACAAAGTCCACACGTCGATTCATTCTCGCGTTAATTCTCACACTTTTGCCACCGATTTTTGGGTGATAAGATCAATTTCTACATATCAACCCGATCATGAAGTCAATTTTGCGCAATGGAGTATTCCAGCAAGCATTGAGCTGGCAGACCCTCGTTTCTACAAGCCCGCAAAAGTGGACTTACTTATTGGAGCAGAATCCTTTTTGAACTATTGAGCGTAGGCCAAATAAAGCTAGGTTCCCAACATCCGTCAATTCAAAAGACTTTATTGGGATGGATTGTATCGGGTAAATATAATCAGCATACATCGAATAGAGCTCAGGTGTGTAGCGTCACGGTCAAGGAAAATGTTGGTTCTCTCGACTCTCTGGTGGAGCGATTTTGGGACTTAGAACAAGTCGCTGAGAGATCGAAGGCTGCATATACAGCTGAACAATTTGCGTGCGAGCAAAACTTCAATCAAACCGTACGCAGGCTATCGTCAGGTCGTTTTGAAGTGAAGCTGCCATTTAAAACAGATCCAAGTGTTCTTGGCTTATCCTTCGAAACGGCAAAGCGCAGATTTTTGCGTTGGAGCGCAAACTGGCAAATAATGTCGAGTTACATGACATGTATCAAGACTTCATGAAAGAGTATCTTGCTCTTGGTCATTGTCATTGCTACCAACCCTCCTCCAGGACACCACTACTATATTCCTCATCAATGTGTCCTGAGACCTGAAAGTAGCTCCACAAAGTTGCGAGTTGTATTTGACGCATCGAGTAAGACGTCAACCTCGATCTCACTGAATGATACTTTAATGGTGGGGGCAACTATTCAGCGGGAGCTTTACTCTATTCTAGCAAGATTTCGATTGAACAAGTATGCCTTAACGGCTGATATTTCAAAGATGTATAGGCAAGTTAACGTTGCAGCAGAAGATCGGGACTTTCAACTTATTTTGTGGAGGGAGAAATCGACACAAGCTCTTCAAACCTATCGCCTCAACACTGTTACGTATGGGACAGCCTCAGCTCCGTTTTGGCCATCCGTTGTCTTTTGAGATATCAAAGATTTATGCTGAATCATATCCTATCGCCAAAGAGGTGATATCAAGCGACTTCTATGTTGACGATATGCTCACAGGAGCCAACAGTTTAGAAGAGTTGGAAACCATTCGTAGAGAAGTAACTGAGGTCTTGAAATTCGGGGTTTTGATCTGGCCAAATGAGCCACAAATCATCCTAGTCTGCTGGCTAATAAAGGGCCAGATAAGGCTCTTATAGTTGACCCTTCCGCTTCCATAAAAACACTTGGTATGAGATGGAATCCTCAAAATGACGTTTTTCATTATAGCTTGGAAGATTCGTTTGACTCTTTACCATCAACAAAACGCAACATTTTGTCCTTCACAGCTCGGTTGTTTGATCCCTTGGGTTTATTGTGTCCGTTGATAACTAAAGCAAAATTTTGCTTCAGGAGCTGTGGCGACAAAAATTGGATTGGGACGAGTCAGTTCCCATGAGTTTGCATACTAGCTGGAATAGGTTCAAGTTGAATTTACTGGAGTTAGACAAGATCTCCATACCTCGGTATATCTGTCTATCTGCTTATGAAACTGTCCAGGTACACGGCTTCGCAGATGCATCGAGTGAAGCCTATGTCTGTTGCATATACGTCCATACCACTTTTGGGACAACTGGTTTATCGAGACTGCTAACCGCCAAGTCTCGAGTGTCCCCCATAAAACAAAAGTCAATTCCAAGGCTCGAGTTGTGTGCAGCGCATCTTCTTGCTAAGCTATGGGCTCAAGTAGCTCCCTTGCTAAACAACTTTAAGTTGGAAAGCATTAATTTCTGGTCTGACTCTCAAGTCACATTATATTGGGTAAAAGGGATCCATCCACATTGGCAACGTTTGTTGCAAATAGAGTTTCTGAGATCCAAGAGCTCTCAGAAAATGTAGTCTGGCGTCATGTGCCTACTGAAGAGAATCCGGCTGATTTGGTGTCACGTGGAACAGACATAGATGGTTTGAAGTGTACTCTGTGGGAGAATGGACCAAAATTCTTGCTCAGAAGTCAAGACGAGTGGCCTCGTCTTCATCAGATTGAAGTTTCCCTGATTTACAGCTGTCCGAGAACAAGAAAAGTGTGGCAGTATGTTCCGTAACAAAAGCCAACCGAACGTGTTTACTGATCTAATTAAAAGATGCTCGTCATATAATAAACTACTTCGGATCATGGCATACGTAAATCGGTTCATTCAAGGGTAAAGGCGGCTTCGAGACGTGAATATTTCGGCACAAGAACTAAAAATATCGTTCGTTAGGCTGGTCCAAATACTTCAAAACCTTGAGTTTGGTTCAGAATACGTCAAGTTAGAGAAATCGGAATGTTTGGCCCCACATCTTCAACGTCTAAATCCCTTCATACACACAAGCGAGCTTGATGGTATGACCTTTCGATTAATTCGTGTTGGAGGGAGGTTGGGTAATGCGCCTATTCGTTATGATGCCAAATTTCCATTATTGCTGTCTCAAAAGTCACAATTTGTTACCCTCTTTCTTCGCAATTTGCATCGGACTCATTATCATGCAGGCGCCAAAGTGATGGTATCACTCTTGAGGCAGCAGATTTGGCTTATCAACGCGCGAGAGGCGTGTACAAGGATTGTCCGTGACTGCGTCCACTGTTTCCGTTATAAGCCCAAGCTACTTGGTCAGATAATGGGCAATTTGCCCGCCGATCGGGTTAGGAAAGCTCGACCCTTTTGATTTGTGGGGTGGACTTCTGCGGCCCATTTTATGTCTCGCTGAAGATCCGTGGAAACCCCCATTAAGACTTATGTGGCTGTCTTCGTTTGTTTTCGTCAAAAGCTGTTCATCTTGAGCTCGTTGTCGATCTATCTACTGACAGTTTTTATCTGTTTTCAAAAGGTTCGTCGGACGGAGAGGTCTTCCGGAGAAGGTTTACAGCGACAACGCCACCAATTTCGTGGGAGCGAGCAAGGTTCTCGAAGAGCTGCACGTAGCGTTTCACCGGAATCAGGATCAACTGACGACGTACGCGGCTCAGAGGGGCGTCGAGTGGTCCTTCATCCCACCGAGGTCACCACACTTCGGCGGACTATGGGAGGCCGCCGTCAAGGCAGCCAAGCACCGCTTGCTGCGAGGGGTCGGCAACGCCAGGCTTACAGCAGACGAGTTGAGCACCCACCTGGTGGAGGTAGAAGCGCTGCTCAATTCCCGTCCGATTGCATCCCCTGGCAACGACCCCAACGATGGAGAGGCTCTCACACCAGGACATTTGCTGATCGGTCAGCCTCTTCTTACGCTGCCGCCAGAATCCGAAACAAACGGAATTTGCAGCAAGGCCAGCTTCGGATATTTGAAGCGGTGGCGAATGCTGTCTGCTCTCAAGCAGCAATTTTGGCAAAGCTGGTCCAAGGATTACCTTGCCAGCCTGCAGCAGCGCAACAAATGGAGCATCGAGGGCCCCGATCTTAAGATTGGGTGCCTTGTTCTCGTCCACGAGGACAATCTGCCGCCACAACGGTGGCTTACAGGGCGCGTGGTGGCAACAACACTCGGCGAGGACGGCAGAGTGCGTGTTGCCGAAATTCGGACGTCTGGAGGCGTCATCAAGCGCGCAATCCACAAACTGGCGTTGCTGCCAATAAGCAGCACAAACGAGGAAGTTAAAGCGCCGGAGCCCTTCAACGGGGCCGGAATGTTGGATCAGTAGCCTTATTTTGTAATTATTAAAAATAGAAAAACATGAATTTAAATATGAAAAGAATTATCTAAAATGTAAACAAAACATAATGGTCATATTCGCCATTGGGTTTGCACTCAAGCTTATTGCATAGCTGAGTCGCTTACTCTTTTACTGATAAGCACTCAAGCCTAACACAGAGCTAAGTCGCTTACTCTTCTACTGATAAGCTTTGCAACTTCGGAACTCTTGTAATTTTTGGCACTGCTCGTGTGAGCAGGTCAGTCGTTCGTTATCGCTTGAAACCGCTGGCTGCGCCAGCGCAATAAACTGATTGAATCTTGACTGCTGCGTTGTTTTTGTTCGAGTGGAAATTCCCCAGCTAGGCTGCTTAACGTAGTCGCATTTTTTATAATAGTTTTTCCGTGAAAAACCTCACGGATTTTCACAAGCCATCAATATAATCGTGACGTGCAGTAGTTAAAAGTGTGTTAGAGGATTCAGTTGTGGACCAAATAGCTCCAGGAATGTTAAAATTACCTAGAACAATTAAATGGTTCCTATCGGAAAGTCTATTGGAGATCGACTGGATAGCGGAAAGGTGGTTCCAAAAAATAGGCAGTTCCGACAAGGGAGGAATGTAGGAACATGTACTAAAAGTAAAACTACCATTAAATGATAGCTTCACACAAAGGAATTCAACATCGTTGCATTCCTCGAAAGCTAATACTTCAGAAGTGAGGTTTGAGTCAACCGCAATGAGGATCCCGCCCCCTAGCCTGGAAGGCCGATCTAGCCTGTATGTTGTGTACAGAGCTAGAAAAACTTCGGAGCTTAGGATCTTCGGCTTCAACCAGGTTTCTGTGAACAAAATCACCTGGGATGCCAAGGAAACACCACCAGAATACAATTTAGGAAGCTTACTACGTAACTCCCTTGCATTCTGATAGGTAAGAAGTAGGGAATTGGTTAGTTTTTTGGAGCTGGCACAGTGGTTTTGTCCGGCCTGGGTAGACTAATTGCTACAGGCCGTCTTTTCTTTTTCTTGGCTTCGTACTCCTTAACAACAACATACTGCGGCCAGAAATCGGCAGAGCATATTGTGTTAAAGAGTTCGTCAGGGACATTTATTTTGAAAGATGAAATATCCCTAGCATAAGAAAATTTAAATTGTTCCATCTTAATTTTATCGGACTTGGTTCTGTCTCGAATAAAGACAGTAACAACTTCAGATGTTTGAGATGGGTGAAGCCGAGAAACAAATATCTGCCTCGTTGGTGGTACTGCAATAAGGGCTTTTGGCAACACAGACTGGTTGGCTCTATTACCAATTTCGGCCGGTAATCCAGGCCTGTCCTCCTGGGGAGCATTCGGGACTGGGATCTGAGGGGTCGTTAATTTTGATTTTGATCCGCCAGCGGACTCAACATACAACACTGGAGCTGCGGTCCCTGTCACGGCACATTCGGTGGCCGAATCTTTTCTTGCACCCGACCTCAGTATCATAGGAGTTAGATATATTGGGGTCGAGGGCTGTGCCGAGGGAGTCAGTTGTTGAGAACCTGCGTCGAGTTGCAGGGCGGCGGCCAAATGCGGTGTGCAAACCGTGGTTTTCTTGTGCTTTGGGGACTCGTTTAACAGCTTAAGCTTCACACAAGTCAGCCATCCGGCCTGTGCAATCAAGGCACTTGGCGTGCACGATATTGTCACACAGCCAGCAGCCAATAATAGGGTCCTCTGCTGAAATTAGTTTCTTGCAGGTTTTAAGGACACAGACAATACTAGAGGACATTATAGTGACTTACCACTGTACCAGTCAGAAGTTAAGAGAAAATAAGAGTAGTTACGTGCACTAAGAGAGAACAAGAGAGCGAGAGTTAGGGAGCTTAAGCCATCAAGCTGTAATATCGGCGTAACGGATAAAGCACAAAGAGGAATGCAAAAATGCAGATAAGCAAATCGCTGCACAAAACTAATTTGCAATTAATATTGTTATTAATACACAAAAACAGCTGCATGCACACGCGAAGTGAAACGGATAATTATTATGGACACAATATAGAAGTTTTAAATAAAGCCCAGTGGTTTATAGCAAAGCTTATACACAAAAACGAGGCGCAAAACAAAAACAGGACCGTTCACTTTGAAAGAGAAAACGATGATTCGAACCTTATCGTAATATCTTCCATGTTCATGTTCATCATCCGATTTTACTGAAATTTTCATAACAAGTCCGCTCAAGCCTATTCATTTATTGTATCTATTAACTTTATCCCGAAAATAACGAGTATAGTTTATTTTATGCTTTTTTATGATTTTTGAGGGCGGAAGTGGGCGTTGCCAAGTTTTAAAACAAACAAAATCTTCGTGTAACAGATTCTTATGTTGTCACCAAATTTGGTAACTCCAGCTCTTATAGTCTCTAAGATTTGAAATTGATTCCTATCACCTAATGACGAAAGCTACTTTAAATAAGTGTCAGAAATGGACAGCTAATAACGTAATATGTGAAGGTAACGTGCGAGATTACTCCTTTTAAACCAAATAGTAAATATAATTGTGTTTATAAAACAACGACTTAGAAAAATTCTTACTGGGTTGAGTTGCGGAAGAAAGGTAGTTGGCTATTAAAGGTTCTAGAAACAATAAAGGCTATGGTACAATGTAATAATTTTCGACAAGAAATAATTGATATTCCTGAGCAAGGAGTTCTCACTATAGTATCTGATTGCATTGTAAGAACAAAAGATATAATATTAATAGCTCACCATAGCATTAAATCAGAAAGTTATGGGCCAATAGCAGAAATATAAATAAGATTCTTAATATTGCTTGGAATCCAATAACATTACCTGTAATAATCCATGCTAAAGACATTTAAAAAAGTAAGGAATGAATTAAAAGATATAAAAGAAAACTGTTTTGAAATAAAGGGACCTAATTTTCAGCATATCTCAGGCCAGGTGTCATTAATCATAGGGTTATAATCATGTTAATTATACGAGGTGTGTTCAAAAAGTATCGCGAATTTTGTGTTTTTTCAAAAATTATTTATTTATTCATGAATATCTATTTTGTCCCCTTCAAAGTAATCCCCATGAGACAACGGTTTTACCAATCTTCGAAGCACTTCAAAAAATCATTTTTTTTTTAATCTTGTTCAGCTCCTCCTTCGATGCCGTCTTGATCTCGTCAAGCGTAGCGTAACGTTGTCCTTTTATGGGCCTCTTCAGTTTAGGGAACAAGGAAAAGTCACAGGGGGCCAGATCTGGGGAATACGGTGGCTGCGGCATCATTAGTGTGTTGTTTTTGGCCAAAAAGTCGCGCACAAGCAACGATGTGTGAGCATTGGTGTTATCGTGGTGCAAAAGCCAATTTTTGGCCAAAAGGCCAATCTTCGCGGCCTTCTGAGAACATATTGTACCACCAATAAACGTTGCTTCGGTCCAAGGTAGCTTCTCCGTATGCCACAGTCAATATTTGGAATGCATCCGCGCACTTAATTTCGTTTTTCACACAAAATTTGATCCTGGTTCTTTGATCCATTTTTTTTGAATAGGTAAATATCGAAGACGATCGAAAACAAGCAAAGCAGCTGTCAACAATTAGGTGAACATTTAAAAGGGCCGAGCTTGTCGGCATAAGTGAGAGACATGACTACAAACATAACGCCACAAAAAAATCGAAATTCGAATATACGTAACCCGCAAAAATTCAAAATTTGCGATACTTTTTGAACACACCTCGTAATTGTATTTATAATAAGACGAATTAAATTTCAAGGCGCATGCAAGCCATAATTCTTTCTGGCCCTTTGCAGAATGTTCACACATAAACATGACATTGTATTTAGGATCATTTCGTCTGCCTCACACAATAAATTTAGAAATACCAATTGTGATCTAAAGTTATCCAAAAATATCACTAAAGAATTTTCCATGCTGTTTAAAAGGTTGCGCAACGGGGGAGCAATGGATAAGACTTCCCCCGCTTAGACCAGCAAATGTGCTGCCTCTGCGAAGGCCATAGATAAGAGTAAAATTAGAATCAAATGTCCTATATAAAGCGGAGATCGTTCAAAATAAAATCAGTTTTCAACTCAACTCAGCAAATGTAGACGTCTTTTATTAGAGGTTTAAACAATACTCTTGCAGGGTAATATAGTTTTAGTCCGAAGCTTGCAACGCTCAGAAGAGCACCTTAATAATGATTTATTGAATGTTTGTGGTTATATAAGCTATGACAGTTTAAGATTTAGATTTATTGGTATATATCTTTCTAACGCTACAAGTTTTAAAACTACTAAATTAATGCGCTAGTCACAATGAGTTTATAATTGACTTCACATATTTGACAAAAATAAAAATTAAATTAAAGTCAGAAATCTGGGTCTTGTGCATGTTAGATTGTTACATTTTCTAAAAGAGGTAAAAGTTAACTTTGCGAAAAGATATATTGGTTCTTTTTTAAAAATAAATTTTTAAGAAAAGTCAAGATACGCATCTTTATCCATCCAACTAGTTCTATATTAAATATTTTAAAGGCATAACCAGACACATGTTCCGTCTGTGGCAAGTTGCATATGTGTATATATTGCAGTGCTATTAAATACAATTTGTACTTTATTTTAACTGATAGAGTCGCAACTAGAGAAAACTTCTAATCCATAAAAAAGGACAGGAACCATACATGTTTTTGCTATAAGTATACGAACATTAATAGGCAGGCATCTCTTCGTCACAGACAGTGCTCTCAGAATTCCATATGTTTTTCCTACCGTCTTGTTAATGTGATCGTTCGAGGTAAGGGTTCTGTTGAATGTAAGTCCTAGATTTACGGCTGTCTCGACATACTCCAAGGGACTGTTATTAATATGCAGTCGTTGGATTACCTTAAAGACACCACGAGTAACATTTTCAAATTCAGATCGCACATTTGACAGTACAACAGATTGACGACGGTTTTTTAAGTACGAAGACACAAGCTTAACAGAAGCTTTTGAAAACAGAGACATATTTCGTAGCTTCCAACAGAGCACATTGTGGTTAACTGTGTCAAATGCCTTGCCATAGTCTAGTGAAACGAAAAATGTCACACATTGTTATCGTCTACTTGTTTCCTTATATCGTCAGTAATCTTTAAAATAGCTGTAGTACAACTTCAATTTTTCCTAAGTCGGGACTGATTATTATTAAGCATTTCATTGTCCATAAGGAATTGATTGATTTGATTTGCCATTATGTTTTCTAACATAAGAGCTAAGGCTCTGGTAGTGAAGCGTGTGCCTGCCTGCCGCAGCGCCAAGCTAACTCAGCCAGTGGGAGTTGGCAGTCACATGCCGACTACTGAAGACCGACCATACGTGGTGAAGAACCACATCCTGCTCGAGGTGCCCCTGCTCTAGACTAAATATGGCGGATCTAGAGAGGACAACTCGAAAAAACCCGTAATCACCGGTGTTACCGTACCGTGCCCCTGTGATGAATGGCACTACGTTAGTGTGTCTTTTAACGGTGGCTTCCGGATACCTGGCACCTCCGGTCGTTTAAGTGCCCGATCCGGGGTATGAGGCTTTACCCCGGGGGATACTTCCTTCCGCACTACTCGTGGGACCAATCTATAGAAACTATCGAAAATACCCCCCTGATTTCCGGGAGCCCGAAGATGCTATGGGCATATGTTCACAAAGCTCTGGCACCGACAGCATCACCAAGGAAGCGGAAGAAACTCTCTCGCCTCCTCAAAGGATGACAAACCAAAGCGGATCGCACTATCGGGCGCCGCAAGGAAGAGGTTGCGCAGACACCTTGCGAACGGCATACCCATGGAGAAGGCCAAAAGGCTCGCTCAGAATACTATGGACCCTCCAAGGATAATGCCCAGCAGGAGTGGAGCTACCACTAACAAACGAGGTAGATCGGTCAACACTACCTCAGAAAAGGCGTTGAAAAAGAGGGCCATGTTCAAAACCGCGGCACCTAGTGCCCTGACGAAGGGTGTTCCTGCAAGTGTATTGCCGGCCACGGGGCTCCAGCAGCCTCCACAACCGCAGCAGCGGACGGGCAAGCAACACAGAAGTAGTCACCCCAAGTCGGTGTTATGGCCTCCTATAGGGACGTTGCCAGCTCGGTTGCCAGAAGGCGATACTCCCTGCCGACTACCCGGAACATCTCCTCACGACGGAGCAGCTGAACAGCATTCAGTCCGCCATCTGGTCGAGAGCGATGGCCCTGAGACACGGCTCTGTAAAGCCGCTGTTCTCTGGCTGCACTTTCCGACCAGGGTGGATGGCCATAACGTGCGGGAATGCGGAAACAGCCGACGTGCCGCTGTCTTCATTGGCTACTTTCCGCTCCCGAATGCGGACATGAAGACGGACGAGGTCCTGAAGCTCGTCGAGGGCCAGAACAGCGGCCTGCGCGTGAGAGACTGGCGTGTCTTCCCCAGAGAGATGAGGCAAAACATGGCCATTAAAACGAATGCGCTAGATCCAGTTTTGGCCAATCAACTGAAGTCGCTGGCGACTGACACAGGCGGTGGCTCCTGCTCTCGCAGAGGAGAAGCCCACCTGCTTCAAGGCCACACTGGACACGGCGGCGACAAAGCCACAGGATGCCGCTGACGGCACAATCCGGGCATACAGTGGTAAGGAGGCTAGCGGCACCGCAGCTGCCCAAAAGCCCGTAGCACCGCGGAAAATCCTGCGCCCTCGCGCGGAACAGGGCGCGTAAACAATGGTGTGAGGTGCACACCTGAGGAAGAGGCCTTTCTGCGCATTAACCGAGGCCGGAAGATGGCGGCCAGGGGCAGAAAGGGGGCGGACTAATGTTCCGTCCCCCTCCCCCCACTCTCCCCAACACCCAGAGACACCTCCACCATGAAAAGGCTGCATCTGACGTCCTTTGTGAGAGGTTTGCTACAATGGACATATCATTTATACAGGAGCCATGGAGCCACGTGTCCTGGGGCTTAGCACCCCATCCGGTAAGCTGCTATATGCAAACTATATCCAACCTCGCCCTAGAGCGGCGTTGTTAATTAACAATAATCTAACATTTGTTCCCCTATCACAGTTGATCACTGAGGACCTGGTGCCTTTTTGGGTTAAAATACCCACTGCCCATGGCGAGCAGGAGGCAGTGCTGGCCTCCGCCTATCTGCTCGGCGATATTGACGATGTGCCTCCGGCGGCTACCTGTGCCCTGGTAGTGCACTGCCAGAAAACCGACTCCGGTGGATCATTGCTTGCGATGCCAATGCACATCACGCGGTCTGGGGGAGCAGCGACATCAACAAAAGAGGTGAGTACCTTCTTGAGTACATTATTAGTAATAACGTAGGTTTATCAGGGCAGCGAGCCTACATTTATCAACGCAATTAGAGAGGAAGTCTTCGACCTAACTCTCTGTAGTCTGAATATGTTGTCCGTTGAGATCACTATGTCAGATCACCAGCACATCAGATTTAACATAGGAGGTGCCTTGCAATGTAGCCTAGTTACTAGAAATCCCAAGAACACTGATAATGTTTATACCCTTGCAGAGGACATTATAATTTACCCATGATATTTGCAACGCAGTGAAGGAGGCTTCTCAGACCCCATAAAGTATATATATTCTTGATCAGCATCACCAGCCGAGTCGATCTAGCCATGTCCGTCTGTCTGTCCGTCTGTCGGTTTCTACGCTAACTAGTCTCTCAGTTTTTGAGCTATCAGCATAGTCTTATTTCTTTGGCAAGCACTATATATGTCGGAACGGCCGAAATCGGACCACTATATCCTATAGCTGCCATAGGAATTATGGCGTAATTAATGTGAAAAAAATTTTTACTTCTCTGTTTTTCAACGAATTTCTATAAATTTCGAGATATAGTCGTTTTTTATAGTTATAGAATTACCGCTTATTATATATACTAGGATCGCCCAGTGGGGGAAAATCCCCCACTCTACCAACTGTCGACGTCTTTTCATAATGCAAACAAACGATGTTCTATTTCAAATGAAACATTTTATTTTGAATGAAAGAAGATTTGAAACATTCCCTGATTATGTGCAGTAACATCCAATCAAGAATTAAAATGAAGATTTGAAACATTCCCTGATTATGTGCAGTAACATCCAATTAAGAATTAAAATGATATTTTGGAACTTCCGAATATTTTGAAGTCGATTTGATCAAAATGCAAATGCAACTGAGTCAGATACTTTAGCTTCAGAACTAATCATTGCGAACGCTGAATTTATCTTCCGTATATTTTCAAAATAATGTTTGGATCGCCTCTTAACGCTTGGATTTGAATGGCTTAGATCGTGGTAAAACCGATTGAAATACTCATTTTGTGTCAATAATGGAATGTCGACTTTGCCCTTGTGACAACAGAGTGTGAATGCGGTTCTGTAATTTGACGTTATTTCACATGCAAAATGTCTCGCATTGCAAAATCTACAATATAATTCGAGTCGACCGAGTGAATAACTATCGAAATTACGCGGAATAACGTTTAATGCAACTTTGTAACTATCATTCAATTCATCGAAAGGAACTTCATCATCATCATAAGTAATATCTGGATTAATTACATTGCGGTGAGAAGCAACGCTTTGTCTAACGGCTCTCCTCTCCCTCCCTGTTAATGTTCGGTGGCGAGGCATAACGCGTTCGAAATTCTAAATTCTTCAATTGAAACCACAATTAATCGATGTGATAGAATGAAAGACACTCACCGAAACAACCTTTAGACTGACGCTTCTACGATGTGAATAACGAATAACTTGAACAATCGCAATTCTGAAATTATCTTTTCAAAATAACCACGTTCTTTGGATTCACAATTCACTTTTGCCAAACTCACCAATTTTCTCCAGTTTTTCTGCTTAAATTTGAACAACTTTTGATTTATCGCAATAGAACGGAAAAGATTTCCAATGCTTGCTTCGTTAAATTGTTGTTGTTTCCGTTTCGTATGCTTCATATACGTATTTCTCGTTTACCTGCAATTAACAGGTAACATTGTCAAATTCAATTTTTTTTCATATTCTGCACATCTACAAATTAATACGAATCGAATGGTATATTCCGTTTCAAAATCGGTTAACGGGAAGTAGGGGAAAAAGGGATTACTAAAAAAGGCTTAGCCTATTAATATATAGATATTACACCAGTTTACAAAATAAAAAAAAATAAATGCTCCAAGCCTGTTGATGCGAAATTCTGGTAGAGTTGAGTCCCCAGATCACGAAAATGGCTTTAATTTGTTTTTCTATGGATACGTTTTTTTTTTTAAGATTTTTTAAAGTTTTACACAAAAATATTCTGCTCATTTTACGTTTCTCATTTTATAGCTCGAGTTGTAGCCAACCAATTTAGCCGTCGAATGTTTTATTTTACAGGTAATGAACTAACCTTTTGATTTTTTTACACTTTATTTAAATTGGATAAGTACTTTGTGTGCTGGAGGTTGATAAACTTGAAAAAGTGGAAATGTTAATCTGTTAACTCAAATGTTAACATGCTAGCATCCTAAAAACTCGAAAAAATCCGTTGAAAAATCAAAACGTGTTTTTTCTAAATTTAATCGCCCAAAGTATCAAACAGGCCTTCAACTCCAGAAACTGCTGAAAAATGGATTTATCGTGGACTTTCAAAGTTAAGTAAAATGAGAAATTTTTTAAAGTTTTTGGGCAGATGTTTACTAGATTAAAGGTACAGTGTTGGACACCGCCCTTAGATGGTCTGTTAACTTTGCTAAAAAAAAGCTAAGTTTCGTTAAATAAACAAAAATTTACAAAATTAAGTTGAAGTAAGATAAAAATTAAATAATCCAAATTTAATGAATAGGTTAAGATCTTGACCACATCTCAACTAAAATTCAGGAGTAATATCGATTTGAAGGGGGCGCTCTTGTAAATAATACTCCTGCTATATTTTTTCTGCAGGATAAAAAGATTTGTTTTTATACCACGTTTTGAGGCCGCGACGCCGTATAACCCCTTAATGGTACCAATGACCCAAATAAAATTAATACATTGTCTATGTAAATTTTTGTTTATTTAACGAAACTTAGCTTTTTTTTATAGCTAAATCCGGCTGTTCATCACACCTAGCAAAGTTAACAGACCATCTAAGGGCGGTGTCCAACACTGTACCTTTAATCTAGTAGACATCTGCCCAAAAACTTTAAAAAATTTCTCATTTTACTTAATTTTGAAAATTCACGATAAATCCATTTTTCAACGGATTTCTGGAGTTGAAGGCCTGTTTGATACTTTGGGCGATTAAATTTAGAAAAAACGAGAAAGAAAGCTAACTTCGGTAAACCGAAGTTTATATACCCTTGCAGTCAGCAATTGGATCATTGAAAATCGATCCAATTTGGTAATGTAAAAAACAATGTCAAATTATGTAAATTTTGTAAATTTTACATTTTACATGTAGAATTTTACATTTTCATATAAATCGACCGATCCCTTCTATGGCAGCTATATGATATAGTTGTCCAATCTTAATGAAATTAAAACCGTAATTCTAGAACTATAAAACGACTTTATCTCGAAATTTATAGAAATTCGTTGAAAAACAGAGAAATTAAAATTTTGTACATTCATTTCGCCATCATTCCTATGGCAGCTATAGGATATAGTGGTCCGATTTCGGTCCGTTCTGACATATATACTGCGTGCTAAAGAAATAAGACTATGCTGAAAATTTCAGCCCGATAGCTCAAAAACTGAGAGACTAGTTCGCGTAGAAACCGACAGACAGACAGACGGACAGACAGACGGACAGACAGACGGACGGACAGACAGACGGACAGACAGACAGACGGACATGGCTAGATCGACTCGGCTGGTGATGCTGATCAAGAATATATATACTTTATGGGGTCTGAGATGCCTCCTTCACTGCGTTGCAAATATCATGGCAAAATTATAATACCCTCTGCAAGGGTATAAAAACACGTTTTGATTTTTCAACGGATTTTTTTCGAGTTTTTAGGATGCTAGCAGCATGTTACCATTTGAGTTAACAGATTAACATTTCCACTTTTTTCAAGTTTATCAACCTCCAGCACACAAAGTACTTATCCAATTTAAATAAAGTGTAAAAAAATCAAAAGGTTAGTTCATTACCTGTAAAATAAAACGACGGCTAAATTGGTTGGCTACAACTCGAGCTATAAAATGAGAAACGTAAAATGAGCAGAATTTTTTTGTGTAAAACTTTAAAAAATCTTTAAAAAAAAACGTTTCCATAGAAAAAAAAATTAAAGCCATTTTCGTGATCTGGGGACTCAACTCTACCAGAATTTCGCATCAACAGGCTTGGAGCATTTTGAGTGTAAACTAGTGTTATATATTATATAGCTGCCATAGAAGGGATCGGTTGATTTTCATGGAAATGTAAAATTCTACATGTAATAAGTAAAAATTACAAAATTTACATAATATATTTTTTCAACATTACCAAAATGGATCGATTTTCAATGATCCAATTGAAGTCTGCAAGGGTATACAAACTTAGAAACTAGCAAATATCTGCTAATATATACGTCTTTATCTAATGGTATACAAATAATACTTTACATTTATAACAAAATGAAAGATACAACGCATTTAGGATATGTGCAATAGTCAGACAATCGGAAGACAAAAGACGATGCAATTCATTATAATGAGTACAAATAACGCGAAACGGATGATGGCAATCAAAGTTTGTCCTGCTGCAAAAATGTCGGCCAGAATTGTGACGTTCTGGCCGGAACACACACTGTATTCGGCTTAGCAGTGCAGCAGAATCAATTTGTCCCTGAATAAGTTTGTGCAGGAAAAGAACTCCGTGGCAAGTTCTCCGATCCAGGAGAGATGGAATGTTTAAGAGTTGCTGTCTCGCGGCGTTCGGTGGTAGTTGATGATGATGAGGGTCCACGAATAGCACACGAATAGCCCTCGCCGAGCAAACAAGAGAAACGGTTTCTGCACTGACTCTAGTAGAGCTTGATGAACCTGATATTGGGAAGACCATACACGTGAACATTACTCAAGTATGGGCCGGACTAGGGAAGATGCTTGGTAGCGTAGGGATCATCAAATTCCTTTAACCAACGCTTAACAAAAGCAAGTACACCCCTAGCTTTATTTACTATTATGGTAATGTACTTAGCAAAGTTTAGGTCGTGTCAATATAATTTTCCAAGATCGGTTACCTTATAAATACGTTCCAACACGCTTGTTCCTAACGAGTAATTTGTAAGGAAAGGGGTTTTACGATAGAATGACTTGAACTTGCAATTATAATGGTTAAGAAACAACATGTTGTCGTTACACCAGGTGTTATTTGAGTCCTCTTGAAGCCGTAAGTGCAACAAGGGACTCGTAATATTTTACATCATCCGCGTACATAAGCACATGTGAATTGTGAATAATATTTGGCAGGTTGTTTATGAAAAGACCAAACAGGAAAGGACCAAGGTGGACTACCTTGGGGAACACCTAATGTAACAAAGACAACATTCGACAATGTGTTGTTGAATAAAACTATCTGTGTTCGTTGAAGTAGGTATTTAGAAAGCAAATCTAATAAATTATATGGAAATCCTAACAATTCCAGTTTCCTAAGCAGTAGCGAATGATCGACAGAGTCAAAGGCCTTACTAAATTCGGCGAAGATTACATATGACTGCATTTTGTTATTAAAACCATCTCGTATAGTTGAAATAAATTCCAGGAGGTTTGGTTGTCGTCGACCGACGCTTCATAAATCCATGCTGAGAAAGGCTCATTATTGAAGAACATTGATGCTGCAGCTGAGAGGTTATTAGTTGTTAAAATAATTTGTGTATGGCACTGAGCTCTGAAATCCCTCGGTAGTTTGAAATATCCGAACTACTGCCCTTCTTATTGAGAGGAATAATAAACGATTCTTTCCACAAATCAGGAATGAAGCCTTTGTCAAGGGACATTTGAAAGAGTTTGGTCACTGGACCTGGCAGGGCACTGGCGCATTCTTTGAGGAGACAACTAGGTAAAGGATCGGGATCAGCAGAGAATGGCGATTTCATGTTCATTAGACACTAATAAATGTCGTCTTCGCGAATTATAGGCATGGCGATATAATTTGAATGTGGGAGCGAATACGGATAGGTGGAAGAATTATAATTATGAGAGGAATATATTGATTGAATGAAATTAGCAAATAAATAAGAGTTGTCTAGATCATTATAGCCTTTTGTATTATTATAATGTAGAAATTAAGGAAACAGAGAAGATTTTTGTTTTGAATTTACAAAAGCGAAGAATTGTTTAGGGTTGTCGAAAAACTCTCTTTTTCAACGAGTTAGGTAGTTATTGTAACATGTGGTGTTATGAGCCAAAACGAACGGAACGAGCAATCAGATACCTGGAATGGTCCAGTTGAAGACCGGATCTTTGATATTTTTTGAACAACCTAGATTTGGTGTTCTTGAGATAAGTTAACCTGCGCCAAAACCATTGAGGCTTGTAAGACGGTTCCGCAACAGGAAACGACGGAACATGCGCATTAATTGCTGAGTTCAGCAAGTCGTAAAACATCCCCAAACTGACTGGAGGTGATTCTTCGGAGTTCGTGAAACACCAGTCAGCTTAAGAGAAATCTGTGTTCATTTCAGTAAACGCAGCTCAGCTGAAGCAGTGAAAAGTTCTGATTTCGATTGAAGGTTAGATCGTTTCAGGAAATCTAGATTCTAAAAGAATCTCAAGAGTTGGATGATACTTGCCTTTCGGCAATAATAATGGTTGTATTTGTGAAAGTAAACCATTAGCAAATTCGGAGGCAAAACCAGATCAAGAAATTTTTTGTTGCAATTACCCACTGAGTTAAGCTGAGCGTGCTAGGAACGGAAGCGTTACTATCCATGGATGGCAACCATGAAAGAGCAAGGAGATTAAAGTCCCCTATTTATCACCAAGCAAAGAGAATCTCTTGGATATGTGATAAGTGTTGCATGTATATATTGAAATCGGATATACGGGAAATATATGAACAGGTGACAAAAATACTGGAGTCCGGAAATCAAAGGATACACTATTGGAGTATATTTTGCTAAGCTTACCTAACAAACTAAGCACATTTTGATAATGTATAAAAAAAGATTGATTTAGTTTTTTGAATTGGTCAGAGTACTTTGGGAACTACGAGCATTACTATGATTTTTGTTTTTATTGACAAATTCATGTACAATGGCATACTCTGAGCAAACCTTGGTATCAAGAGCTCTAGGCAGAATTAAATCAGAAAGATCAATCTGAAAAGAAGATTGAATATAAAATTAAACTTGGTGACAGAGAAATCAGTTGAAGAAAGGTTTAACTTTTGGCTAAGGTGGGCTGTAATGTCTTTAACCGTAGCATCCGGGCTTAGGCGTGACACAAACACCGATTTAGTCGGAGCCACTCCAGCAATCGGTCTTGAGGTGCGTTGAGCAACTCCAGTTAGTTTTTTAACGCCATAACTAGGAGTAGCCACGATTGGAGACAGTGTAGTCAGCGACGAGGCCGCTAGTAAGGCAGATGCAATTGCCTCCGGTGCAGCCGGTACGGCTGGAGAATTAAACAAGTTGTTTGGTGTAAAAAATCTATTTGGTTCCGGTGAGGCGACTCCCGCAAAATCAGTTTAAAGCGATCTATTAGGTTCCGGCTGCGGGAGGGCAGCAACTTGGCCCGACTGAGCCTGTGGTGTAGTTAAGATAACATGAGCAACGTACTTGCAGTAGGTGTTCCAATGAGATTCATACAGGCCACATTATGTGGTATTTTTCTCTTGGGCGAATCACTTAAGACTTTGAGGCCAAGAAACTGAGACTCGACGGTAATGAATTTTTCTTTTCGGGCTACGAAATCCTTACGTACATCAAGAAAACCATTTCGGATCTGCCGCTTAAATGTACTCATTTCATTTTCGATCTCGCTGCAAGCGATGCAAGACCAAGTTAAGCCAATTTTTTAGATATTAAATCTGTAAGGCGGCCATTTGATCCAGCCCCGGCACATTTCAAATGTGCACAGTTTCCACAGAGCCAGAAAGCCAAGGAACACTGTTATGGAACTGGGAAAGTTTATGCTGTTGCAGGTTTAACACAGAGTATTAATTGAGATACTGGACAGTTTTGTTCATTCAGAAATATGAGAATCAAAGACAGTTTTGAAGAGCGCAAGCAAACGCGTCCGATCGGCACAACAGTTCTCACAGCAGTGCAAAAGGATTGATGCCCAAAAATTAGTAGTTAAATGCTACATTAAGTTTTAAGGGCCTATATAATGCCGCAAACAGAATTTAGATTACCCCACTTATGCAAGGTATTTAAAACATTGTTGACTTGGAACTGCAAGGGTGTCACTTTATAGCACTCTACTCACACTCAATAAAATTTGGGTGCCGGTGCTACTGACCACTGGGCAGTAAAGTAAAAGAAAAACACATACACAAAATTGTCTGTGTGTTGCAAGTACCCTGCACGTTGAACACCCACTCTAAACGGTATTTTTCGTTGACGGGTGCTGATCATATTCGCACTCAGAACGGATGTAAGAATAGACAAGCAGTAAGAAAAAAACAACTGCTCTTAAGAGGGATGCGGGAAAAACACACACTTTTATGACCCAGATGTCTACAAAACACACGAGTGTTTATGCAGTTATCGCGGCTTCTTTGGTATACCCTTGCAGAGGGTATTATCATTTGGCCATGATATTTGCAACACAGTAAAGGAAGCATTCTTGATCAGCATCACCAGCCGAGTCGATCTAGCAATGTCCGTCTGTTCGTCCGTCTGTCCGTCGGTCTGTCGGTTTCTACGCGAACTAGTCTCTCAGTTGTTAAGCAATCAGGCTGAAATTTTTAGCATAGTCTTATTTCTTTAGCACTCAGTATATATGTCAGAACGAACCACTATATCCTATATCTGCCATAGGAATAATGGCGATATAAATGTAACAAGTGGGAAAGCTACAGTCGAGTGTGACCGACTGTAAGATACCCAGTACAAAAAGCATTGTAGGTGAAATTAAACAGCACATGAACATGGAAAAAAGGAAATGTTGACAAATAGAGACAAATATTGCTAAAAACATTTTGAGCAACACTCAAAAGAGACAAATGTTGCTAGGAACATGTTGGGCAACTTTAAAAGCGACAAATGTTGCTAGGAACATGTTAAGCAACACCCAACAAAGACAAATGTTGCTTGGAACATGTTGAACAACACGCACGTGCGCTCTCTCTCTCTCTCTCTCTCTCTCTCTGTCAAGAAGAACAAGAGGTATACACAGAAACTTTATTATTTGATAACTTCTATGTTTATCATCCGATCAGAACCCGTCCGCGATTGCCTGCTTATTAAATCTATCTATTTACTTTAAGCCTAAAATCACGCCTATAGCTAATATAACTGGCCAGTATGTCCATCGCATTTTTTTGGGTGTCACAGCATTATGAAAAAAATTATAAGTTGTGTGATATCATCTTGGGACTGAAATCAATGGACTTTCAAAGATCGACTGGAGAAAACATTTTGACAAAAACTAAGTGCTTGTTTTCTCAATTCAATATTGAAAACATTGACTATGTAAAGTTTGTTACGGATAGAGGGGCAAATATTAAAAAAGCTGTGGAGAACAACACTCCACTAAATTGTAGCAGTCACCAGTTTTCAACTGTGTCAGAGAAGTCATTTGACGAGGCCAACGAGATTCATAAAATTGTAAAAACATGCAAAAAGATTGTTAAATATTTTCAAAAAGCAAATATGCAGCATAAATAAGAAACAACTTTAAAAAGCGCATGTAATACTCAATGGAACTTTACCTACAATATGCTTAAGTCCATTCTTGATAACTGATTAACTGTGGATTAAATATTAAGTGTGAATCAAGCGGCTGAAAATTATATGGATTTGAGTAAATCTACAATACAAATATTGGTTGAGCTTCTGAAGATTACAAGCGAATTTTTTAACACGTCGGTGGTGTCGTTGTGCCTCAATCCTTGGAGGACACGATTTGTGCAGCTGAGCTCGTCGAATTTGGGGTGGGTTCTTTGGACGCCACTTTCCTCTCCAAACGTAATCAGAACAATTATTTACGTGCCTGAAAAATAGTAGAAATCGTTCGTCAGTCTGTCTTTCTGTCCACATTGCACCACAAGCGGATTTATGCTTGATCGTAAAAACAATCGGGCTATGTTTTGGCTGTTTTTCCTCCCCATTCGCAAACTTCGAGCGCCTTTGGATCGTCGCGGGCCGTGCAATACGATCCCCTGTATTTCATGTCGTTCGTCAAAAGTTATGTAATTTTCTTGACCCAGTCTTCCATTCGTACCAATGCCCCCCTTTTAATGGGTTTCTACCAATGCATTTTTGTTGGTTTAAGTTCACATTACAAGTTTATTATAAAGGTTGGTCATTAGTGCATTGGACATAAAAGTGTGTAAAAAGGTGTGGTTGATATAGCCAGTGATATTCTGAATTGGTTAAAGCTGTTTAAGTAATATTTAAGTGGGTTAAAATTAACATGAATATATTTAGATATATAGTGTCATTAACGCTAATAAGATAAATGGTCTGAACCTAATGTATCAAAAATGGATATTAAGTAACGTGTATAAGTGTATTTGAAGTCCTGGATCAAGGTTGTGAGGAGTTGTATGCAAACTCCCCACAACGCAGGGTGCAGTGGATGCACACTGCCGAGAGCAGCAGCCGCTTGGCAACCAAGCGGGGCAAGGGTACGGGGGGGGAGGATGAGGACTGCCTAGCAACAGGCAGTGCCGATGCAGGTGTCCACCACAAAGGAGACGCCGCTAATATAGCGGGACTCTGGTGGACGTTGTACCCGGTGGCGTGATCGGCGGCCGTGGACTTTGGCCGCCAAGGAGGAGACGCCGATAACTAACGGGACATGGGCCGGACTTTGGACCCGGTCACGCGATTTGCGTCGGACTTTGGACCGGGTCGCGTGACCGATGCGTGCAGGAGTAACGGGACTAGCGGAGCCTATAAAAGGCCGAGGACGCAGGCGCACGGCAACTAGTGCGTGTGCGAGAATCCGAGCGTGTGCGTCAACGGAGCCAGTCAAAGTTAAACTAGAGGCCGCGAGAGATCAAGAAGCAAAGTCGAGAAGTTCGGAGCTTGAGTGGCAAGTCTTCCGAACAGAGACTTCAACGCTGAGATCCAACGCGTGGAAGGACGACAACAAACAAGGAGCAGCGAGGTCCAGTGGCAAGGACCAATCGGAGGAATCAACGGTCGAGCAAAATCAAGTTGTGGGAGTTGCGCGTGGCTAGGCTTTGCCGGGCGATACACCGCGTCGACGAGATCCCGGACCAGGGCGCAGAGCGGGCGATAAGGGTGGCTAGGCTTTGCCGGGCGATACATCCTGCTAGCTCGGTGCCTGAGGCGCAGAGTGGGCGATAAGGGTGGCTAGGCTTTGCCGGGCGATACATCCTGCTAGCTCTGTGCTCGAAGCTGCAAGGCGGGCGTTCGGAGTGGCTAGGCTTCGGCTGGGCGATACACTCTGCTAGCTTTGCAGTGAGGTCGCGAAGTGGGCGTTCGGGGTGGCTAGGCTTCGGCTGGGCGATACACCCTGCTAGCTTCGGCAGCGAGATAACCAAGCGATCGGCGAGGGGAGTGCAGCCGCATCCGGAAGGAGCAGACCCAGCGAGAATTATATCATAGACATCAGATTGAAGTACAATAAAATTCTGAATACGAACTTAACCCGAAGCGTTCTCTGGGCGGGCCTTCACGTTTATATAAATTTGGTGGGACGAGCACACGATCTCGACTGAGCTAGCCGCACATAATCGTTGCGAGCTACACCCAGGAAATCAGCTCGTTACATCTGGCGCCCAAAAACGTGATTGTCCAAACAAAGAGATGGGGAAAAGTTTGATAAAGAACATAAAAAGGAAGAGTACGATGGCGTGGCAAAGACGCTGGGCATCCAGCTCATCGGATCGGTCGACGCCATGAGGAAAACCTTATCAGAATTCGTAGATGAACACGGAACAGACCCCGAGGTGGCAGAAACATTGGCTAAGCTTGAGGAAAGATTCAGCAAGATCCCAAGCATAAAAATACAGCTAGCAGACCCAGAAGCCCTAATTGCAAGCCTAGATGTCACAAGCATGCAGGACACAAGCAGAAGCAGGGAGTCGAGCAGGGATAGACGCCCGGAGGAGAAGACGAACAAGCCAGACTACGCGAAGGTAGCAAAACAAGTGCGCGAGTGGAGCTTCAAGTATGACGGAAACGACAAGCCTCTGGAGTTCTTGGAGCAAGTGGAATGGTATGTCGCAACATACGGCCTCGACCTTAACCTGATCCCCAGAGCGATGCCAGAACTCCTACAAGGCAAGGCGTTGAAATGGTTCATAGCCAACAACAAGCTATGGCAAAGCTGGGGAGTTCATCTACGACTTCCAAAACTTCTTCTTGCCGAGAGGTTACATGGAGAAGTTGGAGGACCAGGTAAAGCAGCGCAAACAGAAATACGGCGAGAGATTTAAAGACTACATGGTTGAAATCCAAACCCTAATGCGGCCACTGCGAATGTCCAGAAGGGATTCACTGGCACGAATCCTAGAAAACAGCACGCCAGCACTCCGCATATTTATGCGCCCGTATGAGTGCAAAACCTCGATGCCGCAATGGCACTAGCCGACGAATTTGAAGAGCTCGACCAGCAGCGGGAAGAATTCGAGAGGGAAAACGCTGCCCACAATGCCAGGTCTCATCCACAACAAAGGACAGAGCAGAGTGCGGTATGCAGAAGATGCCAGGACGAGGAGGATCACCCAGGTGGAAACGCGCAGCACAACCGGAGACCAGCGGTGCCCCAAAGGGAATTCGTGCAAAACCCAGCACAAGCATGCCGGAGGTGCGGAGGGCAAGAACACTGGGCGAGAGAATGTCGGAATCAGCGGATCGTGTTCTGCTGGATGTGCGGGAGGGTCGGAAGAAGGACGGTAGAATGCTGCCAACCGTCGGGAAACGCTCAGCGATCCCAGCCTGTGAGAGGCCAGCAGGGATCGCAAGGCTCCGCCTCGCAAAACTAATGGGGAACCTAACAGCCGAGGAGACACAACTGACCGCAACGGTGCTGATAGGCGGAGTCCAAGTCAGAGCAACGGTGGACACAGGAGCCACAGCCAGCTTCATAAGCGAAACGTTGGCGGTCACTCTACAACGAGCTGGAACAAGGGAGCCCATTAAGCGACAAGTGCATATGGCAGACGGAAGCTGAGTCCAGATCAACGAGCAGATGGCAGTGCAGATCGGACTCGGAACAGAAACGGTGACAATACAACTGCTGATACTCCCAGGAATAATCGACGCGCTGGTCTTGGGTTGGAACTTTCACCAACATCGGCGCAGAAGTCAAGTGCGCAGGACACAAGGTGGCGATTCCAGCGAGGAGACGGAACAATGGATGGCTAGAGAGAGATTGTCCGTCGCCGTCGTCGAAGGGCCTCAGCAAGACAACGAAAGAGAGGCGGAATTCCTGGAGGCAGAGTTGGCCGAATTCAGGCGGATGAAAGGACCGTCAAACGTAGCCATACACAGCATCACAATGAAGGACGACAAACCGATCAAGCAGAGGTACTATCCGAAGAATCCGAAAGTACAAGGAGAAATCAATGCCAAGGTGGATGAGTTGCTGCAAATGGGATGCATCGAGCATTCGAAAAGTCCGTATAGCTCCCCATAGTAATGGTGAGAAAGAAGACTGGCAAGTGGAGATTATGTGTTGATCTTAGGCAGATCAATGCAAAGTCAGTAAAGGACGCATATCCCATGCCAAGAATAAATTTCATCTTGGACCAACTAAGGGAAGCACGATACATCAGCAGCCTGGATCTCAAGGATGGATACTGGCAAATTCCCTAGAGGAACGGAGCAGGCAGTTTACAGCTTTCACAGTGCCGGGCAAAGGTCTGTTTCAATGGAAAGTGATGCCATTTGGACTACACTCGGCGTCAGCCACATTCCAACGAGCACTGGACAAAGTGATAGGGCCCGAAATGTCGCCACATGCATTTGCATATCAAGATGATATCATAGTGATCGGAAAAACGAAGGAGGAACACATAAGAAACCTGAAGGAAGTTTTTCGCAGACTGAAGGAGGCAAACTTGCGGATTAACGCTGAAAAGTGCCAGTTTTTCCAAAAGGAACTGCTCTATCTGGGACACCGTATAACAAAACAAGGAATCGGCACGGACCCGGACAAGGTAGCAGCGATCGCAGAGCTAAAACCACCATCAACTGTGAGAGAACTCAGGCAATACCTGGGGTGGCGTCGTGGTATAGGAGATTCGTTCCAGATTTCGCAAAAATCGTGATGCCCTTAAACGAACTGCTGCGCAAAGGCACGAAATGGGAATGGTCCCAAAACACCAAGACGCGTTCGAACAGGTGAAAGCGAAGCTGGTAGCAGACCCAATCCTAGCATGTCCAGAAGAAATGTTCGTGCTACAGACGGATGCTAGCGACTACGGGATAGGAGCAATCCTCACGCAGAACACAAAAGAAGGAGAAAAGGTGATATCCTACTCCAGTAGAACACTGAATGGTGCCGAGAAGAACTCGACCACGGAAAAGGAGTGTTTGGCGATAGTGTGGGCCGTACGCAAGCTGCGGCCATATCTGAGGGGTACCATTTTAAGGTAATCACAGACCACATGGCTTTAAAATGGTTAAACAGCATAGAAAGCCCTTCAGGCCGAATAGCGAGATGGGCCTTAGAACTGCAGCAGTATGATTTTGAGATTGCATACAGAAAAGGCCAGCTAAACGTGGTGGCAGACGCTCTATCCCGGCAACCACTACCGGAGAGTATCCGCCAAGTGAAGGAGACGACCATATCATCGAATGAGTCGTGCCCATGGATCACAGAAATGGTGGAGAAAATCCAGAGGAACCCACAGAAGTTTCCCGACTATATGCTAGAGGGATCAACCTTGTACAGGCACATTCCACATCGAGCTGGCAGTGAAGACGTCGTCGCGTGGAAATTGTGCGTACCCCAAGGACTAAGGGAAAGCGTACTACGAGAAAACCACGACTCGCCAACGGCTGGACATGTGGGAACGAGAAAACGATAGCCAGAATAGCGGCAAGATATTACTGGCCAGGTATGCAGCGGGACACGAGATCGTATGTCAGGAAATGCGAAAGTTGCCTGAAGTACAAGCCAAACCAGCTACAGGCAGCAGGACAAATGCTCACGCAAGTGCCGGAAGAACCCTGGGCTACAGTGTGCGCCGATTTTGTGGGACCGCTGCCGAGATCAAAGCACGGGAACCAGATGCTGCTAGTGCTGATCGACAGGTTCTCCAAATGGACCGAGCTGGTTCCCATGAGGGCAGCCACGGCAGAATCGCTGCGGAAGGCATTCAGAGAACGAATTATAGCAAGATTCGGAGCACCAAAGGTAGTGATAACGGACAACGGGGTACAATTTGCGAGCAAGGCTTTCAATAAATTCCTCAAGGAAATGGGAATCCGCCATCAATATACGGCCCCATACACTCCACAGGAAAATCCTACTGAGAGAGCGAACCGGACGGTCAAAACAATGATTGCCCAATTCGCCGGAGATGACCAGAGGTGCTGGGACGAAAAGTGGCCAGAGATCATGCTAGCCGTGAATACGACCATATCGGACTCCACCGGTACTCACCGGCGTTCCTAACGCAAGGACGCGAACCCAGACTACCGAGCGCCTTGTACGACAAGGAGACACTGGGCACGGGACGACAAACAGAGACGCCCGATGAAAATTCTCGCAAGCTGAAGGATATCTTCGAAATCGTCCGAAGAAACTTGGAAAAGGCGGCGCAGGACCAGGCCAGGTACTACAACCTGAGAAGGAGGCCTTGGAGTCCAAGAGTCGGAGACACGGTGTGGGTAAAAGAGCACCACTTATCGAAGGCCGTTGAAGGATTCGCTGCGAAATTGGCACCCAAGTACGACGGACCATTCAAGGTGACGAATTTCCAGTCGCCAGTCATTTGCGTCGTACAGCACGAAGTCTCTAAGAAGGAAAAGGTAGTACACATAAGTCAATTGAAGCCACAAAGTGTAGAAGGAGTCGAGGATGTTACGGCCAGGACAGAAGACTCCGACACTCGAGTCAACAACGCGCCACAGCGAGGTATCAGCAGGGCGCGCGAGGACAACGATCAGGATGTTACCGCAGAGGCGGAGGACTCCAACGACAGAAGCGACGAAGAAGGCCAGGATGGTACCGCCAGGACGAAGGACTCCGTCGTCAGCACCAGTCACACACCACTGCGTAGATCCAGAAGAGTGCGTGAGCGGAACCAAGCGGATGCTATCGCCAGGCGGAGGACTCCAGTATAAGGGAAGAGAGCAAGAAGACATGTAAAGTTAACGGAAAACGGAAATTAAACAACAGCCACGGAAAAAAAAAGGAAACATATACAAAGGTCCTGCCCACGCAGATGACGCGCAATGGAGGCAACTGCCTGTTGCATCCGAAGAAGGGAGGAGGACGATACGGAGTATCGTAGCACAGCGCGACCCAAGAGGGGCAGCATCAGCCACAGCCATAGGCGAGAGGGGGCGCAGCGCTGCAAGGCCTGCCCTCCAGCTAACGGCGTCCCGCTGGTGTTGTCGCTCTCTAGCCAGGGGCACCGGCGACGAAGAGAAAAGGATGAACAAAAATTGAAGCAAGTTTCAAACGATTGAAAACGTTGAGAAAAATGTTGAGAAAATCTCTGGTCTGAAACAGAACAAAGTTGTGCAAAGCGAAAGCAAAGCAAAGTTGAGCAAAGCGAAAGCAAAGCAAAGTCGAGCCGTAACTGGCAACGTTGCGGCGTGGGCCGCTGTCGGGGACAATTATGTGAATTTAACCGAGTCAAAACAAACCGCTACTACGGCGAAAGCCAAGTGATACAACCACTAATTCCAAGGGTCTTTACGGGCTGGACGGAAGGTTAAGACACAACAACAACAAAAACAAGGAAGCCGGTAGCGGCGGAAGAAGAAGACGCGAACCGGTGGGCAAGGGAGAGGATACGTACCAGCGGGCAATTCGCGATCCAGGCCCCAGGAATCGGCATCGGGGACCCTGATCTGCGAAGGCCGGCACCAGCGAAGATCCAGAGGAGTACCGACGAGGGGCTGCAGCAGACGCCACCTCAATCCCGCGGTCGGTTCCGCTGCCGTCGTCGTCGCAGCGCTGCTCGGCGGCTGCCATAGTCCACTCCAATCCCGCGGGCGTCACCGCTGCCACCGCAGGCGCAGCGCTGTCCAGTCGCTGCCCGGCCGTTGCCGGGCAGGTGATCTCCCAGCGTTCCAGTGCCTATGAGGCCTAGCGGAGGGTAAAACATCTCCAACGTTCACCAAAAATGCAATTTCACTCGCCGGCAGTGGTGGGGAAAAATGCGCAGATCGTTAGGAAGATATCGATAGCGATCTTCCGCGATGTGGTCACACTCAAATCTGGTATTTTCAGTGTTGAATAACTCCGTGCACTGGAAAATACCAGTAGAGATCAGTAGCAGTGTGACCAGGAGGAGTGCGGTATTTAAATACCAGAGCAGAGACGAAAATACCGCGGAGGAAGGCGGGAATTTCGAAAGCAAAGAGGACGTACCCGAAGGCCGATTCCCGAATGAAAGCAGCAGTCTTTGTGCGTTTTCGAAGGAAGGGGAAAGTGTGAGGAGTTGTATGCAAACTCCCCACAACGCAGGGTGCAGTGGATGCACACTGCCGAGGGCAGCAGCCGCTTGGCAACCAAGCGGGGCAAGGGTACGGGGGGGGAGGATGAGGACTGCCTAGCAACAGGCAGTGCCGATGCAGGTGTCCACCACAAAGGAGACGCCGCTAATATAGCGGGACTCTGGTGGACGTTGTACCCGGTGGCGTGATCGGCGGCCGTGGACTTTGGCCGCCAAGGAGGAGACGCCGATAACTAACGGGACATGGGCCGGACTTTGGACCCGGTCACGCGATTTGCGGACTTTGGACCGGGTCGCGTGACCGATGCGTGGTGCAGACGGATGGCGCCGAGGAGTGCGTGCAGCCCAGTCAACGGAGCCAGTCAAAGTTAAACTAGAGGCCGCGAGAGACTGTCGAGAAGTTCGGAGCTTGGAGTGGCAAGTCTTCCGAACAGAGACTTCAACGCTGAGATCCAACGCGTGGAAGGACGACAACAAACAAGGAGCAGCGAGGTCCAGTGGCAAGGACCAATCGGAGGAATCAACGGTCGAGCAAAATCAAGTTGTGGGAGTTGCGCGCGTGGCTAGGCTTTGCCGGGCGATACACCGCGTCGACGAGATCCCGGACCAGGGCGCAGAGCGGGCGATAAGGGTGGCTAGGCTTTGCCGGGCGATACATCCTGCTAGCTCGGTGCCTGAGGCGCAGAGTGGGCGATAAGGGTGGCTAGGCTTTGCCGGGCGATACATCCTGCTAGCTCTGTGCTCGAAGCTGCAAGGCGGGCGTTCGGAGTGGCTAGGCTTCGGCTGGGCGATACACTCTGCTAGCTTTGCAGTGAGGTCGCGAAGTGGGCGTTCGGGGTGGCTAGGCTTCGGCTGGGCGATACACCCTGCTAGCTTCGGCAGCGAGATAACCAAGCGATCGGCGAGGGAGTGCAGCCGCATCCGGAAGGAGCAGACCCAGCGAGAATTATATCATAGACATCAGATTGAAGTACAATAAAATTCTGAATACGAACTTAACCCGAAGCGTTCTCTCTGGGCGGGCCTTCACGTTTATATAAATTTGGTGGGACGAGCACACGATCTCGACTGAGCTAGCCGCACATAATCGTTGCGAGCTACACCCAGGAAATCAGCTCGTTACAAGGTGTCATGCGACCCGTGCCGATGATCAGCCTGGCTGGGGGCCCTTTTTAAAACTAGCCCAGTCGCAAACGGAGCATCCGGATACCTGGCGCCCTCCGGATTAGCCAGCCTTACCTCCCGCATTGCGGATCTCTGCGAGAGGTGGACCACCCTTTCTCCGCCACTCATGGGAACAATTATGGACCAAGCAAAATACACAAACAACAAAAAGGAGACGGGAACTCCAATAAATCCGGCGAGGACCGAGGGTCCTAACCCAAGGACAGAGGTGACCGCACCTAAAGTGGCAGTCACTGCCACTGGAGGAATGACAGAGCTCACTGGAGCTAAGGTCAACTCCACCCCGGCGAAACAGCAGCCAACTGGGCTAAATCGCCCCCTGGTCAGAGGCAAGGCGGTGACCGATACCAACACTTCTGTCACCTCGAGCGAACAGAAAGGCGCTACTACAAGCGCAGCTGCAGCTCAGTCGGGTGCAGGGGTGAAGGGAAGGTCTGCCGCAAGCAAGGCCAAGCAGAAGAGGTACGAGGAGAGGAAATCCGCCGCGGCCATCCTGAAAAGACAGGAAAAGAGCAACATCACCACCCCCTCAGCGGAGCGGCTGAAGAAGCTGGAGTGGGCTAAGTCGGTGTTGCCCGATTTCGTGCTGGAGAGACCGAAGGAGGACCCAAAAAATCCTAAACGGCAACGCTCCCAGGAAAGTGCGGCTCAAAATGCCCCGAAGAAGATTCGCACGCACATGCCAGTAGCGGCGAACAAAAGCTTCGCAGAGATGGCCAAGGACAAGATCCTTCTAGGAGTCCTGGACCAAGGCGACACGGAAGGTAGAATTCCGAGGAACCAGTGGAAGTGGGTTGAGGCAGCACTGGCTGTACAATGCTTCGAGGTGCTAGAAGCGGACCCTGGACCCCCACCAATCTGCAAAGATGCAGGGTGGTAACAGGGTAACGTCAAGGTGATGGCGTGTGAAGGGTCTAGGTTAGCAGAGCTACTGAAAGCAGCCGTTTCTAGACTGGGTAAGGTCTACCCGGGTGCCAAGCTGGTCGCTGTTGACTGGAAGGACATTCCGACTAGGCCAAGAGCCGATATATGGATCCCGTCCTCCTTTAAGGAGCCGGAGAAGATCCTTTCGATGCTGCAGAGATGCAACCCTAGCCTGCCGTCCTCCGACTGGAAGGTGGCAAAGGTGGAAGAGACGCAGGGCCCATTGCGTCAGGTGTTGCTAATCCTAAGGACTCTACCGCACCCATTGAGGCTATGCACGGAGAGCTAAACTTCGGTTTTAGCTCGGTGCGTATCCGGGTGTACAAGTCGGACACCAAACAAAGGAGCGAGCCTGGTGTTGAAGAGGTGCTGGCAACCGAGGTGGAGGAGCCAGGCAAAGAAGACGAGGGCTGCGAGTCGGTGATATCCGATGCATCCTTTCTGCGGGGCTTCAGCAAGCTGGGTACCGATTCCATGAGTGAGGACCCCGAAGACGACCTGGATGCTGACGTGACGGTGGTAGAGGCAAATCTGCTCGATGTCTCTAGCGGTCGTGCAGATCAACCTCCACCACAGTAAAGCAGCCTCCGCTGCCCTAATGCTTCGTCTAGCGAGAGACGAAGCCTATCTGGTGCTGATCCAGGAACCCTGGATTGTATCCAACAGGATTTGTGGACTCAGCACCCCAAAATTTAATCTGCTCGCAGCCAAAGGAGAAGGTAAAACTAGCACTTGCATTTTAGCTAAAAGGCACCTCAGTGCATTTATGCTTTATAATTACAGCGATGACACTACATCGATAAGTCTGGAGCTCCAAGACAGGTCGCTACGTGTAGTGTCAGCATACTTAGCGTACGACATAATGGACCCGATACCGGGTCGCAAACTGAGGGAACTCGTTAAGGATTGCGAAGATCGTGGCACTGGCCTGTTGATCGGATGCGACGCAAATGCCCACCACGAGATGTGGGGCAGCACCAACACAAATGAGAGGGGTGAGTTACTTTTTGAATACCTTCTCTCCACTAACCTACTTATCTGTAATAGGGGAATCGACCCCACTTTTGTAATTAAAGACAGGGAGGAGGTCATAGACCTAACCTTTATTTCTAATTGCATACATGACCAACTTATAGGGTGGAGCGTTTCTAAAAAACACTCTTTCTCGGATCACAAATATATTGACACAAGATTGTGTGCTCCCAACCCTGACCCAGTAACGTTCTCAAACCCCCGTAGAACCAACTGGCCAGCTTTTAAAAATAGATTGGCTAAAGATTGGCCAGTTCCACCAGAGCAGATTCCTCCATCGGAGGAACATCTCACTCTTCTCACGACAGTCTTCACTGAAGCCTGCAACAGTGCATATAAAGCATCCTGTCCAATCAGCAAGCCGAGAGGCAAATGGAAACCACCCTGGTGGAATCAAGAAATAGACAAGCTGAGGGGAGCAAAAAGACTAAGTTGTGAACAACATTAGTCTGAATATAAACACAGTCTAGCTCAATTAAAAAAGCTCATTAGACAGGCAAAAAAAAAAGGTTTGGAGAAAATTCTGTTCGGGAATTGAATCCTCTTCGGAAGCTGCAAGATTACGAAAAGTACTCTCAAAGTCGTCCTCGAATCTGGGCTATCTCAAGAAACAGGACGACTCGTGGACTTCTTCTAGCGAAGAAACACAGATGCTATTACTAGACACGCATTTTCCAGGAAACACCTAAGGTCCCCAAACAAGCGACACACAACCATACCACCCGGTCAGATCATTGGATAGCATTATGACTGAATCCAACATCAAATGGGCTATAAATAGCTTCGCTCCCTATAAATCTTCAGGCCCTGATGGGATATTCTCGGCACAGTTGCAGCAGGGGGAAGATCTCGCTGTCCCTTGGCTAAAAGCCATCTTCACGAACATTATGGCGTTAGGCCAAATTCCCGATTCCTGGCTAACGTCCAAAGTAGTTTTTATACCCAAGGCCGGCAAAGCCTTACACACAACACCGAAGGATCTCAGGAAAATAAGCCTGTCCTCCTTCCTTCTAAAAACCTTGGAAAGATGGATAGGGCTACACCTGAGAACATCAATCAATCCCTCTCTGCTATCTGAATCTCAGCATGCATACCGTAAAGGCAAATCGACAGAAACAGCACTTCACTCTGTCATATCCAGTATAGAAAAATCCCTGCAAGACAAGGAGTATACCCTAGCCGCCTTCTTGGACATAGAAGGAGCTTTCAATAACATCGACTCAAGGGCAATAACCTGTAACGATCGGGGCGGGATAGCTCAGTCTCGTCCAGGATTCGCTGCAACAAATTTATATTTTTTGGGCGCGGTGCCAAAATAAGAACTCCGGGGCTTAGATTTAAGTAATATAATATATATTTTAACTGGGACTTTCACCTCTTTTCCACCACACCTGTCTTAAGCGGGGCACAAGACGCCCTATCTCTAACAATTAGTGCACGCCTGACTCGCCGGCCAACGCCGTCTGGGTGATCACGCCGCGCTTACGCTCCGCTTGATACTCCGGTGCTACCCGCACCCGGATGCTCTCGCTAAGCTTCGCTCCGTTAGATACTCTGGTGCTGCACGCTCCAGATGCTCCCGCTAAGCTGACGCGCTGGCAACCTCACCGTCCGCCTGGGCACTTACAAAGTACGAGGTGGAAGGAAGTGGTAAAACTGGACTCGCTTGGTCAAAGGAGATCCCTCCCAAAGGCTTACTGCGTGATTACTGCTGATGACTGTCCTGTTCTGCGGTCCCCTGAACTGCTCCTTAGCTCGTTTCCCAAGAAGTCACTGTCACAAGCACTAGCACTGGTCACTGGTCACTCGCAAAGCCACTGCGATATAAACTCCACAACTAACTGCCCCTGAAGTGATCCTTGGCTCGTTTCCCAAGGAGTCACTTACCCTTGCACTGGTCACTTCCTATATCCCCTGCGCCGTGAACTCGACTACTGACTGCTCCTGAAGTGATCCTCGGCTCGTTTCCCAAGGAGTCACTTCCTATATTCACTGCAACATAAACTCCGCCACTGACTGCCACTGAAGCGATCCTTGGCTCGTTTCCCAAGGATTCACTTTCACTGGCACTCTGCGGCCACTACTGCCTAAACTCCACAACCTACTTCCCCACTGACTCTCCAACTGACTCCCCAACTGACTCCTGCCTCGCTCTTTTATACCCCCTGCAGCGCTGCTATTCAGCAGCCCTCTCTCCCGGCAAAACTCCTTGCTCAGCGCATCTGTGTCCCGCTATGCGCTGACTAACGGCTCTGACGAAAGCTTTCTCTCCCTTTTTCTTCTACTGCTTTCTCTTCTGTCGATCCTACGTTCTCTTAGGGCTTTTGTAAGGGATCTAAACGATTCCTTACAAACCAATGCAATGCTGAGCCTTGGAGTAGATGCTCAGTTGATGAGATTAGTCACGCAGCTGCTCCTGAGCAGAAAAGTGACCTCTTCACTAGGAGCATCTACTCTGTGCTGGCACGTCAGCAGAGGTACTCCTAAAGGGGGTTACTGTCTCCGCTTCTATGGAATCCAGCAGTAAATACGCTGCTACGCGACATAGAAGATGGCGGGTGCAAGATTATTGCTTATGCGGATGATATGTTTGTTATGCTGCGGTGAAAATTTCCGCAAAGCCTATGTGACATTATGACAGTTAAATTAAGATAACTGTCAAGATGGGCATCCGAAAGCGGGTTAAACGTAAATCCAAGTAAAACCCACCTTATTCTCTTCTCCAGAAAGACTAAGATCCCAAAGTTATCTGCCCCCAAAATTAAATGGTTCCGACAGTGCAAAATACTTGGGGCTTGTACTAGACAAGAAACTGAACTGGAATCTCACTATAGCGGATAGAGTGCGAAAAGCCAACATTGCACTCTTCACTTGTAAAAAGGCAGTATGGGGGATGTCCCCGTCTGTAGTTAGCTGGTTATACAGCGCCATAGTTAGGCCCATCCTACTGTATGGGGTATCCATTTGGTGGTCAGCGCTGCTGTATAGTTCTAAACTCGAGGCGCTCAACAAGGTGCAGAGAGTAGCTCAACTATGCATGACAGGAGCTCTTAGAACAACCCCTAGTGAAGCGCTCAACGCTATTACTAGCATATCCCCAATTCTACTAGTGGCAAAAGAAACCGCCACCATCACAGCACGACGTCTGAGAGACGCAAACTGCTGGACAGTCCATCAATATGGGCACTCATCCATCCTATCAGTGGGCACAAGCAAGCAATTGACAGATTATTGCATACCCCTAGAACACACTTCTACAACATTCAAAACAGTCTTTCCCTCCAGGGAGGCCTGGGCGCCAAGTTACTTTGGACAAAATGACTATATAAATTTCTTCACAGACGGCTCCAAACTCGACAATCGAGTTGGAGGAGGAGTCTTCTGCGAACAACTCGGTATTAAAATACATTTCCGTCTTCCGGACCACTGCAGCGTTTCCATAAGCGAGGCTCTTAGTTGCCTACGCCACTCTAGCCTTATAAACGGAGTAATAAACATTTACTCAGACAGTCAGGCAGCAATAAAATCACTTCACGCGCTATCCTCAAACTCGACGATAGTGAACAACTGCCGCAAATCTCTTCAAGAGATGGCACAGCAATTCGTTATCTCCCTAGTCTGGGTGCCAGGGCACCAAAATATTGAGGGGAACGAAATAGCTGATGAACTGGCCAGACGCGGCACCACCACAGTTCTCCTTCCAGACAAGGAGGTCTTCCGTATGCCCCTAGCCACTTTTAAGCTCAGGACAAGGGAAGTTTTAAGATCCCTTGAACAAGAAATGTAGAACAATACCACACACTGCTACATCAGTCGCCAAAACATGGCCTAAAGTTGACGCCAAACGCACAAAAATGCTTTTCAGTCTACACCGCACACAGTGCTCACCTGTGATTAGAGCAATCACAGGCCACTGGCTCGTAGGAGCCCACGCATCCCGACTAAACGTCCTCAACAACGATTTCTGTAGAAGTTGCCAAAACGAGGAAGAAGAAGAATCAGTAGAGCACTTCTTCTGCTCCTGTGTGGCCCTAATCAGGCGCAGGAAAAAGTATATAGGAAAATATTTTCTCCGGGGGGGACTCTTTCTAACTTTGTGGTAAGAGGGTATAAAAGATCCATTGCGGTATCACAATGGGCCAGTGATGGCCGAAGTGGGTTGACCTTGTGTCAGCCGCCGCCCTAACCTAACCTAACCTAACGTGTATACACAGTAATTTAATTTGATCTTTGAGATAAATGGAAGAAAAGTGGTTTAAACTACTACGAAAAAATATAATTTAAATATAAAAATTATATCATAAATGAGATAAGCTGTTTTAGCTAAGAATATTTCTCCCAGCGGAGGTGTAGACTTGCATATAAATGTCTTATAATATATATAAAATTCTCATGTCACGCTGTTAATTATTATACTCCTCCGAAATGGCTCATCCGATTTTAGTGAAATTTTGTGTGCAAAAGCCTAAGAATCGGACAACATCTTTTTTTATTCCCCTAAATCTCAGGGGTGGTTCACAAATAATTATACCCGGTACCCATAGGGTACAAGGGTATCAAAAGTTAGTGCCAACCGAAAATGTATGTAACAGGCAGAAGGAGAAATATCCGACCCTATAAAGTATATATGCTCTTGATCAGCGTCATTAGCCGAGTCGATGAAGCCATGTCCGTCTGTCCGTCTGTCTGTCTGTCCGGTCTGTCCGTCTGTCTGTCCGTGTAAAACAACAGATCTCAGAGACTATAAGAGCTTGAGTTACCAAATTTGGTGACAATATTGGAATCTGTTGCACGCAGATCAAGTTTGTTTTAAAATTTTGCCACGCCCACTTCCGCCCCCAAAAATCATAAAAAACCGTTTATAACCATAAGCGTGATTTTCGGCTTAAAGTAAATAGATAGACTTAATAAGTAGGCAATCGTCGACGTGTTCTGAAATTTGAGTAAAATCGGATGATAAACATAGAAGTTATCAAACAATACATGATGAACTTACATCATGAAACAATAAAGTTTCTGAGAGAGAGAGAGAGAGAGAGAGGAGAGAGCGCACGTGCAACACGCACATGTTCATAGCAGCATTTGTCTTTGTTGGGTCTTGCTCAGCGTGTTCCCAGAAACATTTGTCGCTTTTGAGAGTTGCCCTAGCAATATTTGTCTTCATTTGTCAGAAAATGTTCTTTTTTCCATGTTCATGTGCTGTTTAATTTCACCCATAATGCTTTGGGTACCGGGTATCTTACAGTCGGTCACACTCGACTGTAGCTTCCCACTTGTTTTTTTACAAGGTTATTATAATTTAGTGCCAACCGAGAATGTATGTAACAGGCAGAAGGAGGCATCTCCGACCCTATAAAGTATATATAATCTTGATCAGCGTCATTAGCCGAGTCGATCTAGCCATGTCCGTCTGTCTGTCCGTGTAAAACAACAGATCTCAGAGACTATAAGAGCTAGAGTTACCAAATTTGGTGACAACATTGTTTTAAAATTTAACCACGGCTACTTCCGCCCTTGAAAATTATAAAAAACGGTATTTAAGCTATAGGAGTGATTTTCGGCCTAAAGTAAATAAATAGACTTCATAAGTAGGCAATCGTGGACGTGTTCTGAAAATTTGAGTAAAATCGGATGATAAACGTATAAGTTAGTAAACATCTAAATTTCTGGGGAAATGAGAGAGAGAGTTAGAGAGAGAGAGAGAGCGCGCACGTGCGTGTTGCTCAACATGTTCCTAGCAACATTTGTCTTTGTTGGGTGTTGCCCATCATTTTCCTAGCAACATTTGTCTCTTTTGAGTGTTGCTCAAAATGTTTCTTCCAAAATTTTTTTATAATATGTCAACATTTTCTTTTTTCCATGTTCATGTGCTGTTTAATTTCACCCACAATGCTTTGGGTGCCGGGAATCTCATAATCGGTCACACTGAACTTTAGCTTTCCCACTTGTTTAATTTTTTTCGACAACATTTTTTTTTTTTATTTATTTATGGTACAGCATATAGAAATATTTAAACATTTTTTATGCTATCTACAAATCCGCAATAGCGTTTCTAGGTGGCAATCGATAATAATAATTTTAGTACTATAAATTCTTATTCAGAGTTAATAATTTAATTTTCCTTCAATGACGCTTTGTTTTAATTTGAAATTTAATCTTCCGCCCTCGCCGGTCGATAACTTATCAACTACGAATATCAATCGATCAGTTATCCCCGCCAGATGTCTATAGTAGTCACTCATTTATTTATCTTTCAAATTAGATTTATCACTTTCAATATTTCAAATTCATACATGTATATGTTCTATCTACAACCGTTCCCTTATTACTTTTAATATTTTAACTTCAGTGCAATGAAACAAAAACGCAAAAGGGAAATTTGAGTCGTCGATCGGTCAATTCTACAGCCTCGCGAGATAGAAGAGCACGAAGATCAGCCGAACATGCGCATGGCGCAGTTACGTCAATCACAATCGCAAGAGGCACAAGATAAAAAAGAAACAATGATCTTCAGTTCATCAGTGACACCCTCCGTTCATATGACGCTCTCCAATATCCACTAATTTTTTGGAATGGGCAAGACGGATATTGCGTAAATTTAAAACAACGTGAACTACAGTACGGTACTGAAGAAATGGCTGGCATTGTTAGTCGCAATGTACCACTACCTAATGACGAAAAAAAAATTATTTCCGACCGCATTATGCTCGCAGTTTCGGCAGGAAAAGGAGGATTCTTTTTCTTTGATGCATGTCGAATATCCCTATTCTGTAATCAAAAATAACATTACGCAATACTGGAAAAGTATTTTTGAGATCATGGATCTGGTCACACTTAAGTTCCCTCCTTCTTTTTCCTTTTGACTTTTGACTGTGGCGTAAGTGTGCGACGAAAAGAGCTATAAATTAAAAGACAAATTTATCAACTGGAATATAAAACACAAGTGTTCTGTTTTTAGTGTCTGCTGGGAGTTGCTGAGTCCTGTTTTGTTTAGTGAATCTCCAATAGGTTATGGGCCCAGATCTACGCATAGGAAACAGATAAGTAAACTTGTGAAATAGTGACTGAAAAAAAGGTGCTGTGCTGCCACGTGCCGCGTCCCTCGCATACATTGAAACAATCTGTGTGTGTGTGAGCTAGAATTCAATGGACAAGGCAAAGCGCAATATAAAGCCGTTTGACGGCGAAAAGTATTCCGTGTGGAAATTCAGAATTAGGGCTTTGTTTTCAGAATTAGATGTGATAAAAGTTATTGATCAAGATGTGCCTGGAAAAGTGGATGAAAATTGGAAAAAAGCAGAGAGGTGTGCAAAAAGCACGTTAATAGAATACTTGAGTGATTCGTTTCTTAATTTCGCATCCAGCGACACCTCGGCGCGCCAGATTCTCGAGAATTTGGACGCCATCTACGAGCGGAAAAGTTTGGCCTCGCAGTTGGCAGCTCGCAAATGGCTTCTTTCACTCAAATTGAAGAGCGAGGTGCCACTATTGAGTCATTTTACTGCATTCGACGAGTAAGTGAGTGAGGTGCTAGCTGCTGGTGCAAGAATCGACGAGATGGACAAGGTTTCGCATTTGTTGCTGACTTTGCCCTCTTCGTACAATGGAGTAATAACAGCCATAGAAACGTTGTCCGAAGATAACTTAACGCTAGCGTTTCTGAAGAATACATTGTTAGATCATGAAATAAAACTAAGAAGTGACAGTAATGATACAAGTCGAAAAGTGATGAAGGTGTTTGCTCCGAATAACAATAACAACAACTCTTTCCGAAATTATAATAATAACAACAACAACAATAGCTCCGTCCGAAATAGGGTTGCCAGACCATCAAAAGTATTTAAGGGAAAACATGCTAAAAGCAAATAACTTGGTGCAGGATAAGTGCGGATTTATCCTTGATTCTGGAGCCACAGACCACATAATCAACGATGAATCGCTATTTGCTGAAAGCGAGGAGCTGGAGTACCCGATCAAAATATCTGTGGCCAAGCAAGGATCGTATATCTACGCTACTAAACGTGGCATTGTGCGACTCCACAATGGCCATGAAATAACGTTGGAGGATGTACTCTTCTGCAAAGAGGCTTCTGGTAACCTGATCTCTGTGAAGCGACTTCAAGAGGCCGAAATGTTAATCGAGTTTGAAAAGAACAGAGTAACTATATCCAAAAATGGAGTTATAGTTTTCAAAAATTCTGGTATGTTAAACATTGTCCCCATTATTGAATTTCAAGCCCTTACAGTTACATATAAAAATAAAAATACTTACAAATTATGGCATGAGAGATTTGGTCACATAAGCAGTGGCAAATTATTAGAAATAAAAAAGACAAAAATTTATTTAGCGACAACAGGCTTCTTAATAATTTAGAATTGTCCGATGAAATATGTGAAGCTTGTTTGAATGGTAAACAAGCCAGATTGCCATTTAATCAATATAAAGATAAAAGCTATATAAAGAGGCCTTTCTTTGTAGTTCATTCAGATGTTTGTGGCCCAATTAAACCTGTAACAATAGATGACAAAAAATTATTTTGTTATTTTTGTAGACCAATTTACACATTACTGTGTAACATATTTAATAAAGCATAAATCAGATGTATTTAATATGTTTAAAGATTTTGTAGCAAAAAGCAAAGCACATTTTAATCTCAAGATTGTGAATCTTTACATAGACAATGGAAGGGAATATTTGTCCAATGAGATGCGTGGTTTTTGTGTCCAAAAAGGATTTCTTACCATCTAACAGTACCACATACACCTCAATTAAATGGGGTTTCAGAACGAATGATAAGAACCCTCACTGAAAAAGCTCGTGCCATGGTTAATGGTGCAAAGTTAAGTAAATGCTTCTGGGGTGAAGCTGTATTAACTGCCACTTATTTAGTTAACCGAATACCAAGTAAAGCGCTAGGTTTTATTGAAAAACGCCATACGAAATGTGGCATAACAGAAAGCCTAATCTAACACACCTAAAAGTATTTGGTTCTACTGTGTACGTTCACAATAAAACAAGGAAAATATAATTTGATGAAAAATCCTTCAAAACATTCTTGTGGGATTCTATAAATCGAAAATTCATTGTTGCAAGAGATGTGGTTGTCGATGAAACCAATATGTTTAACTCTAGAGCTAGTCAAAATGATACACAGATCCCGAAAGACAGTAAGGAACTTGACCATGAAGAAATCCTGAATGAAAGTAAGGATTGCGATGAAGATGAATTCCTGAAAGAAAGTAAGGAGAGTAGACTTGAAAATTTCCCGAATGAGAGTGGGGAATGTAAAGAAAAAATTTCCCGAATGAGAGTAAGGAATGTGAAGAAAGAAATTTCCCAAATGAGAGTAAGGAATGTAAAAAAAAATTTCCCGAATGAGAGTAAGGAATGTGAAGAAAGAAATTTCCTGAATGAGAGTAAGGAATGTAGAGAAATAAATTTCCGAATGAGAGTAAGGAATGTGTAGAAACAAATTTCCCGAATGAGAGTACGGATAATGAAACAGCTCAACAGCCAAATGAGATTGGTAAGATCGACAACAACAATGGAGATGTCGAAATATTCAGTAGAAGAAGTGAAAGATTAAAGAACAAGCCTTTGAAAACCTATAATGAGGAAGATATAAATTCAAATAAATATATATTAAATGCTCATAGTCTTTTAATGATGTTCCAAATACATTTGATGAAATAAGAAGTAGAAATGATAGATCGTTTTGGGAGGAAGCTATTAAAGTAGAATTAAATGCTCATGAAATAAATAATACTTGGAAAATTGTAAAGAAACCTGAAAACAAAAATATTGTGGACAGTAAGTGGGTATTTTCTCTAAAATATGATGAACTAGGAAATCCAACAAAGTACGAAGCAAGATTAGTTGCGCGAGGGTTTACACAAAAGTATCAAATCGACTATGATGAAACCTTTGCCTCAGTTGCTAGGATTTCGAGTTTTCGATTCATATTATCATTATCAGTTCAATATATTTTAAAAATACATCAAATGGATGTGAAAACAGCGTTCTTAAATGGCAAGTTGAATGAAGAAATATACATGAAAGTTCCTCAGGGTATATCATGCGATGGAGAGTGTGTATGTAAATTGAATAAAGCAATTTATGGGCTCAAACAAGCAGCTAGATGCTGGTTTGAAGTTTTGAGCAAGTGTTAAAAGATTGTGATTTTGTTCACTCTCCTGTAGATCGCTGTATATATATACTTGACAGAGGTGGTGTTAAGGAAAACATATATGTATTGTTATATGTTGATGATGTTGTAATAGCAACTGGAGATATGAATAGAATGAATAGTTTCAAAAGTTATCTAAAGGAGAAGTTTGAAATGACTGACTTAAATGAAATACGCCATTTTATTGGGATTCGAATAGAAATGAGTGAGGATACAATAAGTTTAAGTCAATCTGCTTATATTTAAAGGGTTTTAAACAAATTCAATATGGATGATTGCAATGCAGTCAGTACGCCTTTACCAAGCAAACTTAATTATGAGTTGCTCAACTCAGATGATAATTGTAATGCACCCTGTCGCAACCTTATTGGTTGTTTGATGTACATAATGCTATGTACACGTCCCGATTTAACAACTGCTGTAAATATCTTAAGTAGATTTAGTAGCAAAAATAATTCTGAGTTGTGGCAATGTTTGAAAAGAGTTCTTAGATATTTGAAAGGGAGCATTAACATGAAACTGAATTTTAAAAAGAATACAACATTTGAAGATGTTTTAGTTGGTTATGTCGATTCTGATTGGGGTGGAAACGAAATTGATAGAAAAAGTACAACAGGCTATTTATTTAAAATGTTTGACTCTAACCTTATTTGTTGGAATACTAAAAGGCAAAATTCGGTAGCAGCTTCATCAACTGAAGCTGAGTACATGGCCTTATTTGAGGCCGTAAGAGAGGGTTTATGGCTAAAATCTCTCCTTAATAGTGTACATATAAAGCTAGAAAGACCAATTAAAATATTCGAAGACAACCAAGGTTGTATAAGTATAGCAAATAATCCCTCATGTCATAAGAGATCCAAGCATATAGATATAAAATATCATTTTGCCAGAGAACAAGTAGAGAATAACGTTGTTTGCATTGAGTATGTTCCTTCAGATAAGCAACTGGCTGACATCTTTACGAAACCTTTACCTGCTGTGAGATTTCTGGAACTGCGAAATCAAATTGGACTCGATCTCGGTGATGATAACTGATGATGATTTAATGCCAAAGAAATGAAAAATGTGAAATAATTTAAGTTATTATAAGTGATCTGATCTGGTTTTTCTGGGTTTTCCCAGATCCTTGCAGCGAATGCTGGATCACATTGTATACCCCAGAAGCACACTAGCTACATTAGAATCAGTTAATGAAAACAATTTGTTAAGTCCACGTAAATGTAATTTTTGAGAGGGCGTGTCGAATATCCCTATTCTGTAATCAAAAATAACATTACGCAATACTGGAAAAGTATTTTTGAGATCATGGATCTGGTCACACTTAAGATTTATTAGATGGAGGCAGAACAGCTCATTCAGCAGTGCTGAATCAGCACTTAAGCTGTCATTAAACATTCAAAATAATCCAGATGCAGTGTGCAACATAAAAAAACAATCGTCTACGGGTATAGTGCTGAAACAATGTAAAATTATTATTTGGGATGAATGCACTTGATGCATTAGATAGGACATTGAGGGATATAAAAAAGAATGATAAACTGTTTGGCGGAACTTTGTTACTCCTTTCAGGCGATTTCAGACAAACTTTTCCCGTTATTCCACGTTCAACGTACGCTGATGAAATCAAAGCTTGCTTAAAATCATCGCGACTGTGGCGTAATGTTGAAAAAGTACAACTGAAGATGGAATGCGTGCTTAAATGCTTCCATACGCCGAAACTTTCTCTAAACAACTGTTAGAAATTGGCGATGGGAAAGTTGCTGTTCATGAAAATACTAAATGCACAAAATTACAAACAGACTTCTGCACAATCATCGACTCGCAAAATACTCTCATTGATAGCATATGTCCCGATGTACACACACAATATCAAAATCATAAGTGGTAGGAAGAAGAGCGATTTTGTCAGCAAAAAATGTGAACGTCAATGAATTAAATTTAAAAATACAACAGTTGTTGCCTGGGGACTTGGTATCATACAAATCTATCGATGCAGTTTGTGATACCAACGAAACTGTAAATTATCCAATTGAGTTTTTAAATTTATTGGATTTGCCAGGCATGCCACTACACCATTTACAATTGAAGCTTGGAGCTCCGACAATTCTACTTCGTAATTTGAAGCCACTCGGCTGTGTAATGGTACACGATTAGTAATTGAGAAATTAATGAAATATGTCATTGAAGTCATCATTTTGAATGGGAAGTTTCGAGGCGAAAATGTGCTGCTGCCACGAATCCCTATGATTCCAACATATGTGCCAATTGAATTCAAACGCACTCAATTTCCAATTAGATTGGCATTCGCTATGACGATCAATAATATGTGGCTTGGATTTGGAAACACCATGCTTTTCCCACGGACAACTATATGTGGCATGTTCTCGAGTGGGAAAACCATCCAGTTTATTTGTGCTGACTAAAGACGGACTAACCAAGAATATTGTACACTCCATTGCTTTCTTTTTTCCAACTGTCATAATTAATAAAGAATTGTTGTAATTTAAAAGTTATACTTTAAGTTAATAAAGATTGATTTATTAATCTAAATTAAGTATATGTCGGATCTTAAATTATGGTAGTCAGTGTAAAGGAATTGAATCAAGTGTGTGTATTAAGTAACAATTCTCGTCTCTACACCTGTTTGTTAGTACGCTTTGTTCCGTCTATTCGCCAGATGGTCAGGATAGTTCGATGCGCATGCGGTCAGAGGTTTGAGAGCGAGGTCAGAGGTTTGAGAGCGAGGTCATAGGTTTGAGAGAAAGATGCGCACTACGATTGTTGTGCGTGTATGCTTGAGCCACTGGGAGAGACAGAGATACCAGTATGTTCGTTGCAACATTTTCTGGAGAGCATTTTCGGTATACTAGAATGCTGGGGGCAGGCTGTCTCGAGTTGAAGTGGCGTGAACAAGTGTATTCGCCGTATACAATCTGCGCAGGAAAATATGGAAAATCCGAATGCTAACCCGACATCAGAAGTGGGATCAGTGCCAACTCCTGCATTTTCTGAAGATCAGTGGCGTACTATTATGGAACTACAGAATCGCAGTTTCGTCGAAATGTGTAAATGTAAATGTGCAAGCGTCTGCGCGTCCACAAAATCAAGTGGTTTTGCCAAAATTCAACCCAGATTTAACTGAAGCTGATGCGACTTAATGGTGTGCAACGGCAAGCATTATTATGGACGAATAGCAGATTGATGGCAGCGCACTTATCATGATGTTGAGTAGTTGCATGCAGGGCAGTGCTTCAGCGTGGCTTGCACAGATCTGCTATCCCGGCATTAAATGGGAGCAGTTTATGGAACTATTTATACAGCGTTTCGAGATTAAGGAATCGCCGGCAGCTACGTTCCTGAATCTGCTGAGCAGCCGTCCAGCCCAAAACGAGTGCCCTGCAGTGTATGCAAGCCGTATGGTGACGTCATTGACTACAAAATGGCGCAATATAAACGCCGAGGGAATAGCTGTATCCACGGTACTTGCGCAGATGGCCATCTTTGACAACCGTTTGCAGCGTATGGTGTTTTCGTCAGATGTACAAACTAGAAGTCAACTTCAACTGAAAGGATTTACATTTGACAAAAAGCGGAGTGCTGGAAGTACTGATGGTAATAGCGGCGACTACAAGCGAGCCAAAATCGTGTGCCACTTATGCAATAAACCAGGACATAAAATGGCGGAGTGTAAATTAAAGCGGTCTGGATCGGAGAATAAACAGCATCGCGATTTGCAGAATGTGACCTGTTACCGGTGTGGACAACTTGGGCATCTTACGAATCGGTGCACGAGCAATGCAGCTAAATCTGGAGCAGTTACTGAGAAGAATTGTAATCAATGTTTTGTGGCTGAGCCAAAAGGAGTTTTGACACACCAGGGTGAGATCTTTCCTATTTGTTTTGACTCTGGAGCAGAATGCTCGCATATTCGAAGTAGTGTTGCCGATAAATTTAATGGCAAACTTATTAATAATATTGTCATAATACGAGGTATTGGTGACGCTGGCATTTCCAGTAAGCTACAAAAATTATCTAAATGCATTATTAATGGAAATATTGTAGAAATACTGTTTCACGTCATAGCGGATAAGCATCTCACAAATGATATTGTAATTGGTAGGGAAATCCTTAGTCAAGGATACGAAATCATCTTGACACCTGATAAATTTGAATTTTTTAAGTCTAAATCTGTAAACGTCTGTAAAGTATCTGAGCCATCTGCTTTGTTACTTAATGTTGATACTGAAATGATTGGTAATGACAAGGAAAACTTAATTAAATTACTTAAAGACTATTCAGCTGCATTTATTGATGGAATCCCTTACACAAGGGTTAATACGGGTGAAATGACTAATAGATTAATTAATCCAAACAAAACTGTGCAGCGGCGTCCATATCGTTTGAGTTCAAATGAAAAAGAAATAGTACGTGAAAGGATAACAGAATTGTTAAACTGTAACATTATTCGACCTAGTTGTTCTCCCTATGCTAGTCCTATACTCTTGGTTAAAAAGAAGAACGGATCCGATCGACTTTGCGTTGACTATCGTGAACTGAACAGCAACACTGTTTCTGATAGATATCCCTTACCACTTATCAATGACCAGATTGCTAGACTTGCGGGTGCAAAATATTTTACTTGTCTGGATATGGCTAGTGGATACCATCAGATACCCATTCATCCCGATTCTGTTGAATGTACCGCGTACCTGATGGGCACTATGAGTATCTGACAATGCCATTTGGCCTCAAGAACGCCCCGTCTGTTTTCCAGCGAGCCATTATAAACGCATTGGGAAATCTTGCATATTCTTATGTAATAGTCTATATGGACGATATAATGGTGGTGTCATCTACCATAGAATTAGGTATGGAAAGATTAAGGATTGTGTTGGATGTATTGACTGCAGCGGGATTCTCTTTCAACATAGCAAAATGTGGATTCTTAAAAACTACTGTACAATACTTGGGGTATGAGGTACGAGCTGGAGAGTTAAGGCCTAATCCGCGAAAAATTCTTGCGTTAAATTCCTTGCCACCACCGCAAATAATTCGTAGCGTAAGATAGTTTATAGGATTGGCGTCTTATTTTCGAAAATTCGTGCCTCGGTTCTCGACATTACTGGAAAATTAAGTGGGAAGAATGATCTTAAGGAATACGTGATAGTACAAATTGATGCCTTAACAAAATTTGTTTATTTGTTTCATACTTGTTCGCGCCACAGGGCGCTTAGTTTTCCGAGTCAGTGTGGGAGCGAGCGCCCTCGCTCTCGCGCTCGCCTGCTCTCCCTCTCCTCGTCTATTTCGCGCTCCCTACATTCCAGCTGGGAAAGGGCGCCTCTCCACCGGCTGATGCTGCATTCTTTTCCCTCTTGTAAATTAGTCTTAAGCACACGATTGAAGTGAATAAACACACCACGGGGATATTTGTTCCGCAGCCTTCTACTCCAACCTGCGCCCTTCATCATCTCCTACCACTGCCGCCGACGAAGCCGGCATTATTATCTGAAGGATCCGCCCCCTCCATTTCATGGTCCTTCGAACACGGGTCAATCCTGATCGCTACCAGCTACACTTCGCGGATTTTTCAAGATAAGTACGAGTTTTCCTATTAGCAATTACACAGAGAGAAAAAGAACAATTCCGAAAGTCTTGCCTCTGTGTGATTCGCTAAAGTCCAAAGTTCAAGTGCATTTTTTTCCGTGGTCGCCATCTTGTGTTTTCCATCCGTGTCTTTTTCTAATAAAAAGTGAAAAAAATAGTGTTTGTGCAAATATATACGCCCCAGCCGCAGTGAGAAAATATTTCCAAATATAAAGTGCAAAATTCATAAAAAAAGTACTTTGCCAAAAACGGCCCCCTACATTTCTTTTTCTTATGCTCTGCGTTCCTGCTGGTGCCCAAGCGCATATATATACACACACACACTCACAAATACATAAAAAGTTCCAAAATTTTTAACTAAACTGCAAGTTTTAATTCGCCAAAGTTCCATTCCTACATAAACAAAATTTCGTACATTTATTTACATAAACACACACTACGATTTTACCGGCAAACTTACATAAATACATAATTACCAAACATACATACATATCTACATATCGCTTCATTTATTTCACATATATATATATCCAAACAATTTACATTTAAATATATTAACCCAACAAACATTTATACCCAATCTGCAATATTTATTCCAAACATATACCAACAAATATATTTAAATACTTTACATACAAATATTTTACAACATCCGAAAATACCAAAATTTATTCCTAATAAATACATATTTTAAATCAATAAAAGTTTCAGCAAATAAATAAATAAAACATAAACCCGCAATTAATTTGTTTTTAATTAATCAACAAACTTCGCGCTATTCTGCACGAAGCAACATACATACGTACATACAAAATTAAAGGCATTTACATATTTGCATTCCAAAACATACAAACATACATATAAGTCCGAAGCGGCAAAGCCGGCGTCTAGCGTCGATTCCTCTTTGTTCCCTCCGCCAGCTGCAGTGATTGCACAGGGCCGGTGCACACACACCCGCACTTATACATTGTCCGAAATTAAACTAAAGAACACAGTGCCGAAACAAAAAAATCCTCCACTAACGATTTTAGGAAAATTAAATCAGAGAGCAAATTTTTTAAACTGGCCGAATAAATTTTAATTATTGGCAACTAATTATCGCCATACGCCTTAGCTATTTTCTAGCGTTTTTTCAGCTTTCTTGGCGGGTTTCTATTTTTTGTTTCTCTGTTTCATGCAAGTTTTTTTTTCTATTTTTTCGTGGTGTTTTTTAAATTAAAATAAAGTAAGCCAAAGAATTTTTATAAAGAGTCAGCTAATTTCGCCAAACTCTTAGTGATTTTTTCCAAGCTATTTTTTTTGGCTATTTATTTTTTCTTTGCTGGCTTGTTATTTTGGGGTTTCTTTTTGTTCCACCAGCCCTCTTAGTTGTCGCATTCCTGAATATTCCTGATAACTGGCAGATAAGCTGGTCCAGCTCGACAGGCTACTTTTTAGCTATTTTTTTTCGGCGTGTTTTTGGTCTTTTTTGTGTTTCTCGCACCGTTTCTACGATTTTTGTTGTCGTATTCCGGAACCAGTTTCGAACAAGTGGCTTATAATTTCCGCCAATTTCCGTAGCTAGTTTTAGCCATTTTTTTTGGCTAGTTTTAGCTATTTTCTAGCTATCTTGTGCGAATTCCGCTATTTTTGTAATTTTTTCACACAAGTTGCAGTTTTGGTCGTGTCTGCTGTTCGATTTCTATTGATTCATCGATTTAAATTCGGACTGGGAGTGTTTTCTCCCATCGAGCAGCGACATTTTCGATTTTTTTTGAGCTTTTCTTCCACTTTCTTCCACTTTTTGCGGCGTGCAGGGCTTCCTATTTGTAGGGTATAGCTGAGTATGCCCAGTGAGGGTGATAAGAAACCGACAGCTACCCCAGGAAAAGAACAAAAAACCAGCCCGTCCTCTCCGCTTCCCGCTCGCGCTAAGCTAGCACCTAAGGCCTCAAGTCCATCAGTCAGAGCGGTATTCACTCCAAAAGGAAAGAATCTTCCAACGACAAGTTCGAAGACAACTCCTAAAATTGTTATTTCCAAACCGTTGACGAAATCTTCTAGCGAGTCTTCACTTGCAGTCAAGTCAGAAAACCCCTCTGCTTCCGGAACCGAATTCCTAAGGGTAACTCGCGCTATCAGCAAGAAAATGGCATCCTCAGACCAGCCAACCGCCGCGACCGCTGCGTTGCACAAATTTATTGCAGTTAGCGATCGCGTTAGCCTCTTTGAAGCAAAGATAAATACTCCTGAGCAAGCTCCTCCGTCTCTACACACGTTACAAGTCCGTCTTCAACAAGTGCGAGCCTTATGGGACAAAGTAGAAAAGGAGTATGAAACCTGCTCTGATCTAATTGCCCAAGAAGGATCCCTCAGTACATTGCCACTGCTGCAATCAAAATATGACTACTGCTATTCAGTATACGAGTCATGTGCAGCACTTATTGGCGAAAATATCGACAGAGCGACGCCTCAAGCCGTGCAAGTTTCATCCCAGCCGCTAATTTCGTCCGGTTGCCGGTTACCTCCTTGCGATACGGAAGTTTTCGACGGGGATTATCTTCGATGGCCAACTTTCAGGGACCTTTTTACTGCAGTATACGTCAATAACCCCAGGCTGACACCGGTCGAGAAGTTATTTCACCTCATCACCAAAACAAGTGGCGAGGCCAAGGCGATTGTAACCAAATCCCCTCTCACCAATGACGGGTTCGCTACGGCTTGGGAAGCACTTCAAGACCGTTTCCAAAATAAGCGACTTCTAGTCAACAGCCAACTCAAGCTCTTGTTTAACTTGAGTTCTATATCCCACGAATCTGGTCTTGCGTTAAAAGAACTTCAAACCACGATTCAAGGGTGTTTGACAGTACTAGCACATTCCCAGATATCCACGGAAAACTGGGATTGTTTGCTGGTATTCCTGTGCGCCAGTAAACTGCCTAAGGTGACCCTTTCTCTATGGGAACAATCCTTATCTTCCATGTCCGAAATTCCTGCGTGGGAAGAAATGAACACGTTCCTAAATGAACGATATCGGACATTAGAGGCCATCGAGGACATGAAGCCAAGTCCATCGGTTCCGAAAAAACTTCAGTCCTTCGAGACAAAGGTTAGCTTCAAGCCAAGAAGCTGTGAATTGTGCTCAAAGGAAAACCATCCTGTACGGTTGTGCCCGCGTTTTCTCCAGATGTCAGTGGATGCGCGTTCCGCATACATTAAGAAGAAACAGCTATGCTTAAATTGTTTCGCAAGAGGCCATCAGCTCCGCGATTGCTCCAGCACTCACAGCTGTTTTACCTGTAAGGGGAGACATCATACGCTGCTGCATCGCGGCAGCGCGAGTTCCGTAAATGCAAGAGCCTCAACCGCCTCGCCCTCCACACAACCACCCTCGAGACCCTCAAGCCATAATGCATCCGCGAGCACTTCAACGGTGCAAAACTATTTTGCCTCAGGCACTACAGCTGTTCTGCTGAGCACGGCGATTATTGACATCTGTCATCTGGGGACCAGCTATCGAGCGCGAGCACTGATTGACTCGGGATCCGAAGCAACGTTCATTACAGAACGCCTCTTCAATCTAATCAAGTTGCCATTCCGACCCATTCAAACCCAAGTTTCCGGTCTAAACCAGTCGGTGTCTGCGAAGGCCACCAGGCTATGCCACTTCGCAATTCGATCTCCAACGAAGCCGGGTCTACAACTAGACACCGCAGCCTACGTCCTTCCGGAATTAGCAGGCAAACTGCCTTCCTACACGATTCCTCAGAATTCTTTAAAAGATCTGCCAGCTCTTCAATGGGCAGACCCCGCTTTTTATGAAAGTTCTCAGATCGACGTCTTGATCGGAGCCGATATTTTACCTTCCGTTTTGATGAACGGCATGCGTAACAATATCTGTGGCTCACTCCTAGGTCAAGAAACCATTTTCGGGTGGGTGCTCACTGGACCGATTTCCAATACCCCAACCAATCGAGTCGCATCCTTCACGACGCAGGTAAACCAGGACAGAGAAGGGTCATTAGACAGACTTCTCACCAAGTTCTGGGAGGTGGAGGATCTACCAGTTCAGATGGTAAAAGAGTCAGATTCCTATTGCGAAAGGAACTTTCTTCAAACTACTAAAAAAGACGCAAGCGGGAGGTACGCGGTGACGCTTCCTTTCTGCGACCCTGAAAATTCCGGATCCGATCTAGGATATTCGAGGTCTATTGCGTTAGCTCAGTTTCTTAGAAACGAGAATCGTTTAAAAAGAGACTTTCCCCTAAAAGAGCAGTATGACAGCGTGATTCAAGAGTATCTGGATCTGGGTCATATGAAAGAAGTTCCTTCGACTCACAGTTCTCCTACCTATTACCTTCCACACCATGCGGTAATTAAGCCCGAAAGCACCACCACGAAGCTTCGCGTTGTATTCAACGCTTCAAGCCCTTCGGCAAATGGGACCAGCTTAAACGATATACTTCATGCTGGTCCAGTCCTACAATCCGATCTGACGATACAGATCCTGAAGTGGCGGTATTTCCAATATGTTTTCAGTGCGGAGATCCGAGATTTCGAACTCCAAACAGTTACCTTCGGGGTCAATTGCGCGCCATTCCTCGCTATTCGAGTCCTGCAACAGCTAGCAGATGATGTACAAGGGCGATTTCCAAAAGCCAGCCAGATCATTAGACATGATATGTACGTCGATGACGTTCTGGCAGGTGCCAGCTCACTAGAAGAAGCTCAACTGTCCATCCAAGAGCTGCAGGCAGCTCTAGGCTCCGCCGGTTTCCCACTGAGAAAGTGGACTGCCAACCAAAAGAGCATCCTAAGGGACATGCCTGCTGAGCACCTCCTGCACAGCGAGTTTCTCGACATCGATGCCGAAAGCACGGCGAAAACGCTCGGTATTCGATGGAAGGCTATCTCCGACGAATTCTATTTTGTCCCGCCAGAGATAGGACTCGAACCATCATCTTATACAAAACGTGAAGTTCTGTCCCAAATCGCCAAATTGTTCGATCCTGCCGGATGGTTTGCGCCTTTATCATCCGGTTCCAAAATCTTTATGCAGGAGATTTGGTTGCAACAGTTGGGCTGGGATGAAAGTATTCCCACCGAAATGAGTCAGAAGTGGCGAACTTTCCTTCAAGAATATACCGACCTCAACAAGATCCGTGTTCCTCGATGGGTCGGGTATCAACCAGAGGTCAAGGTTGAACACCACGGGTTTTGCGATGCGTCTCAAAAAAGCATATGGAGCGGCTATTTACTTACGAGTCGAGATCGGTTCCAAGATCTTGACGTTTCTTCTCACAGCCAAGACCCGAGTCGCTCCGGTCAAAACCGTCTCACTTCCAAGGCTAGAACTCTGCGGTGCCGTGCTGCTAACCGAAATGGTGACAGCAATACTTCCAAATATGCCGACAGCCAGTTCCGAAATTTACTGCTGGACCGATTCTACGATTGTTCTGGCTTGGTTAGAGAAGCCAGCTTGCCACTGGACCACGTTTGTGGCCAACAGAGTGGCCAAGATAACTCTGGCAACATCTGTCGACAATTGGGCACACGTTCGTTCCGAACATAATTCCACTGACTTAGCCAGTCGAGGCGTATCTATGCAAGAGCTAGCTGGCAGTCAACTTTGGTGGCAAGGACCAGAGTGGCTACAAAGACCAAGAAATCTATGGCCAGCGCAAAGCGACGCTCATCCAACAACCGACCTAGAGCAGCGAACAGTAAAAGTTCATTTTAGTCAAACGCCCACTGACGATTTTCTAGACCGTTTTTCCAAGCTAGATAAAGCACTGCGGGTCCTGGCGTATGTTTTCCGATTCTTGAACCGCTGCCGCAAGAGCTCGGTCTCGCCCAGTTCAAGACCCACTAGGGATGAGATCCGAGAGGCAGAGAGAGTTTTGATCTCCATTGCGCAGCGCAGAGCATACGGCCAGGAGCAGAAGCACCTAGAAGAGAAAAGGCCCCTTCCAGTGTCGAGTCCGATAGCGAATTTGTTCCCTTTCATCGACCAACACGGCCTTTTAAGAGCATGTGGTCGCCTCAGCGCCTCCAGAGGTTTACAATACGATGAGCGCCATCCCATAATTCTTCCGTACGCCTGTAGACTGTCTCGCCTTCTCATTCAATTTACTCACCAGATTACTCTTCACGGCGGTAGCCAATTAATGGTACGCCTGATCCGATCGAAGTATTGGATTCCTAAAATCAAGAATTTGGTGAAAGCTGTGGTGAATTCGTGTAAGATCTGCACGATTCACAAGAAGAAGCTACAAACACAGCTCATGGGCGATCTTCCGACAGACCGAGTCTCGTTCTCAAGGGCGTTTACATACACGGGCATTGATTATGCCGGCCCTTTGAGATCAAGAATTATACAGGAGAGCGTGCCTTATTACGAAGGGATATGTTTGTGTGTTTGTGTGTTTCTCTACGAAGGCTATCCATTTGGAACCCACCTCCGATCTCACAACCGAGAAATTCCTCGCGGCCTTTGCTCGTTTTGTAGCTAGGCGCGGATGTCCTCAGCGGGTCCATTCGGATAATGGCAAAACCTTTGTGGGTGCAGCAACTCTGCTTTCTCGGGACTTTTTACAAGCCGTGAAGGAGTCCGTGACTGATGCATATAGCCATCAGGGACTAGTGTGGCGGTTTATCCCCCCAGGTGCTCCGCATATGGGAGGTCTGTGGGAAGCGGGTGTTAAAAGTTTCAAAACGCTTTTCTATAAGTCCACCGCTTCCCGCAAATACACGTTCGAAGAACTAGCCACACTTCTTGCAAAGATTGAAGCGTGCCTTAATTCCAGGCCGCTTTCCCCGATGTCCGAAGATCCAACGGACTTGCTCGCACTCACGCCAGGCCATTTTCTTATAGGCGGGCCGTTGCTTTCCACGGCTGAGCCCAAAATAAAATGCGAAGCCAAGTCGATTATAAATCGATGGCAACATTTAAAGGCCCAACATCAGCAGTTTAGTGCACGGTGGAAAGAGGAGTACCTAAAAGAACTCCACAAACGCAATAAATGGCAATTTCCGACCCAGAACCTCCAAATTGACGACTTGGTAGTCGTCAAAGAGGACAATCTTCCATCGAACGAATGGCGGCTCGGCAGAATTGTGTCTGTCTTCCCAGGAGCCGATGACCGCATTCGAGTCGTTGAGATCCGCACAGCTCGGGGAACAATAAAGCGCCCAGTTCATAAAGTTATCCTTCTCCTGCGGAGAACCAAGTATCCTCCGTTCCTAGGGATTAGAGTCCCTCGCGTTTCAGTGTCCAAAGTGTAGTCCACAAATACTAAAACAAGTTTTTCTTTCTTGTCCTTTGTTTTATCGCAGAACAAGTTTCCCGACATGGCTCCTCGTCCTCGTTCCGCCCAATCGTTGGAGAGCAGGCGTACCAGAGGTATTCAATCCTACCGCTGCCGAGTCTGCCGTGGAATCCATCCTCTTCGGAAGTGCAAGAGGTTCCAAAAGCTGAGCGCTGAAAAGCGCCTTCGAGCAGTGCTTATTAATAAGTACTGTTCGAACTGCCTCGCACATCAGCACTCAGGAGGAACCTGCCGCAGCGAGGACGGCTGCAAGAAATGCGGAGGAGACCACCACACGCTGCTGCACATGCACGAGGAGCAAGCGCCACGGCCCACCGTTCAACCAGCTCCATCTCCGCCTCGCCCCTCACGCATCCGCCGCCAAGCGTCGAGACCGCCTCCGCCCCATCTGCCATGTCCGTCTCTCGGTCTCCGTCGCCATCTCGGAGCCTCATCGAGCGCCAACGCCTGGAGGACTCCGCTCCGACTCCATCCGTCGCCACGTGGGTCAAGCAGAAGGTGACTCACATCCTCCCGACAGCGGTCGTCGTGCTTGACGCGGGGTCCACTACCTTCGAGACCGGAGCAATGATCGACCCATGCATGGCGGTGAGCAGCATCGATCGCTCTTTGGCATCCGCTTTCAGGCTGCCCATTACCAAAGTGGGAGGCCAAGAGTTTTGCTCGGCGACGATCCAGTCTCGAACAGGAGACTTCCCACCTCGGGGTCGTCCTAAAGATCGACCCAAGCCTACGGATTCGAACTCCTACGCGGGCTCTGAGCGACGCCGTAAGGGCGAAATTCAAGGATATCCGCCTCGCTGACGACCATTTCCACCGCCCAGCAACCATCTCCCTCGTGTTGGGATCGGACATCGTGTTCAAAATTATGCAACCGGGGTTCCTACAACTGGAAGATGGGTTGCCGATTGCGCAGAACACTGTGTTCGGATGGACCGTCTCCGGCGCATATCAGGAGGCCTGACGCAGCAGATCCTTTCGTTGCTTGCGCCAGCGGGGGGGAGAATGTTCGCGCCACAGGGCGCTTAGTTTTCCGAGTCAGTGTGGGAGCGAGCGCCCTCGCTCTCGCGCTCGCCTGCTCTCCCTCTCCTCGTCTATTTCGCGCTCCCTACATTCCAGCTGGGAAAGGGCGCCTCTCCACCGGCTGATGCTGCATTCTTTTCCCTCTTGTAAATTAGTCTTAAGCACACGATTGAAGTGAATAAACACATAGTGAAACCGAAGCCAACGACGCCGACTTACTTCTTCTTCTGGCACCACGGGGATATTTGTTCCGCAGCCTTCTACTCCAACCTGCGCCCTTCATCATCTCCTACCACTGCCGCTACAGCCAACGAAGCCGGCTATATTATCCTGAAGATCCGCCCCCTCCAGTTCATGGTCTTATGAGCTTATAATGTTGTGTAGAATGTAAAATAATGAAAGATTATGAAATAAGAGAAAAATATTAAGCGTAAGATAATATATCGGATAAATAAATGGCATTTGAAATTGATGAGTAAAAGAAAACAAGCTATAATCACGGATTTATAAGTCATATTTGAAATATTAAGATTACAGTACACGAGGACGTGTAATTGTCAGAATGGCCGTGTCGGATCTTAAATTATGGTAGTCAGTGTAAAGGAATTGAACCAAGTGTGTGTACCAAGTAACAATTCTCGTCTCTACACCTGTTTGTTAGTATGCTTTGTTCCGTCTATTCGCCAGATGGTCAGGATAGTTCGATGCGCATGCGGTCAGAGGTTTGAGAGCGAGGTCAGAGGTTTGAGAGCGAGGTCATAGGTTTGAGAGAGAGATGCGCACTACGATTGTTGTGCGTGTATGCTTGAGCCACTGGGAGAGACAGAGATACCAGTATATTCGTTGCAACATTTTCTGGAGAGCATTTTCGGTATACTAGAATGCTGGGGGCAGGCTGTCTCGAGTTGAAGTGGCGTGAACAAGTGTATTCGCCGTATACAATCTGCGCAGGAAAATATGGAAAATCCGAATGCTAGCCCGACATATACTTTAATTATTTGCAACGCCATCAATTATAAGTACATTCCCGCACACTTATGGTAAATGTTATTTTTATTGAACTAAAAAATTGTTTTCTAGAAAAAATATACGTGTATAAAGGTGTTGAATTTGGGTGAGGCAAAGTTCGCCGGGTCCGCTAGTTTTATATACAATGATTTCGTAATCATTGTCCAAGAACCCACCTGCCCAAATAACACCAGTTTACAAAATAAAAAAAAAGCCTGTTGATGCGAAATTCTGGTAAAGTTGAGTCCCCAGATCACTAAAATGGCTTTAATTTTTTTTCTATGGATACGTTTTAAAGATTTCTTAAAGTTTTACACAACAAAATTCTGCTCATTTTACGTTTTTCATTTAGCCGTCGAATGTTTTATTTTACAGGTAATGAACTAACCTTTCGATTTTTTTACACTTTATTTATATTGGATAAGTACTTTGTGTGCTGGAGGTCGATAAACTTGAAAAAAGTGGAAATGTTAATCTGTTAACTCAAATGTTAACATGCTGCTAGCATCCTAAAACCTCGAAAAAATCCGTTGAAAAATCAAAACGTGTTATTTTCTAAATTTAATCGCCGAAAGTATCAAACAGGCCTTCAACTCCAGAAATCCGTTGAAAATGGATTTATCGTGGATTTTCAAAGTTAAGTAAAATGAGAAATTTTTTAAAATGTTTGGCCAGATGTCTACTAGATTAAAGGTACAGTGTTGGACACCGCCTTTAGATGGTCTGTTAACATTGCTAGATGTGATGAACAGCCGGATTTAGCTATGAAAAAAAAGCTAAGTTTTGTTAAATAAACAAAAACTTACAAAATTAAGTTGAAGTAAGATAAAAATCAAATAATCGCCTTTATATACATACATAGACAATGTATTAATTTGATTGGTACCATTAAGGGGTTAGTCGTCCACGCGGCCTCAAAACGTGGCATAAAAACAAACCATTCTTTCTGCAGGAAAAATATAGCAGGAGTATTCTGTACAAGAGCGCCCCCTTCAAATCAATATTACTCCTGAATTTTAGTTGAGATGTGGTCAAGATCTTAGCCTATTCGTTAAATTGGGAAATCTTTCGTTTTTTTCATTTCAAGGGCGGCGGGATTCCTTAAGTCTTATGTCGTGTCAATGTGTTATTTTTTATACCCGGTACCAATAGGGTACAAGGGTATTATAAGTTAGTGCCAACCGAGCATGTATGTAACAGGCAGAAGAAGAAACCTGCGACCCTATAGAGTATATAAATTCTTGATCAGCGTCAAGAGCGGAGTCGATTTAGCCATGCCCGTCTGTCCGTCCGTCCGTCCGTGAAACCACAGATCTCAGAGACTATTAGAGCTAGAGTTCCCAAATTTGGTGACAGCATTAGAATCTGTTGCACGCAGATCAAGTTTGCCTTAAAATTTGGCAACGTCCACTTCCGCCCCCGAAAATCATAAAAAACGTTATATTAGCTATAGGCGTGATTTTCAGCTTAAAGTAAATAGATAGGCGTAATAAGTAGGCAATCGTGGACGTGTTCTGAAAATTTGAGTAAAATCTGATGATAAACATAGAAGTTATTAAACAATAAAGTTTCTGAGAGAGAGAGAGAGAGAGAGAGCGCGCACGTGCGTGTTGCTCAAAATGTTCCTAGCAACATTTGTCTTTGTTGGGTGTTGCTCAGCATGTTCGTAGCAACATTTGTCGCTTTTGAGAGTTGCCCATCATGTTCCTAGCAAAATTAGTCTCTTTTGAGTGTTGCTCAACATGTTTCTAGCAATATTTGTCTTCATATGTCAGAAAATGTTCTTTGTTCCATGTTCATGTGCCGTTTAATTTCACCCACATTGCTTTGGGTACCGGGTATCTTACAGTCGGTCACACTCGACTGTAGCTTTCCCACTTGTTTTTATTCAAATTCGAATATTTGCAATGGATAAATCGAAAAAATTGACCTGTTTAAATGATCCAAACATATTTTGTTATATGTGCGACTCTTTGATAGTTAATCAAAAAAACGGTATATGCTTTCTTTTCGTGTCTCGCCGAGCTTTGTCCGAGCTGAGTCTTGCCGTTTAATCCTAAGCAAACGGAGTGTAGGCCAAAGGTATGTTTATACCCTTGCAGAGGGTATAATAATTTTGTCATGATGTTTGCAACGCAGTGAAGGAGGCATCTCCGACCCCATAAAGTATATATATTCTTGATCAGCATCACCAGCTGAGTCGATCTAGCCATGTCCGTCTGTCCGTCTGTCCGTCTGTCTGTCCGTCTGTCCGTCTGTCGGTTTCTACGTGAACTAGTCTCTCAGTTTTTGAGCTATCGGGCTGAAATTTTCAGCATAGTCTTATTTCTTTAGCACGCAGTATATATGTCGGAACGGCCAAAATCAGACCACTATATCTTATAGCTGCCATAGAAATGATGGCGAAATTAGTGTAAAAAAAAATTTTAACTTCTCTGTTTTTCAACGAACATCGATCAATTTCAAGATATAGCAGTTTTTTACGGTTTTAAAATTACGGTTTTAATTTCATTAAGATCGGAAAACTATATCATATAGCTGCCATAGAAACGATAGATCGATTTATAAGAAAATGTAAAATTCTACATGTAAAATGTAAAATTTACAAAATTTACGTAATTTGACACTTTTTTTTCAACATTACCAAAATGGATTGATTTTCAATGATCTAATTGCAGACTGCAAGGGTATACAAACTACCGAAGTTAGCTTTCTTTCTCGTTATACCCTTGCAGAGGGTATTATAATTTTGCCATGATATTTGCAACGCAGTGAAGGAGGCATCTCCGACTGCATAAAGTATATATATTCTTGATCAGCATCACCAGCCGAGTCGATCTAGCCATGTCCGTCTGTCTGTCTGTCCGTCTGTCTGTCCGTCTGTCTGTCTGTCCGTCTGTCTGTCGGTTTCTACGCGAACTAGTCTCTCAGTTTTTGAGCTATCGGGCTGAAATTTTCAGCATAGTCTTATTTCTTTAGCACGCAGTATATATGTCGGAACGGCCAAAATCAGACCACTATATCTTATAGCTGCCATAGAAATGATGGCGAAATTAGTGTAAAAAAAAATTTTAACTTCTCTGTTTTTCAACGAACATCGATCAATTTCAAGATATAGCAGTTTTTTACAGTTTTAAAATTACGGTTTTAATTTCATTAAGATCGGAAAACTATATCATATAGCTGCCATAGAAACGATAGATCGATTTATAAGAAAATGTAAAATTCTACATGTAAAATGTAAAATTTACAAAATTTACATAATTTGACATTTTTTTTTACATTACCAAATTGGATCGATTTTCAATGATCCAATTGCTGACTGCAAGGGTATATAAACTTCGGTTTACCGAAGTTAGCTTTCTTTCTCGTTTTATATTTAATTTGGTCTTAGGCGTCTCATGAAATTCGACAAGCCGATGCTTTGGAGGAAGCCGTCTTGCTATTTAACAGATTGCTACTTTTGTTTAAGCAAAATTTCTGGGTTCAGAAAACACGTAAAATGCTATTACGCTAGAGTGCGATCAGTGAAGTTTCCAAAATTACATTTCACTGATGCGACCTATCCAGCTGATGATGAAAATAATTCTTCAGATACCTATTCAGAGTCAACAGCATCGGACTCCTTTAATGGCGAATCTGATGTAATCAAGCTATCGCAAGAGACTCTGAACGATTGGGTGCGAGACCTTGAGCTAGCTAAGGAAAAGTCGGAAATGCTCGCTTCTCGCATGAAAAATAATGGATTTTTAAAGGAGGGAGTCACTTCCACATGCTACAGAAGCCGACTGTAAACACCAAAGAGACGTATAATGCGATGGAGGCACTTCTTGAACTAATTCAGTACAATCATTTTCAATGGAAAGTTTGCGCAGACCTTAAAGTTGTTGGGATGCTATCTGGTTTGCAAGTAGGTTACACGAAGTATTGTTGCTTCCTTTGGGACAGCCGTGCAGATTCCCTTCATTATAAGAAGAAGACTTGGCCAGAAAGGAAAAACTTGGTCGTTGGAGAAGAAAACATCAAATGGAAGCCATTAGTAGATAGACACAGAATTATTCTGCCACCTCTACATATAAAATTGGGACTTATCAAGAACTTCGTAAAAGCTCTTAATAAAGATGGCCCAGCCTTTTTCCCATTTGTCGGTGTTCCTTAAACTTTCGTACGCCAAAGTATCGGCAAAAGTATTAGCAGGTCCAGAAATAAAAAAACTGCTGAAAGATACTACTTTCGAAGGCAAAATGTCTTCAGTATAAGCGGCTGCGTGGAGGTCTTTCAAGCTGGTTGTGGAACATTTTTTGGGAAATTCAAAGTCTCCGAATTATAAAACCATAGTTCAAGGTTTACTGAAAAACTATAAAGAAATGGGTATGTTGAATATATTGGTGCCAGATTTTATGTTCATATTTTAATAAAAGTATTTTCTTCTTAGGAGTCCACATTTCATTGAAAATTCATTTTCACCATTCCCACTTAAATTTTTTTCCGGAAAATTTGGGGGACGTAAGTCATGAGCATGGGGAGCGATTTCATCAACAAATTAAGAATAGAACATAGGTATCACGGATTTTGGGATGAAGCGATGATAGGTGACTACATTTGGTCTATATTAAGAGAGTCTAGATATAACCACTATAGACAACGGCCAGGGCAACATTTTTTTTTAACGTAAGAAGTTGAGTTACTCGTTATTTTGCATAGTAAGCCGACTCTTAAATGCTACATAGCATCATATACAACCTCCCCCAACAACCAGCCGAATCTTTAACCTGTGGACAAGGTTAAATTAATTCATCTGATCCACCTCATGTTCTTTTAAAGCCTGAGGTCTAGGATCTGGCTAACTAAGTCATTAAGCAAACTCAGCCTATGAAGCAATATAACCATATATAATACCATCCTGGCTCTTTCCTGGCAATATGGGTTGGCAATCTACGGCCTGGGAGCAAAATCACACCTGTAAAAGATACCTGGCTGCAGGACACGCTCATCCCTCAATCTCCCCAGGCGCAGTACCTGAGATTGATCCTGGACAAGCGGATCACGTGGGGGCAGCATACCAACAAAATAGCAGTAGCATGCCATGGAAAGCTTAGGAAGCTAAATTGGATGCTGAAGTCAACCTGCAAGCTGAGCCTCTATAACCATGATACAATTATAGAAGGTAGTCTCGTCGGAAAAATAAGGCCCTCGTTCGGAACAATAAGGCCCTAGTTCAGCTGTCAAAGTTCGTGTGAGAGAAACGAACGTATACGACAATAGAAAATGTGTATTATTCCTTATATGGTGTTTGGGGTTAAAACTGGCCTATTATAATAATAAGTTAGAGCTTTTTCTTTGTAATTTAATTTTTAATTTGCGAGCTCGATTCGGCGTAGCTTAGTTTTGAAACTGCTGGTTCCGGCTCTGCTTTTCTTTCCGGAACAGCATCATTGTTTAGTCGCCTTCTCTTGAAAATCGTCCCCTTATTGGTTGTCGACTTCCACTGTGAAGCAGGCTGCACTCCAAAATTTGCTCCCACAACGTTCTCTTTACCAAATATTTCGGGGCATTAATAAAATTTGCGCTTTGGACGTGTTTGCGACAAAAATTGCATAACAACATTTTTTTGTTTCACTTAAGGGTTAATAAAAGATTTTAAAATTTGTACACACACAGCCTTTTACGTCAACGAGCAAACACGAAGTGTTCGATAAGGCCCTACACCCGAACGCTAAACACACGACGAGACTACCTTCTATAATTATATCATGCTCTATAACAATGTTGCTCTACAGAGCAATAGTAGTCCCCTTAATGACCTACTGCATCCAAATATGGGGTACGGCGTTTGACTCCAACATTATGAAATGCAAAGAGTCAAAAACCGAGCGCTGCGCACGATCGCAAATGCGCCCTGGTATGCAAGGAGTGTTGACATCGCAAACGACCTTCACATTCCCACAGTGAGAGAGCAGATAAATCGTCATTCAAATCGTTACAACAAACGGCTTCAGGCCCACACCAACCACCTAACGGCTTCATTGGCTAGCCCAATGACCAGACGAAGACTGAAGAAAAGGCATCCAGGAGACCTATGGACAAGAGGAAGGCAAAGAACGCGAGTCCTTTACCAATAATCTAAAAAAAGCGACATATATTTGCAAATTTTTCCATTCTTAATAAAAAATTGTTATTCATCGTTGCTGTTATGTTAAAATGCTATGTTTGTTCCTCCTACCAGTCCCAGTTTTGTAACCATTAAATTGGTTGCTTAAAATAAAATAAACATTTATATTATTAAAAACAGAAGGACGGAAGAGCTAACAGACGAAGCTAAACGTATAAATAAGAAGTAATATGTACTTATTGAAAATAAAATTAACAACAAATAAATATTTCTGTGTTACTTTATATTAATATTAACATTACATTGACACAACATAAGACTTAAGGAATCCCGCCGCCCTTAAAAAAAAAAAAAAAAAAGATTTCCCAATTTAACGAATAGGCTAAGATCTTGACCACATCTCAACTAAAATTCAGGAGTAATATTGCTTTTAAGGGGCGCTCCTGCTATATTTTTCCTGCAGAAAGAATGGTTTGTTTTTATGCCACGTTTTAAGGCCGCGTGGACGACTAACCCCTTAATGGTACCAATCAAATTAATACATTGTCTATGTATGTATATAAAGGCGATTATTTGATTTTATCTTACTTCAACTTAATTTTGTAAGTTTTGTTTATTTAACAAAACTTAGCTTTTTTCATAGCTAAATCCGGCTGTTCATCACATCTAGCAATGTTAACAGACCATCTAAAGGCGGTGTCCAACACTGTACCTTTAATCTAGTAGACATCTGGCCAAACATTTTAAAAATTTCTCATTTTACTTAACTTTGAAAATCCACGATAAATCCATTTTTCAACGGATTTCTGGAGTTGAAGGCCTGTTTGATACTTTGGGCGATTAAATTTAGAAAAACACGTTTTGATTTTTCAACGGATTTTTTCGAGTTTTTAGGATGCTAGCAGCATGTTAACATTTGAGTTAACAGATTAACATTTCCACTTTTTCAAGTTTACCGACCTCCAGCACACAAAGTACTTATCCAATATAAATAAAGTGTAAAAAATCGAAAGGTTAGTTCATTACCTGTAAAATAAAACATTCGACGGCTAAATTGGTTGGCTACAACTCGAGCTATAAAATGAAAAACGTAAAATGAGCAGAATTTTTTTGTGTAAAACTTTAAAAAATCTAAAAAAAAAACGTATCCATAGAAAAAAAAATTAAAGCCATTTTCGTGATCTGGGGACTCAACTCTACCAGAATTTCGCATCAACAGGCTTGGAGCATTTTGAGTGTAAACTAGTGTAATCAAACATAATCATTTTGCTGACCCCCTCCCCCATAGGTGATTACGTAATATATGGACAGCCCCATTATGGAAAGGCAAAAAATATTGGCCAAAATAAAGGAGAATAAAGAAGAATTGGAAAAGTCATATAAATGTCTAGCACAGAATAGGGAAAAACAAAATATAACGATAAATAAACATGCAAATATTTCGGTAGAATCATTCAAGAGAGGCAATTGATATATAAGGAAAGGGCACAGATTAACGAAACTCAATTTAACATAAAACAAATTTATTTGCCATAAAATTAAGGTAAGCATTAGATATATCGATACCAACAATCGTAAACATCCCATTGACGATTGAAACTGGTAATGAAAAAAAACCAACAGATTAAATTGACTGAGATTTAACGGATTCTGATACAAACGAAAGTGTCAGAGAGCAAAAGTATAGCACAATGGCCGACGAAGCAGCCGCTCAAAGGAAAAAATGCATCTAAAAATATTAATTACATACATACATATGTGACAATCGCTGTAAAAGGAATTAGGTGTAGGATGGTTGGCTCAACCCTTTTTGCATTCTTTTTACAACAATTTAAACAAAACTGAATAACAGTCCCTTTTTTAAATTAAAATATTTTTTTTGTATTACTTCTTAAATTTGTAACTCCTTTTTATACCCTTGCAGAGGGTATTAAAATTTTTCCATGATATTTGCAACGCAGTGAAGGAGGCATCTCCGACCCCATTAAGTATATACATTCTTGATCAGCATCACCAGCCGAGTCGATCTAGCCATGTCCGTCTGTCTGTCTATCTGTCCGTCTGTCCGTCTGTCCGTCTGTCTGTCGGTTTCTACGCGAACTAGTTTTTGAGCTATCGGGCTGAAATTTTTAGCATAGTCTTATTTCTTTAGCACGCAGTATATATGTATGTCGGAACGGCCGAAAGCGGACCACTGTATCCTATAGCTGCCATAGGAATGATGGCGAAATTAAAGTAAAAAAAATTTTAACTTCTCTGTTTTTCGAGATATAGTCGTTTTTTATAGTTCTAGAATTACGGTTTTAATTTCATTAAGATCGGACAACTATATCATATAGCTGCCATAGAAGGGATCGGTCAATTTATATGAAAATGTAAAATTCTAAATGTAAAATGTAAAATTTTACAAAATTTACATAATTTGACATTTTTTTTTAACATTACCAAAATAGATCGATTTTCAATGATCCAATAGCAGACTGCAAGGGTATACAAACTTCGGTTTACCGAAGTTAGCTTTCTTTCTTGTTTCTAACTACATTTAAAATTTTATCCAAATTGGACCACTATATCTTATAGCTGACATAGGGATTGTATTTTTGTTATATTCTTATTTTATCTTTATTTTCGTTTAATATCTGTTTATTCTATTTTAAGTATTCTAAAATTTTTAATTCGATCTGAGTTATGCCCCTTATAGTCTTTAAGTTATGTGGGAAAATAGCATTGGTAAAGAATTGTCTGCTTGAAATTAGGTGGTTGCCGAGTTTTCACAATATTATGGACATACATAAGAGTCCTATAATTTATTCACGAGGGCAAATTTAAGTCGAGAAGTGGAATACATGGTCAAGTCGATTTAGTTTAAACACATATCTAAATATAGTATTTAAAGCTACTGTCAACTTTGCATATCTCTAGTGTCGCAGTGACCAAAGATCTCAACCCCATAACAAAGAGTGTGAACTATATAGCTTTTGATACCAGCTTCCTGATTTGCAGTGGTGTACAGGTTTTTGTTGGAGAGAGCTGACACAACAAGCCATATGTTTGTCCAGTTGCTTTGAAAATATGTTTACTCCAGCTTAAGGTATACTAAAAGTGATTTCAAGATTTGTTGCCAACTCCTCATATTTTATAGACTTATTACCAGTCGCTAGGCTTTCTAAACATGGGGTTTCTATTGGTTTCTTACCAATTACTATACATTTCGATTTTGAAGGATTTATGCTTAAGACATTATCCTTCGCCCAGTTGCCAGTAAGATAAGGACGTAATTACTTTTACTTACACAAACATTTACTTGATTAACCAGACTACCAACATAAACTTGAACATCTTCTGCATATAAGTGTACTGCACAACCGGACAAGCCACTAGGCAAATCATTAGCTTACGAGGTGTGTTAAAAAAATAAGGTGAATTTGTATTTTTAAGAAAAAATATTTATTTATTTATCAATATCTATGTTGTCCCCTTTAAACTAATCCCTCCTCAGATATAATACACTTATGCCAACGGTTTTTCCAATCCTCAAAACACTCTCATAAGCACTTTTCGGTATAGCCTAGAGCTCCTTTCATAGGTCTCTTTAGTTTTCAGAACAAGACCACATGAGGCCAAATCCGGTGAGTATGGTGACTCAGGCATGATTGTTGTTGGTGTTTTTGCCAAAAAATCTCTCACAAGCAAAGATGATTGAGCAGGTGCATTGTCGTGATGCAAAAGTTCTGAAATGTTTTTCCATAATTCTGGGCGTTTTCTTCGCATTGCCTCTCGCAAACGGCGCATTACTTCAAGATAATATTGTTTATTGACCGTTCGACCATATGGTAAGAACTCCTAATGCACCACGCCAAGGTAATCGAAAAAAACAGCGAGTAAAACTTTGACATTTGATCGAACTTTGCGTGCTTTTTTTGGTATTGGCTCTTCTGGCCGCTTCCATTGGGACGATTGGTCCTTGGATTCGATATCATAACCATACACCCATGATTTGTCACCAGTTATGACCCTTTGAGTAAATCTGGGTCGTCGTTGACGTCATTCGACAGTTCTTTTGAGCGATGTTCATGCGACGGTTCTTTTAGTCAAAATTCAGCAATTAAGGAACAAACTTCGCTGACACAGGTCTTATGCCAAAAACGTTAGAAAAAAATTTCAAGGCACGAGCCAAGCGAAATACCAACATCCTCAGCAACTTCTCTGATAGTGATTCGAAGATTTTTCAAAACAATTTTTCTCATCATCTCCTGAACGATTTCATCAGTTGTTGACGTGCTTGGGCGTCCAGAGCGAGGCTCGTCATTGGCATCTTTGGAAGACAATCTTGGAAGAGTTTGTACCACTTGTAAGCATTTTTTTACTCAGAACAGTTTCACCGTATGCCACTGTCAACATTTCATGTGTTTCGGAGCCATTTATTTTATTTTTTACACAAAATTTGATGTAAATTTGATGCAAGAAATCGCCGAGCACGCAAAACACTCCTAACTCTTTACGCCTCTCACAGCCAAACAATTGCCATTCACATGAAATTTGGTACAGATGGAACAGAACATAACAAAACGAAAAAATTGATAATAGAAAGTATTGACCGCGAAATTTAAAAAGTCACCTTACTTTTTGAACGCACCTCGTATATAGACAACAATAATAATCCTAGTACAGATCCCTGAGGGACTCCCTTACTTACATACAATTTCTAGAAACTACTGCTTGCTCACTATAGGGTTGATAAGTCAAATAATTATTGCATCTAGCCTCGGGTTCATCAAGATGAGAGAATGCTCGACATGGTTCCTTAACATCAACACAGGTCAGCCACTCGTCTAGATTTTACTACTCCTAACTTATTAATATTGCTCCAAGTTTGTTTTGTAGATGCAGCGCTTTCAAACTTATTTCTTTCACTTTGTGTATGCTTGATCACGGTCATATATAAGGCTCTTAATATCGATACTAAAGCTGTGATTTTGTCAAGGTGTTAGTACTTTTTTTTCAAGGAGCACACATTTTTTAACATATATTGAAAATTATTATTTCAGACATTCAACATAAGGATAAATAGGAAACCAGTCATAAGCAATATATTCCTCCTGTAGGTCATTGTTATTAATACTATTATAATCCCTATAATTAAACGATTCTTCAATATAGTCAAGTTGTATGTCATATGTTAAAAAAATTAGGTCATATTTTTAAAATTCTGGTACTGTAACCTGGTCATATAATTACATTTTTAAGAGTCACTGATAAAAAATATGTCAAGAAGAGTACAACAGAAATTAGTTAAAGGCGTCAGGGTTCGTCTAATTAATAGAATACGGTCCAATTGCCTCAAAATGATCCAAAAGTCGACTTTCCCTAAGAATATTATTGTTGAAGTAAAAGTATAGGTAAAAAAATTCCAGGGAACTACCCTCCACCATATAAACTAATAGCGCGCAGCTCGATTGCTATCTTGCATGTGTACTAAGTGGGTAAGTGTTAATGTAAATGTTTTTAGTTTAGGAAGGCTATCTATAGATGAGGTAATCATTTAAATTTGCACAATACTCTACAGGGTTCAGTAGAAAAATACAACTAACCCAATTAGATCGCTGCATTCCATGTCACCACGGATCAGGTTATACAGAAAGACAATGCCTAACATCGTTGGGCACGAAGAGCGAAAAGTGAAAAGTTATTTTGAACTGACTCAATGCGTTTTCTGTGGACATCCCACTGGGGACTCCAAACGAAAGATCCATGTTCTAAAATAGGACGAACTAACAAAATGTATAAATTCTTCGTGACGTAGGGGTCATCAAATTCCTTCGACTACCGTTTAATAATTCCAAGCTTTATTCACAATTCACGAAATTTGATGAATAAACTCCAGTTTAGGATCTAGCCGGATACCCAAATCGTGAGAATGTCATTAGCTTGCATTTGGAGGCATTTAGGTTTAATAAGTTTGCACTGCACCATTTTTGAAAGCTGTTAAGATCTGTTTGTAACTCCGACTGGCTAGCGCCGTCCTTGTGTTTAACGTCATCAGCGTACATGAGTACTCTTGAGTTAGGCAAAAGAGATTCCTCTATGGTTGTTAGTATCCACTAGCAAACCTTTTTTGTGTAAAGAAATGACGAATGATTCCTTTCAAATAAGGGGAAGGATCTAAGGATAAGGTAAGCAATTTTAGAAGGGGACTGCACAGGGCCTCTGCACAATACCTAAGCACACAGCCTAGTATTCCATCGGGACCTGGCGAATAAACCGGCTTGACACGTTGAAGATCCAAACAAAGGGAGCTTTCGCTTAAGCTAAGACTGAAAATTAGGTTTGATTTGGGCATGCTATAAGAATAGGTCTGCGGCGATTTCCTGATAATTGCTTGCTGTCGTATTTTTAAATGAAAGCGAGGAAGGATGTGTAACAGGCTTACGTTTAGTGTTGACAAAATTATAAAACTGTTTTGGGACAAACTGAATGGACAGCTTGAGAACCGTTACGTTAAAATTTAGAATAGAGATTGGACTCGACATTTTTGAGGCGAGTCAACTCTTTACCAAACCAAGGAGGCCTATTTGAGATTGACGGATAGTATAACGAAACACATTCAGTAAAAAAGGAACTCATGGCATTGTTAAAAAATATCCATTGAACCAACCATGTCAGTGCACTTGTATAGATCGGACCAATTAAAGTCAGATATGAAATTATTCAGCCGTCGAAAATCCGCCTTACGAAAGCAGTATCGATAGTCACATCGAAAGTAGGATGGTATGGATCTTCGGGTTGCGTCAAGGGCGGGACCCTAACCAAACTGACTCTTGCCGGATCAGATACAAAGCCGAGGTCTAGCAAGCGATCTAAGGAATTTCGTACATGGTTGACTTGAGACAGCGAAAAGTCAAACAAGCTATCAATAAAGTCGTGCAGTAGTTAAAAGTGTGTTAGAGGATTCATTTGTGGACCAAATAGCTCCAGGAATATTAAACTCACCTAGAAGAAATAAGTGGTCCCTATCCGAAAGTCTATTGGAGACCGACTGGATAGCGGAAAGGTGGTTCCAATAAATAGGAAGCTCCGACAATGGAGGAATGTAGGAACATGTAATAAAAGTAAAACTACTATTAAATGATAGTTTCACACAGAGAAATTTAACATCGTTGCATTCCTCGAAAGTTAATAATTCAGACGTGAGGTTGGAGTCAACCGAATGAGAACACCGCCCCCTTGCCTGGAAGCCCGATCTAGCCTGTACGTTGTGTACACAGCTGGAAAGTTTCGGAGCTAAGGATCTCCGGCTTTAACCACGTCCCTGTGAACACAAGCACCTGGGATGCAAATGAAAGACTATCAGACTACAATTTAGGAAGCTTACTACGTAAGCCTCTTGCATTCTGATAGGAAAGAAGGAGAGAAATGGTTAGTTTTTTGAAGCAGACGACGTAGATGAAACAGCGGTTTTGTCCGGCCTGGGTAAGCTAGCCCCTACAGGTCTTTTCTTTTCATAGCTTCGTACTCCTTAACAACAACATACTTAGGCCAGAAGGCAGCAGAGCATATTTTGTTAAAAAGTTCGTCAGGAACATTTATTATGAAAGATGAAATATCCCAAGCATAAGAAATTGGATTCTTCGTCTTTAGTGCGACCTAAAATATAGGTACTTACATCGTCAGATGTTTGATTAGGGGAAATATATGTTTCGTCGGCGGAATAGCAATAAGGGCTTTTGGCAATACATTAGTAGTACCAATTTCGGACGGTATTCCAGGCCTGATACCCTGGGGGTTTTCTGGATGGAGATCTGTGGGGTTGATTGTGACCCCTCAGCGGACACAATGGATATAACTGGAGGCGCTGCCCCTCCCGCGGTTCATTCGGAGGCCGAATCTTTTCTCGCCCCCGATCTCAATATCATTGGAGTTAAATATGTCGGGGTCGGGGGCTGTGCCGAGGGAGTCCGCTGTTGAGAACCCGCGCCGAGTTGTAGGGATCCGCCCAAATGCAGTGCGCCAACCGTGGTTTTTTTGCGCTTAGAGGACGCCAAGAGCACCTCATTAGTTTTACGAAAACTAAAAAGTAGCTTTAAAACCACTTTTTTTTTGCCGCATAAAAGACATTATTTCCCTTTCAACATCGCGACAAGTTTCACAGCAGTAGCGTAATCCAATGTTTTTAGTAATAGTGTCAGCCATGCGGCCAGTTCAATCAATGCACGATAATACGCACGAATTTCTTTCTTGTAGGTTTTATTACACAAACAATACTAGAGGACACTATAGTGACTTACCACTGTACCAGTCAGAAGTTAAGAGAAAATAAGAGTAGTAACGGGCACTAAGAGAGAGCAAGGGAGCGAGAGTTAGGGAGCTTATGCCGTCAAGCTGTAATATCGGCGTAACGGATAAAGCACAAAGAGGAATGCGAAAATGAATATATGTGAATATGTGAAAATGAATATGAATGATAAGCAATCGCTGCACCAAAACTAATTTGCAATTAATATAGTTATTAATACACAAAAACAGCTGCATGCACACGCGAAGTAAAACGGTGTATTATTATTGACCGGTGGTTTATAGCAAAGAATTAACACAAATACGAAGAGCAAAACAAAAACACGACCGTGCACTTTAAAAGAGAATTCTATGTTTTGTGTTTTTAGATAAGGCCAACTTAAGTATGTATATAAATTAAACAAATTGGTATGATATACAATATAAATAAATAAATTTGTTGCAAGAAATAAATAGCAAACAATTAGCACGTGTAAATAAATAACACAAAATTGCTAAATCAACTAAATAAATAATTGGGATAAAAAATAAAATAAACACTTTGGAATAAATAAATAAATAATTGCAATAAATAATTTAATCTAAATATTATGTTTTATGTTTGCTGGGGTGGTCTTATGTTTTTTTTTTTGAATTTCCGGCCACGCTGTCTGCCACGCAGATGGAGCGGGCAAGGGGAGCGGGGACTTCGGTTCCCAGGTCAGGCGGTAGGGCTCTCGGGGACCCCTCGGCGTATAGGCGGGGATGAGTTGTGATCGGATTCGGAGTAGCCCCAAATCTGGTGTTCTTTTTTTCACTTAAAAAAAAATATTAACACTGGGTTTCGCAAGAGTTCACTCCATTCCGCCGAATTTTCTGCTCTAACCCAATTTACGCTGAAATTGCCCTATATATGGGCTCGTTTTCCGGGGTATCCTTCTCCCCACCTTTATGCTTCTCTTGTTTAAGTTCGAGAGCCGCATTCAAGCCCATGGCTACCGCTCTATTCCTGCCTTGGTGTGTGTGGATGCACTCCATCCGTGAGCTCTCGCTTTTCGGCGATCGGCACATACTCTCCAAGCTTCCCCTTCGTGGACCTGCCAACCTAGCGCATAGGGTCTTCTTTCCCCTTAGGTTCTGCCAACTCGCTTTCAGTGCGCATTCCAGGCGACCGGTTTTATCACCGTTTCAACACTTAATTTTCTCTAAAGACCTAAGAGCACAGATTTCGTCCTCGTCGTTAGGGTCTTCTCGGGACTGATCTTCAGAATCATCAGAATCGGGCGTTGAATTGGGTTTGTCCGAGCGCTACTCTTCGTGACGGTGGTATTCTTTACGCAATGCTGTAAAGTTTTTTGTGTCTATGTGCAACAGTTCGTGCTTGACCTCGGGCTTGAGATTATGACGAACTTCAATAGCTATGTCAGTATCTTGTATTGGTTCCTAAAGGGAACCTGCAATGAAAAGCATTCAATCTAGAAAATCGTCAAAACTTTTAGTGCTACCCTGTTTGCGGCGACGCATAGCGCTTTTAATTTCTCGATCAGATCTTTGATCCTGATATCTCTCCTTTAAGCGTCTACATATTGCATGAAAATTCATGTTATCTTCCGATCTATGAACATGCCAATAAAAAGCTAGAGCAGGACCTGCAAATAGTAAATTAGCAAATTGGGAAAGTAGATCGAAATTTCCGTTCAGGTATTGTGAAGTGAGGCAATTTTCACGCTAAGTAAAATCCTCAATACCATCAATCGTGTGATAAATAATTAGTGTGCATAAATGGTTGCTGATAACTTCAAAATCTGGTATTTTACCTATAATTGACTAATCTTTTATTCTGAATACTGAGATATATATTTATTTCGAGCAGTGCTAATTTTTTACCTAAGCCCTTGTTTAGGTAAAAACTGACTTTCTCAATTTTGTAAATTCTCGTTTAATCTGACCAATGGTATTAACATATTAATATCTAGTCGACCAGATTGATGTCAATAGATAGGATTGTACTTTATCTCTGAATACCACACACATAATTGTTCCTTTTTAATTACCACACTAGTCCTATTTCTTTTCCCCATTCCCTCTAAAGAACAAGTTGAGCTGCCCTATCAGCATTGCTCTTGTGCCTTTTCCGATTTACCCAGACAAATTTTTTTCTATTTTTAATTATTTGGCACCCATCAATATTTCTATCTTTCTCCTTTTCTTTTGGTTCAATAATTTGATTTGGCCCTTTGATATATTTAAGAGTATTGTCGCCCCTTGCTTTTCCTAAATAAGATTTAGCCCCAGTTATACAAACACCTCCGAAGTGAGGTCCTGCAGGGGAATAAAAGAACGGTAACTTTTCTCATTTAAAGTTTTATTCTTTTTCCTGAATATTTGTTTTGAATGACTTTGATTTGTATTTATCATTGTGAGTAATACCACCAAAATTTTGCTTGTTAATTGTGGATTGAGTCATCAAAATCGTACTTGTTACGACTGATTTCCTTACTTTGGACTTTGAATATCCAGAAACAATCCACCCGAAATCCGTTTTTGACCAAGAAGACCGTTTATTTTAACAACTCCATCCTGAAGAATGAGAGTGTACAGATCTGATCCAATAATTAGATCAATCGGGCCTGGCATATTAAAGTCAGGATCCGCTAAATTATAGCTCTTCCATTTGGCCTTGTCAACATCAATCTTGCTGACTGGAAGAGATTTCAATAATTTGGGAAGTACTATTGCTTCCACTTTTAAAACTTTTGGGAAATTTTTGCTTCTAATTAAAAGAACTACTTTGTGCTTTGAGATGCACTTTCCTGTGGAAGATACTCCACTGATCTCTGTTTGAGACCTAATTCTAGGTAATTTTAGAATCTGTGCTGATTCTTCTGAAATAATTGTGCTTTGTGAACCACTGTCAACCAAAGCTCTAAAATTTTCAAACATTCCTTTATAGGATTTTATTTGCACTTTAGCTGTAGTCAATCATTCCTTGTCCGACGTCAAACAAGTATTTACTTTTTCAACTTTTATAAATATGTGTAGCATGCTATTGTGATTTTCCCTACAATGATCACATGAAATCTCGCTACTGCACCTTTGTGTATATGAGTGTGTCAAACATTTAAAACACAACCCTGCCCGTTTAGCATTTTCCATCCGTTCGGATGGACTTAAAGCTCTAAATACGTAGCAATGCAATACATTGTGTCCCAAACCTTTGCATATGGGACAACAGCTTTTTGAATATTCTTTATTCATTACAATTTTTTTAATAGGATTTTCAACCTCAACTGAGCTTACCGAACTAAGTCGTTGCTCTAAAAATTCTACACCGTCGGACAATAATTGGACCTCTTTGATACCTTTCATATGGCTTTCATATAATTGAAGAGACTCTTTATTAAATTTTCTCAAAATAATATGTGCAAATATTATATCTATCTCATCAGAAAGTTGTGCCTTTAACTTTATCATGTGAATTGACTCATTTACTGTGTCAATAAACACACTTAATTGCCTAATTGATTCAACATTTATGTTTTAAAGATCAAGCAGGCGATTTAATTGGTCTGAAAATATTATTCTTTTATTTTCATACCGCTTGGTTAATAAGTCCCAAGCGGCCCCATAATTTTCCCCTGAGCCCAACAATAAATTTTAAGGTCGGACTTAAATCCTCCCTTGAATGTATGAGTTCATTAAATAACTCATAAAACAGGTCCCAATCTTTGGAATCTCAAAAAAATGTGGGAACCTGTATTTTTGGTAGAGTTGGCAAATCATCAATTTTCAGACTTGCAACTTCTACCTTTGGCACTACTTCTTCTAATTTTGTTTTCATGTCGTTTGTGACAGTATCTATTTCGAATTCTAACTCTTCAAAAATAGCATCATAATTCCTATTTGTGACATTAATCTGGTCGACTTTTTTTAACTTAATTAGTCTGTCCCAGTAGAATTTAATCATTTTCATTCTAATGACAAACGTTTCCTTCTTTTTTTCCTCAATTGCCTTAAATGTTTCCATTAAATAATTTTGTAGCAGCTCTATTGCTTTATCTAAGGCTTCTTGACTAACCTTCCTACTACTACTGGCTACCACCTCTTTTGTTTCTGCTTTTTGCAGGATCTGCTTTATTTTAAATTGTATTCTTTTAAATGAAGACATCATTTCGTCAAATGTTTCTTTTTGAAGTAGTCGTGATCGACTACTCCAATTTTAACAGCGCAGTGTGATTTCTAACACATTCTGCTTTTAGCTGTTCAAAATGTGTTATTAAATCTACACTTAGGTTTGGAAGATCTTCCAACTGCCTTCTCTGTCGTAAATTCTACTTGTCTCTTTATGAGAGCAATAGTCTCCGCGGACAACATCTTAATTATATTTAAGGAAAAAAAAATGCTCCTTTTTTAAAATTATAAATTTAAATCTGACTTAGCTGCTGCTGCTGCTTCTGCTGCCGTCGCTGCCGTCGCTTGTCTTGTTGTTGCCGCTGCTATAGACGCTGCGTTGACGTTGCCGCTGTAGTTTACGCTGCTATTTTGGTTGCTGCTGCTGTAGACGTTGCCGCTGCTGCTCCTTGTCACAGCTGAAGATAATTAGACCTGCTGTTGTTGATTTTCCTTCTGGCTTCGGTAGTTTGATGTTGGTTTTGTCGTTGTAGTGGGTTGTATTAGGTTCTGTTGTTGTTTTGAAGATATATTTTCACGTTTGTTGACATTTTTTTTAACTAATAGTCTATTTTTTCTTCGATGTTTTGGCCTCGAATACGCCCCACAAACAATACATTTATTTTTATTATTTATTTTTGTTTTGCCGATTTTTCGACCACAATTTTAAAATTTTTACGATTCTAATTTTATCGTTTTAAAAATTTTTCCATAATTTAACAATAAGGACTCTTTTATATCCTTTTGCTTTATAGTTATACTCTGTTAATTACCATTGGGAAACAAGAGTCCATTATTTGTAGCAACCTTTAGCTGCAAGCGTTAACACTTTGCAATACTAGAGGTGCTGTCCTTCCTCTGAGTCTCTTACCACTGGGGGGAAAATGCAGAGTTGCTCGAAGGATCAAAATGTAAAGCGGTTCCAAAATATAAGACGTTTACATGTGAGTTTTTGTAAGAAACTGAATTTATTCGGAGCGGTCTCCGCTTTATATAGGTCCTAGCTCAGGTAGATAACATTAAGTCTTATTCTAGATAAACATTCTTGACTGCGATAGGGGTGAACACAGGATTCGTGAATGCCATGCAGCGATTCAAATTACATGTACATATTGTCAAGTGTTTTATGTTAGGCCCGTTTGGCCGCTATATTTAAAGATATCCCACGCAGAGGATCGGTTCACATATTTGGGTTACGCTCAACCTGCCGCTATGTTTTAGAGTCATGCGCACATGCGCTAAGCAGCGTACAGTTGCATTGATTTGTTAAAAATAAATATATATTTATATATAACCGTGTTCATGTGTGAACACATGGTTGACCACATTTATGGCATTTGTTATCGTTCTTAAGACAATTGTCAAGGCAACCTTGTTTTAAAGCCTGGTTGCATCTGGTTTCAATCAAATCCAGATTGCTTACTGGTTCGTTGTAGATGGCGCATATCACCGACAAAACGGTCGTTGAATCTACCAAGTTTTCAGTACTACGTGTTATCATCTTGAAGCTTTTAAAATACAAACAAAAATAGCGAAATAACTAAATTAAACAACCTTAATGATAGTTGTTAATATAGTGCGATATGCGGAATACGATAAAGTCAAACGATAGTGCGATATGCGGAATACGACAAACGATAGTGCGATAAGCGGAAAACGATAAACTCAAACTCGATAGGCGATAAGCGGAATTGTTATTAAACAATGATCAAACAAGACGAATGCGATAATATGGGTCTTATCCTGAGTTGTAAAGCAGCAATAGGTTGTTTGATTCAATAGGTACAAGAAATATTCTGATTTCTGTTGATTTTTGAAAATACGGTTAGTTATAAAATTTATGAAGTTATGTCTAACCAATTAAAAGAGGAACTAGCCGAATCTATCCAGCTAGAGCAAACTTTGATAATGTTCGAATATTACCGAACTGATAGATTAAAAGATGTTCAAGTATGACATTTCTGCTGGTATGGCTCCGAACATATCCAGAGACCAAAAAAATCCGAGTCAGAAAGAAAACTAAAAAGTGGATGGAATGTATATTTTCGGGTCGCTCGGCTGTCTAATCAGGCATTCTGTAACGAACACACATCTAAGTGCTGCTCAATCTCAACACTCTGTCTACATTTTGTCCGGCCAGTTCAGGGTAGGTGGCGTGGGTTTTGTGCTGAGAGAGAACAGGGGTATTACAGAACCAAAAATTGTTAACAGAAAGACAGTAGCAAGTAAGATAAAGAAACAAAACGGTTAAGAATCGGACAAGAAAGTGTACCTATCGAAGATGAGGTCCAGATGTTAGTGGCTTCAATCTATACCCACCCTACCTGTGAGGTCCATTCTGACTCCACCCATATACAACCGCTGCTTTACCAACACATGGTGCCCCTCAAAGAATACAGCTTAATTCTTCTCAAATACCGCATAATTTGCGATAAAGATATTAATCCTATACATTATTCTTAGCCTAATATCCATAAAACTAAAATTTACGATATTTACGTAAAGAAACTTCTTATTCATATAATAATAATAGCAAGATAATTCGTTTCTACATTAAATTATTTACGATTATCCGATATTTTATTTGTAAGTGCTCGCAAATGGACGTATATCTTCTATATATATATAAATGGAGTCCAAAAAATGTGTCGTAAAAAACTACTGGAGAACGGCTGGGCCGATTTGGCTCAAATTTTTTTTCAGTTGTATGTCACTAAGAGGAGAAGGTCAGAACGTAATAAAATGTTTAGAAAATCCTCCAGGGTAATGGTGAAAAACAGATAATTAAAATATCAAATTATATAAAACAGTAGTGTATCGAAATATATGTCAAAGTAAAAACAAATCGTTTCAATATTATTCGGTTTCTTATTCGTTTTTATCAGACGTCCGGACTTGTTTAATTTCTTCCTGTGATTTGTAGGAATAATGCCTGCTATAAGACGGCCAAACATTGGACGACGTACACGTCGAGCAACATATAGTCGGAATGTCCATGAAAGTCAAACGCAAGACGAACGTGCAGAAAGAAATGAATCGAGACGAACCCGTTTAGCACAGATTCGCTCTACACAAAGAGTACCAAGAACAGACTTGAATCGCGCTGCATTTGCATACAATTTCTCAACGTCCTACAAAGACCATAGCTGCGTTGTTATCGGTTCATTGTCTGTGGTATGTCAGCACTGCAATGCACTGAAGTTTCGATTGAAGCTCCCGGCTTATGCTGCGCAGGTGGCAAGGTAAAATTGCCGGTTTTGACTCATCCACCAGAGCCATTGTATTCGCTTCTATATGGAAATACAAGCAAATCAAACCATTTCCTGTTGCACGCACAAAAATATAACGGATGTTTTCAAATGACGTCATTTGGAGCAGAGGTTGTTCAACAACCAGGCTACAATCAAAGTTATAAGGTAATAGCGTCACTCTTTTATCAACATGAACAACTATAATTTTTCACGAAATTGCATCACAAAATTCAGATTCAAGGGCAAATTCATCATCGAGCGGGCGCTTTGTTACCACCACCAACCTAAGATCATAAATTCCCTCAGATCTATTTCGTTGGTGATTCGGCAGTTGAACTTAATCAGCGTTGTGCAATTTTCACTGCAACTAAAAGTGAAATAATACAACAATTGCAAAATCTTCTTCATGAGTGTAATGAATTGGTCAGATTGTTTAAAACAGCTTTGGATACAAAATCATTATCAGAGCAGATAAAAGACCAGCAGGAAGTAAACATTGGTTGTTTGACCATTCTACCAGCTACTTATGTTGGGAGCCCGGAATCATGATATTGTTCTCAAGCGTCGGGATGATGGACAATTGCAACGCGTTTATGAGACTCATCATATGATGCCCTTCAATATCCGTTGATGTTCTGTCGTGGAGAAGATGGCTATCACCAACATAAAGATGGTCAATCCAACGACAGGTTTGTTTAATGACTTCTTTTCATTCTGCACGTAACGAATTCATATTACAGGAGAAGAAACGAATAAAAGTCAACTCAATGAATTTTTATGCATCGATTGATGATTCGACTAGATGTTGACAATCATCTGTTGAGATACCGCCGTTTGTTTCAGCAGTACTGTGTCGACATGTATGTAAAAGTAGAAACGGAGCGTCTCATTCCGTTTCAATCAGTCAAACATGATCTGACGAGTACATCCACTTGCGTGACGCCATCGCTACTGATGGACACGCGGCAAACATTGGTTATACTTATGTTGGGAGACGTTGATTGACCATCTTTATATTGAAGTGATAGCCATCTTCCACGACAGAACGTCAACGAGTGGATACGACCGATGAGTCTCATAAACGCGTTGCAATTGTCCATCATCCCAACGGGAGACAATATCGAATTCCAATCGCCAACAATACCACTGCACTTTAATAGTCGCATTGAACCGTCTTGAATGGTTCCTATGGTCTTTATTCTCTGATAATGTTTGTGGTCGTCAGAATGTTGTATCCAAAGCTGTTTTGAACAATCTGACCAATTCATTACACTCATGAAGAAGATTTTGCAATTGTTATTATTTCACTTTTAGTTGCAGTGAAAATTGCACAACGCTGATTGGTTCAACTGCCGAATCACCAACGAAATAGATCTGAGGGAATTTATGATCTTAGGTTGGTGGTAACAAAGCGCCTCGATGATGAATTTGCCCTTGAATCTGAATTTTGTGATGCAATTTCGAAAAATTATAGTTGTTCATGTTGATAAAAGAGTGACGATTACCTTATAACTTTGATTGTAGCCTGGTTGTTGAACAACTCTGCTCCAAATGACGTCATTTGAAAACATCCGTTATACTTTGCGTGCAACAGGAAATGGTTTGATTTGCTTGCTGGATGATCTACCGGACACCTTCACCTACGCAGCATAAGCCGGGAGCTTCCAATCGAAACTTCGCTTGCTTTTGGTGAACATAAGAGGCCCTACATCCTTCGAGTCCCTGCGTACTGTGGATGGTGAGAAATTGTATGCAAATGCAGCGCGATTCAAGTCTGTTCTTGGTACTCTTTGTGTAGAGCGAATCTGTGCTAAACGGGTTCGTCTCGATTCATTTCTTTCTGCACGTTCGTCTTGCGTTTGACTTTCATGGACATTCCGACTATATGTTGCTCGACGTGTACGTCGTCCAATGTTTGGCCGTCTTATAGCAGGCATTATTCCTACAAATCACAGGAAGAAATTAAACAAATCCGGACGTCTGATAAAAACGAATAAGAAACCGAATAATATTGAAACGATTTGTTTTTACTTTGACATATATTTCGATACACTACTGTTTTATATAATTTGATATTTTAATTATCTGTTTTTCTCCATTACCCTGGAGGATTTTCTAAAAATTTTGTTACGTTCTGACCTTCTCCTGTTAGTTACCTACAACTGAAAAAAAATTTGAACCAAATCGGCCCAGCCGTTCTCCAGTAGTTTTTTACGACACATTTTTTGGGCTCCATTTTTATATATATCACCACTGCGACTTCATTGATAGTGGGCGCATTGAATTGTCTTGAATGGCTTCCTGCTGGTCTTTTATCTGCTCTGATAATGATTTTGTGGTCGTCAGAATGCATTGTATCCAAAGCTGTTTTGAACAATCTGACCAATTCATTACACTCATGAAGAAGATTTTCAATTGTTGTATTATTTCACGTTTAGTTGCAGTGAAAATTGCACAACGCTGATTAAGGTCAACTGCCGAATAACCAACGAAATAGATCTGAAGGAATTTATGATCTTTGTTTGGTCGTGGTAACAAAGCGCCCGCTCGATGGTGAATTTGCCCTTGAATCTAGAATTTTCCTGTTTTTCGCACGGCCAGCTGTACGTTGCATGTTCGCGTGTTGGTAAGCCGTCTTCATTGTTTGTTTTTGCGCCGGAAAATAAAACAAAAAACATAGTATATCATATCGCTCTATACTAAATAAAGAAATGCAGTGGTTGACTATTACCCTGGGGTTATATAATGGCGTCGAATTAGGGCGAGACAAAGTTCGCCGGGTCTGCTAGTTAAATATAAATTTGATAAAGTGAAGTTATTTAAGCAAGATTATTAAACTAATGTGGATCTCTGGCGTATATATTTAAGTTCAAGTGTTTCGTTTATATATTCACTGCTATGCCGTACTTACGAGAAATGCATCGACGTCAGCAGGCCTAATGACTGATGACACACAAACGCCGATGTGCGCGACGAGTTGATTCTCCGTTGCGGCAGAGGAAGAAGAGGCGCATCAAATCTGATGCGCGCGGTGGCTTGGCTCTCGCTGATTGCGGCAGGAGAAGAAGAATACGCACCAAATCCGGAGGATTCTCCGGCCGGAAAAGAAGACCAAGTCCGTGCTGCGTGACAATTTGATCCTTGCCTGCAGCAGAAAAGGAGAAGCGCAGCTTCCTGCGGTGAGCGGCGGAACCCTCTGCAATCTGTGACGGCACAGCAAATTGAACTAAACGTGGCCAAAAATCGATGAAAACAATGCTAGCAGCGTAGGTTGTTCGGACAATAAGAGTCCCACGCGTTTATGTGCAGGACAAGCGGGATATCGAGACAATCGAAACGGGGAGCTGATATTAGAAAAGGTGATTGAGCGTGTGGATAAATATTACCAGCAAAAAGTAAAGCACAATTAACACAATTCAATGGCAGTAGTCTCTTTCGGGAATGAATTACTGATCGTCACGATGCACAAGGATCAATATTCAGATACTCGCAAAAGTTGAACTGCACTCGAGCACGTCTTCCAGAAAAGAGACCGGAAAAGTATTACATGTAGGTCATGTGTGACCGTGGGTGCAAAAATCCACTTTTGGGGATTTTTTGTGGTATTCCGACGGGAAGGGAAATTCTCCATTTAATTTGCCAGGATCAGATCTTTACTAACGTGGTTTGTTATATATTGCCAGGCGGCCAACTCGGTCAAAATTTTTGTTGATTTAAATTTATTAAGTCACCCGCGCTATGCCTTTGGCCGAAAATCTCGAAATTTATTCGAACTCGGAAACTCCGATGCATGAACCGATTTAAGTTTTTTTGGTGCGGAGCGCACACAACCGAGACGAACTTTGCTGACTTTGGCATTGTTCTTCATTTCCCATTCTTCCACCTCCCTTTTCGTTCGACCGAATCCCCGTTGTTCCAGATTCGAACCATTCCGGGTCAAGAACCTATGCTTCGAAAGGTGGCGCCTGGCATTTCCACTCTTTTCGGGAGAGTGTGGCATCCCTCCTCCGATACCATAACCGTTTCTACCTACTGCCCAATCGATAGGCCTAGTGTGACCCTCTGACTATCGATATGTATATAGTGGCCATAACAACCACACTGACGAGTAAAGTTGTCAACAAATGAATTGGCAGTAAAATAAAACTGGCCAAACTAGTCCCAGAGACACACGATACTGAAGGATGTCGACGCAGGGCCTATTGGACTGTACCTCGGCGTGATCTGGTAAAATCTTCTTCTTGATGTTTTCGGATTTATATTTTTCCTCTCTTACAGTTCTGCATCGATGGTTGCCCCGGTCCTTATCCTTGTCTTGATAGTTTGTCGCAAACAGGTCCCATCCTTACTGCTTTAAATCCTTGCCACGTAGTAGTGCTCCAGACTTCCCGTTCATGTCTTCGACCTCATACATGTTGTTCCCGATCGGTCTGCGAATTCTACACTTCAAACATTTCCAGGCAAATTTCGCATTGAAGTTCTTGCTGAAGACACTTAAAACAAAATTCCGTCGATACACCTCCTGACCTGGCTTGAAGTGTACTTTTCGTTTCCTCCGGTTGTAGTCGTATCCCGCAGAGGTGCGAACTTGTCTCCTTGCTTCAGGTTCCGTATCTCACTGTCCTCCAGCGATCGTTGCTTCCTTGCCAGCTGATAATCATTGCCACTGGTGAACATGTGCTGTCCAAATAGGGTGAAATACGCCGACTCTCCCGTTGGCTGGTGGATCGCGCTCCTCAGGGCAGCCTCAATCTCCGGCAGATACAAGATCCAGCCCCGATGATCCTGCTCCAAGTATGCCCTGATCGCATTGAGTACCGACTGATTCACCCTTTCCTCTGCATTAGAGGGAGGGGAATAAATTGCCGTCCTCACGTGCCTTATCTGGTATCTTTGGATAATTTCCTCAAATTTCTTGGACACAAACTGCATTCCATTGTCCGAATGGATAATTTCTTGAACTTCAAAAGTGTTAAATATCTCTTTCGTTAGAAATTTAACTACAGCAGTTGTTGTGGCCATCTCGCCAGTCTGCCACTGAGGTCTTCAAGTGACATTAGCCATTTCAGGCTGGAATGGTCGGTAATCACCGTTAACGGCGGAGATGTGGGGTCGAATACGTTAAATAGCTAAACCGGCAGCATAGCACTCCTTCTCCGTAACGATGTAGTTCCTTCTGGGAGAAGAAGGGCGTTCGCTCCCATCCTCGTCTTCTCGGAACAGCTCCTACTCCAAAATCGAAAGCATTGTATTGGAAGAAGAATTTTTTCTCAAAGTCTGGGTGTCTCAGCACACGCGCTGTCATTAGTGCTTCTTGCAATCGTGTCATCACTAGCCTGGCCTCTTTGGTCATATCAAACTTTTTCCCCTTATTCAGAATGTCCGTTAAAGGGGCTGCCGTTTCTGCAAAGTCCCTGAGAAACCTTCCATACCATCCGGCTGTCCCCAAAAATCTTCTCATCTCCTTTGCACTCCTTGGTACAGATGTGTTTTTGATTGCTTCTACCTTGCCAGGATCGGTCCTCAGGATGCCACCACCTATAATAAAGCCCAGATATCGCAGCTCCTTAAAACAGAAGTGCGACTTCTTAAGCCCTATGGTTAAGCCGGTTAAAAGGTCGGTGACACTACCAGCAAACCGTCCAAATACAGAAACACCTTCTCTCTGAGCTTTTGTGGTATCACCTCGTCCATCAGTCGACAAAGGCGCTGAGCGGCGTTGGTAAGTCCTAAGGGCGTCACCACGAAATGATACAACGGGCGTACTGAAACAGTTTAACAGCAGACGGACGAGGATCCTTCTTGACACTACGCTGTGATCCAATCGCTGGCCCCCATTGCTTAAGCTTTCGCCGTTCCTGTTTGCGTCTTTTAAACCGCTCTTATACCTTCTTTATCTTCCTGGCGAACTGCTTATCACCAAACAAACGATATCCTACCTCCTTATTGCGGCGTACTGTCTCCTATAAGGACATGTACACCTCTTGTTCTCCCGGCCTGAATCTTCTGCTTTCTGAGTCTGTTTGGCTACTCCGCGGACTTTCTCATGGAACGCTGACTGTCCGCTGACCCTGCGTTGGGAGTCCCATGTGTTTGCCAAACAGGGAACGGCTTCAGGTGATTGCAAAGCCATTTTACTCAACCGATCAAACCGATCACACTCACATGCGGTCACTTAATTTTTAAAATCAAATCAAATCACTCACATTTTCTGCTCGCTGAGTTTATTCATGTTCTTGTTCAAACTAATCACTTTGAGCGTACGTTTATTCCACTCAAATGTGATTTTATTGGTCAAGAGTAAAACTGAAAAAGCTAAAATCAATTCCTATGAATTTGTTCACTTTTGAGAGCCCCTGCACTGCTCTGGTCGATGAAAAAGGAAGTTGTTGTAAGGCAATTAATTACGTTTATTATTAAAACTAAAAAATTTTAAATTATAATATACAAAAGATAAAAAATAATAAAACATAGTTACATCATACTTCAAAACTTCGAAAATAGGATTTCAGGAAAAGTATGCTATCTACAGATTTTGGATCCAGACGATTTCTTTTCTCCGTTATAACGTTTACAGCCAAAGAAAATTCGCGTTCTGCAGCTGCACTGCTAGCCGAAATCAAATAAATCTGTAGAGTACATTTAGATAGATTTGCATAAGTTTATTCAAATGTCTTTCACCATTTAATTACGTTAAAGTCATCATGAAGTTCTACAATTTTCTTGCAGTAGCTTTCTAATTCTTCTGCAGGTGTTTTTCAAGTAGTTGATGAAAAACTCCTTAATAGGTCAGGAAAAAAAATATGAACATCTTCATTACTTGTGTCGGTATTCGTTGAATCAAGTGTGTCAACTGAACCACTGCATTGAAATTAAGTTTGTGACACGGTATTCGAAATTGAGGTACATGGACTTGTTGGCAAATAAGTTGATGATGATGGAATTATATTTATGGAGTTCATTTGTGAAATACAAAACTCTTTTAATTTGGGGATGGTCATTGGGTTGCATGTTTAATGCTGACGGATATAAACAAGTAAGAAAGCTACAGTCGAGTATATATATATATATTTTTTTTTTGCATTTTTATTTTACTTTTTAGTTTTTCTCTGTGTGTATTAATAAAAAAAAAAGGAAGAAACGCAAAAAACAGAAGAAAACTAACAAAAAAGTTTTAGGCGCGGTCAGGGATCGAACACACGAGCCAGACCGCTACAGGCTAAGCAGCTTGGCTCAGAGGGATGTTTTAAAATTCCAACTTTATTGCTAATATCTCCCAAGTTATTTTCTTTGATTGACGTTGATGCACTGCGGTCAGTACACTTAAGTGGCCCTTCAAAACCAAGCACGTGCTTGTTAGTTAATAGTTAGTTAGTTAATAGGCACGAAAGAAAAGTATAGGTAAAAGAATACGAGGAAATATAAACTACTATTAGGCAGCTCAATTGCTATCTTGCATGTGTACTAAGTGGGTTAAGATTAATGTTTTTAGTTTAGGAAGGCTATCTACAGATCAGGTAATTTTGTACAAATCATTCTAATTTGCACATAATGCTTTAAAGGGTTCATGCATTTCATACGATGTTCTGCAGTGGTGCAAAATTACAGGCAGGTAGGATCTTGTGGTTCTACATGGTACGTGGAAATTCAACTGACCCAATAGATCGCTGCTTTCCACGTCACCACGGATCAGATTATACATAAAGGCAATGCCTAACATCGTTCTACGGTTTGCTAAGGAAGGAAGATTAATCAGGAGAAGTCTACTAGAATAAGAAGGCTACCTAAGGTTTGCATCCCAGTTTAAGCCGCGAAGAGCGAAAAGTAAAAAGTTCCTTTGAACTGACTGTAGGTCGCAAGCATGGGAGAAACATGTGAGAATGTCATTAGCTTACATTTGGAGCCATTTAGGTTTAATAAGTTTGCATCAGTTTGAAAGTTATTAAGATCTGTTTGTAAATCCGACAGGAAAGCGCGGTCCTTGTATTGCACACAAAGATTAACGTCGTCAGCGTACATGAGTACTCTGGAGTTAGTCAATACTTTGGGCAGGTCGATTATAAATGATGTAAAAAGTAAGGAACCCCGGTGGCTCCCTTGCGGGACACCAGAGGTCACCCGAAGAACGTTCGACAAGTTATTTTAAAGAGGACCTTTTGCGTCCTGCCATTCAGATAACTTGTGATCCACCTAAGAAGATCGACAGGAAAACCCATTAAATCGAGTTTCCTAACAAGAAGGGAATGATTAATGGAGTCAAATGCTTTACTGAAATCAGTATAGATCACATCTATCTACATATGTTGTGGAAAGCCCCTTATAATGAAAGAAGTGAGCTCCAGAAGGTTAGTAGTCGTTGATCTTCGTTTAATAAATCCATGTTGGCATGGAGAGATTATAGATCTACAGATGTGCTGCAAATGAGGAGTAATTACGTTTTCGAAAAGTTTTGGGATGGCTGACAACTTAGAGATTCCTCTATAGTTGTAAGCATCCACTTTGCTACCTTTTTTGTGGAGAGGAATGACAAATGATTCCTTCCAAGTAAGGAGAAATTGGGAAGTTTCTAAGGATAATTAAACAATTTTAGAAGGGGACTGCACAGGGACTCGGCACAATACCTAAGCACAAAGCCTGGTATTCCGTCGGGACCTGGCGAATAAACCGGCTTGACAAGTTGAAGATCCAAATAAAGGGAGCTTTCGTTTAAGCTAGGACTGAAGATTAGGTTTGATTTGGGCATGCTATAAGAATAGGTCTGTGACGATGTCGGGGCCTGGTAAGCTGGTGTCCCAAATTCTCAGTAAATAAAGTTGAGGGTTTAAATGGATGATCAAATGCTGGAGCTCGAGTATGTCTTCTCGCTTCGGGGTTTTATTTTCGAGTAAGAGAGTATACAAAATATGGCGGCTTCGTGCCCGCCTCGGAACCGGGTAAAAGGTAAATTTTGTACATAGTGATGTCCACTTGGATTTATTGCTGACCTCCCTTTGTTCAGCATGAACATTCTCCCCCCCTCGCAAGAGGAATACTTGCAATCTACGAGAGGGCGCAGCGTCCGGAAAGGATCCATCCCAGCCTCGTGTTCTGTGCCATCGGTAAGCCGTCCCGACCCGGGAGGATACCCGGCAGCACCAGGTCAGCATATACATCCGCCCCAAGCACAACCGACACTAGAGGTGGGTGGAACCACCGGTCATCCGCCAAGGTGACATTCTGGAACATATCTTGCACCTTAGGATCCAGTGACTGCAACGGCGTTCGGGTCTGCATCTGCTCGTCCACCAGCATCAGCAGCTGTTTGCTCATCTTGGACGCTTTGGAGCGAATCTCGGTGGTGCACACCCGTTGGTCGCCAATGCCCGTGATGGCCAAATTAAGGGCCTTCACCAAGGATATGTGGATGCGACTCACAGGACAGCACGAATCCACCAAGGCTCGGACATCGAAACGCTTTGGTCGGATCCGATTAGCACAGACGCGGTCGGGAGGATGCTAACACTCGTGCGGACCAGGGTGGTCGTGCACGACGGGCCCGTAGACGTGCTGCGGGATGGCGACACCTCCATTGGCGTGGCGGAGCGTCGAGATCCGGATGAAGGTACTGCTGGCGCTGCTGTGGCTGACGCTGAGGAACCGAGGGTGGCTGGCGCTTTTGTCGGGGTCGCGAAGAACGCGGCTGCCCAGTGTGGATGTGCAGAAGCGTGTGGTGGAGCTCCTTGCAGATGTGACACCTCGCTTTACTGCGACATGACCGACCGGAATGCTCGTGGGCCAGACAGTTTGCGCAGTACTTGTTGATCAGTACTGCGCGGAGCCGCTTCACAGCTGGCAGTTGAAGAAACCGATGGCAACTCCTTAGTGCGTGGACTCCCCTGCAGACTCGACATCTGTACACTTGGCTTCCCGATGAGCGACGAGCATTTTGGTGGGTCGTCGGAGCCATTGTGTATGCGGATCTATTGTGAGGAGTTGTGTTTGAAACTCCCCACAGAGCAGCGTGCAGGAGATGCGCACTGCTAAGGGCAGTAGCGCTGTTATTAACAGCGGCAGCAGCAGCAGAGGAGAGGGGCAGGGAGTTGCGAGGCCGCCAAAAAGAGACGCTGCTAGTATAGCGGGACTCTGGCGGACCTTGGACTCAGTGGCGTGATCGCCGGCCGTGGACTTTGGCCGGCAAAGAGGAGACGCCGCTAGAATAGCGGGACTCGAGAGAACTTTGAACCCGGTCACGCTATGTGCACCGGACTTTGGACCCGGTGGCGTGACCGACGCCGGCCAGGATAACGGCACAGGCGGAGCCTATAAAAGGCAGAGGACGCCTGCGCACAGCACCCAGTACGTGTGCGAGAGTTAGAACGAGTGCGTAAACGGAGAAAGTTAAACCCAGTCCGCGAGTCCGATCAAGATTGCAAAGTCAAGACGTTTGGGAGCTTGAAGTGGCAAGCTCTCCAGACTGAGGCTACAAAGCTGAGATCAGTCGCGTGCAGAGATTGCGAAAGGAGTCAAGGACTCTACAGCTGAAGAAACAGCGCGGTCCTACGGCGAGGACCAACGGGAAGAATCAACGGTCGAGTGGAGGCAAGTTGTGGGAGTTGCGCGCGTGGCTAGGCTTTGCCGGGCGATACACCCTGCTAGCTTCGGCAGCAAGGCAACCAGGCGATCGGCGAGGAAGGCGCGCAGCCGCACCCGTAAGGAGCAGGACGCAGCAGAATTTGTGTGAACAACGAAATTAAAGTGCAATAAAGGCCGTATTATCAAATCAACCCGAAAGCGTTCTCTCTGGGCGGGCAATCACGCATATTATAAATTTGGTGGGACGAGCACACGATCTCGGCTGAGCTAGCCGCACACAGTCGTTGCGAGCTAACCCAAGAAATCAGCACGTTACATCTGGCGCCCAAAAACGTGATTGTCTAAACAAAGAGAAAGCAACAAGAACGCAAGATGGGAAAATCCTGGATAAAGAACATAAAAAAGGAAGAGTACGATGGCGTGGCAAAGACGCTGGGCATCCAGCTCATCGGCTTTGTCGACGCCATGAGGAAAACCTTGGAGGAATTCATAGATGAACATGGAACAGACCCAGAGGTGGCGGAAACATTGGCGAAGCTGGAGGGAAAATTCAGCAGAATCCCAAGTATAAAGGTACAGCTCGCAGACCCTGAAGCCCTAATTGCTAGCCTAGATGTCGCAAGCATGCAGGACACAGGCCGAAGCAGGGAGTCGAGCAGGGAGAGACGTCTGGAGGAGAAAGTATGCAAGCCAGACTACGCGAAAGTAGCGAAACAAGTCCGAGAGTGGAACTTCAAATTCGACGGAAACGACAAGCCGCTGGAGTTCTTAGAACAAGTGGAATGGTATGTCGAAACATACGGCATCGACCTCAACCTGATCCCCAGAGCGATGCCAGAACTCCTGCAAGGCAAGGCGTTGAAGTGGTTCATCGCGAACAACAAGATGTGTAAGAGCTGGGGAGATTTTGCCTACGATTTCCAAAATTTCTTCCTGCCCAGAGGGTACCTGGAGAAGCTGGCAGACCAGGTCAGGCAAAGGAAGCAGCGATACGGCGAAAGGTTTAAGGACTACATGGTCGAACTACAAACCCTAATGCGACCATTGCGGATGTCGAAAATGGAGATGCTAGCAAGGATACTGGAAAACAGCACGCCAGCACTCCGCAAATTCATGCGTCCGTACGAATGCAGAGACCTCGATGCCGCCATGGCACTAGCGGACGAATTCGAAGAACTCGACCAGCAGAGAGAGGAATTCGAGAGGGAAAACGCTGCACTCAGGGTCAGGTCCCACCAACCGCTAAGGACAGACCAGAGTGCGGTATGCAGAAGATGCCACGACGAGGGAGAGCACGCGGGAGAAAATGTGCAGTCCGGTCGGAGACCAGCGATGCCCCAAAGGGAAGTGGTGCAGAGCCCAGCACAGGCCTGCCGAAGGTGCGGAGCAAAGACCACTGGGCGAGAGAATGCCAGAATCAGCGGCTAACATTCTGCTGGGTATGCGGAAGGATAGGAAGAAGGACGGTATACTGCTGCCAACCGTCGGGAAACGTCCAGCGATCCCAGCCTGTGAGAGGCCAGCAGGGATCGCACGGCTCCGCCTCGCAAAATTAGTGGGCAACTTAACAGCCGAGGAGACACAGCTGACCGCAACGGTGCTGATAGGTGGAGTCCAGGTCAGAGCAACGGTGGACACAGGAGCCACAGCCAGCTTCATAAGCGTAACGTTGGCGGTCACGATGCAAAGAGACGGAACAAGGGAGCCCATTAAACGTCAAGTTCACATGGCAGACGGAAGCCGAGTTCAGATCAACGAGCAGATGGTAGTACAGATCGGACTCGAAACAGAAACGGTGACAATACAACTGCTAATACTCCCAGGAATAATCGACGCGCTGGTTTTGGGTTGGAATTTTCTCACCAACATCGGCGCAGAAGTGAAGTGCACGGGACACAAGGTGGCAATACCAGCGAGGAGACGGAACAACGGATGGCTAGAAGAGAGATTGTCCGTCGCCGTCGTCGAAAGGCCTCAGCAAGCCAGTGAAAGCGAAGAGGAGAAATTCCTGGAGGCAGAGTTGGCCGAATTCAGGCAGATGAAAGGACCGTCAAACGTAGCCGTACACAGCATCACGATGAAGGACGACAAACCGATCAAGCAGAGGAACTACCCGAAGAATCCAAAAGTACAAGGAGAAATCTATGCCAAGGTGGATGAGTTGCTGCAAATGGGATGCATCGAGCATTCCAAGAGTCCGTATAGCTCCCCCATAGTTATGGTGAGAAAGAAGACTGGCAAGTGGAGATTATGCGTCGATTTTAGGCAGATCAATGCAAAATCAATAAAAGACGCATACCCCATGCCCAGGATAAACTTCATCTTGGACCAACTAAGGGAAGCACGATACATCAGCAGTCTTGATCTCAAGGATGGATACTGGCAAATTCCCCTAGAGGAACGGAGCAGGCAATTTACAGCGTTCACAGTGCCGGGCAAAGGTCTGTTCCAATGGAAAGTAATGCCGTTTGGACTGCACTCGGCATCAGCCACATTCCAACGAGCACTGGACAAAGTAATAGGGCCCGAAATGTCACCACATGCATTTGCGTATCAAAATGATATCGTAGTGATCGGAAGGACAAAGGAGGAACACATAAGGAACCTGAAGGAAGTCTTTCGCCGACTAAAGGAATCGAACTTGCGGATTAACGCGGACAAGTGTCAGTTTTTCCAAAAGGAACTGCTCTATCTGGGACACCGAATAACGAAACAAGGAATCGGCACGGACCCGGACTAGGTAGCAGCAATCGCAGAGCTAAAACCGCCATCAACTGTAAGAGAACTCAGGCAATACCTGGGGTGGCGTCGTGGTACAGGAGATTCGTCCCAGACTTCGCAAAAATCGTAATGCCCTTAAACGAACTGCTGCGCAAGGGCACGAAATGGGAATGGTCCCAGAAACACCAAGACGCGTTCGAAGAAGTCAAAGCGAAGCTGGTTGCAGACCCAATCCTGGCATGTCCAGATTTTGAGAGATGTTCGTGCTGCAGACGGATGCTAGCGACTACGGGATAGGAGCAATCCTCACGCAGAACACAAAGGAAGGAGAAAAGGTTATATCTTACTCCAGTAGAACACTAAACGGGGCCGAGAAGAACTACTCGACCACGGAAAAGGAGTGTTTGGCGATAGTGTGGGCCGTACGCAAGCTGCGAACATATCTGGAGGGGTACCATTTTAATGTTATCACAGACCACATGGCTTTAAAATGGTTAAACAGCATAGAAAGCCCTTCAGGCCGAATAGCGAGATGGGCCTTGGAACTACAGCAGTATGATTTTGAGATAGCGTACAGAAAAGGCCAGCTAAACGTGGTGGCAGACGCTCTATCCAGGCAACCACTACCTGAGACTATTCGCCAAGTGAAGGATACGTCCACATCGTCGAATGAGCCATGCCCATGGATCAAGGAACTGGGAGAGAAAATCAAGAGAGACCCACAGAAGTTTCCGACTATATGCTGGAGGGATCAACTGTGTACAGGCACATTCCACATCGAGCTGGAAGCGAAGACGTCGTCGCGTGGAAATTATGCGTGCCCCAAGGACTAAGGGAGAGTGTGATACGAGAAAACCACGACTCGCCAGCGGCTGGACATGTTGGAACAAGGAAAACGATAGCCAGAATAGCAGCAAGGTATTACTGGCCAGGGATGCAGCGGAATACGAGATCGTACGTCAGGAAATGCGAAAGTTGCCTGAAGTACAAGCCAAACCAGCTGCAGGCAGCAGGAAAATGCTCACGCAAGTGCCGGAAGAACCCTGGGCTACAGTGTGCGCCGATTTTGTGGGACCGCTGCCGAGATCAAAGCACGGGAACCAGATGCTGCTAGTACTGATCGACAGATTCTCAAAATGGACAGAGCTGGTCCCCATGAGGGCAGCCACGGCAGAATCGCTGCGAAAGGCATTCAGAGAACGAATTATATCAAGATTCGGAGCACCAAAGGTAGTGATAACGGACAACGGGGTACAATTTGCGAGCAAAGCGTTCAATGGATTTCTGGATGAAATGGGAATCCGCCATCAGTATACGGCCCCATACACTCCACAAGAAAATCCAACCGAAAGAGCGAACCGAACGGTCAAAACAATGATTGCCAAATTCGCCGGAGATGACCAGAGGTGCTGGGACGAAAAGTGGCCAGAGATTATGCTAGCCGTTAATACGAGCATATCGGACTCCACCGGGTACTCGCCGGCATTCCTAACGCAAGGACGCGAACCCAGACTGCCAAGCGCCTTGTACGATAAGGAGACACTTGGCACGGGACGAAAACAGAGACGCCCGATGAAAATGCCCGAAAGTTGAAGGAAATCTTCGAGATTGTCCGAAGGAACTTGGAAAAGGCGGCGCAGGACCAGGCCAGGTACTACAACCTGAGAAGGAGGCCTTGGAGTCCAAGAGTCGGAGACACGGTGTGGGTAAAAGAGCACCACTTATCGAAGGCCGTGGAAGGATTCGCGGCGAAATTGGCACCCAAGTACGACGGACCATTCAAGGTGACGAATTTCCAGTCGCCAGTCATCTGCGTAGGAAGGAAAAGGTAGTACACATAAGTCAATTGAAGCCACAGAATATAGAAGAAGGGGTCGAGGATGTTACGGCCAATGCAGAGGACTCCGACACTCGAGTCAACAACGCGCCACAGCAAGGAATCAGCAGGGCGCGTGAGGACAACGATCAGGATGTTACCGCAGAGGCGGAGGACTCCAACGACAGAAGCGACGAAGAAGGCCAGGAGAGTACCGCCAGGACGAAGGACTCCGTCGCCAGCACCAGTCACACACCACTGCGTAGATCCAAAAGAGTGCGTAAGCGGAACCAATCGGAGGCTGTCGCCGGTCAGGAGCTATAATATTGACGATGAGAGCTGAAAATAAAGGGAAATCAGAAAAGTGGCCACACGGAAAGAAAACAACATTACCTGCGAATGCATCTGGGATCACAGCAGCTGCCTGGTGCATCCGAACGACGATACGGAGTATCGTAGCACGGCGCGACAGCATCACAAGCCAAAGGGCGCAGCGGCAGCCGAGCTAACGGAGGATGCGTCGAGCAGCGGCGCGGGACAGCTGTTACGACAGCCACAGCGCTGTACGACGCATACGCAGGGGGTGGAGTCGGACGCGGCAGCCGGCACCCGGACTGGGCAAGACTCCGTTAAGCAACAATAAGGACAACACCACCGTAGAGGCCGCCAGCTCGAGACGGGACGGCCATGCAGCTCGACACTCACAAACACACTGGTAACGGCCGAGGCGTCGAGCGCGATCCCGTAAAGCGAAAGGGAAAGAGCGAAGGAAAGCAAGATGGCCGCCGAAGAGCACACGCACCCACACAAGCACACGGCACGGAGCGGTAACGGAGAGAGAAACGTGGAAGGATCCCGTTACCGGAAGGGTACCGTTAGCGCGCGGACCTCGACGAGAGCCGAGGTTTCGTCGAAGGAGAACGGCGAAGAGGCGGCCTTTAGATTTTCGACATGGGAGGAAACACACGTGCACACGAGTTGGCCGCGCCGGCAAAGAGGACCCGACGGCACCAGCAACAGCCAGGGGCGAAGTGGAGGCGCCGGGATTCCGATCCCGCCCTCCAGCTACTGGCGTCCCCGCTGGTATCGCCGTCTCCTCGCCCGCGGCCAGCAGCTGCGAGGAGGTCTCCGATGTGGAGCTGCAGGACGAGGTATGGGAGGCCGGAGACGACCCGGCGGAGGTCGTCGAGCTGAGCTCTTCGGAGGATGAGGCACCGAGCGATGGCCCGAGGGAGGCACCTCCGGGACCCCGAGAGGAGGATGATGGCTCGGACGTCACCCCGACAGTGTCGGATGACGAGGAGACGGATCCAAGTGACGAGAAGAGGACGCGGACCAGGGCGTATCTCATGCGCCAGGCCGCGCTCGAGATATGGGACCGGCGGTTGGAGGAGGCCGAGGAAGAGGAGGCCCGGCTATGGTCCACGCCGGAACCCACGTCGCCACCGATCCCGTCGACGCCGCGGCCACCGCCACCGAAGCCGGCACCACCACTACCGCCGACGCCGCCGCCCACAGTCGCCAAGCCACCGGCAGCTCTGCCGTATCGCGCCCTGAAAAGGATGCGCACGGTAGTGGCGAAAGATGGGTACCGTTACCATCAGCAGGCGGTGGTCTGGATGTGGCCGGCAAAGCATCCGGACGAGGCGGCGCCACCGGTGGGATCGAGCTGCCCCCAGGGTGGGAGCAGCTGGGACTGCCACGACCCTCCGGCCGGCAGGAGATGAGGAAGGGCCGTCGGACGGGTCCGCGCCGGCCACGCACCCGAGAGAGAGGGCCCTGCAGCGGCAGACTTCGTGCCCGGAGGCTGGAGCTGCGAAAGAGAGGCCCACGCTGGGAAGGCAGATCTCATGGCCGGAGCAGGAGCCGTGGACGCCGGTGCCAGAGACCGAGTGGCCGGAAGAAGTCGCGACCGAGGCGCGCCGGCAGCAGCGAAGGGACCGCAAGGACCGCTGGTCGAAGCTGGTCGTCGCGGAAGGCCGGCGATACCGGATCAAGGTGGCCGGAGGAGTAGCGAGGGTGTCCCGAAAGTAAATAAACACACGAATATTCGACACATAAAAACACACACACGCATTGGTCCATTTCTAATGGCAGCCGGGTCAACGGCCGAAGGGGGGCTGCGGAGACGAGGCGACGCGGCGGGCGAAGAAACTCTGGAGGCCGGGGCCCAGGGGCGGCCAGCCAGAGGTCAGGGGCATGCCGTGGATGGAGCCTGCAATAGAAAGGGCTAATGAACACTCGGATTTGTAAGGAAAATTGGAAAAAAAAACACTTACTCGAAAACTGCAAATTCACTGGCTGGCAGTGATGGGAAAGGCGCAGATCGGTATGAAGATATCGATAGCGGACTATCGATAGCGATCTTCCGCGATGGGCACACTCAAATCTGGTATTTTCATTGTTGGACAACTTCGGGCAGTGTGACCATGAGAAAATGGTATTTAAATACCAGCACAACAGAAGATATACCGCGGAGGAAAGCGGGAGTTTTAAAATGTGCGAAGAGGAGTATAGAGACCGATCCCCAAAGGAAGTAGCAGTCTTTTGCGTTTCCGAAGGAAGGGGAGAGTGTGAGGAGTTGTGTTTGAAACTCCCCACAGAGCAGCGTGCAGGAGATGCGCACTGCTAAGGGCAGTAGCGCTGTTATTAACAGCGGCAGCAGCAGCAGAGGAGAGGGGCAGGGAGTTGCGAGGCCGCCAAAAAGAGACGCTGCTAGTATAGCGGGACTCTGGCGGACCTTGGACTCAGTGGCGTGATCGCCGGCCGTGGACTTTGGCCGGCAAAGAGGAGACGCCGCTAGAATAGCGGGACTCGAGAGAACTTTGGACCCGGTCACGCGATGTGCACCGGACTTTGGACCTGGTAGCGTGACCGACGCCGGCCAGGATAACGGCACAGGCGGAGCCTATAAAAGGCAAAGGACGCCTGCGCACAGCACCCAGTACGTGTGCGAGAGTTAGAACGAGTGCGTAAACGGAGAAAGTTAAACCCAGTCCGCGAGTCCGATCAAGATTGCAAAGTCAAGACGTTTGGGAGCTTGAAGTGGCAAGCCTGGAGATCTCGCGATGAGAATTTCCATTTGTTCCTTTTGTGGAGCTCCTTCAGGTATTCCTCTTTCCAACGCACACAGAACTGCTGATGCAGGGCCTTTAACCTTCTCCACCGATTGATTATGGAAATAGGATTTTCTTCGATCACAGGCTCAGATACCGCAAGAAGTGGTCCACCGATTAGAAAATGCCCGGCGCTAAGAGCCACAAGGTCAGTGGGATCTTCAGACATTGGCGAAATAGGCCTGGAGTTTAAACAGGCCTCAATTTTCGCAAGGAGGGTAGCCAGTTCTTCGAAGGTGTACTTCCCTGCGGCTGTGTGCTTGTAGAAATGAGACTTGAAGCTTTTCACACCCGCCTCCCAGAGCCCTCCCATATGAGGTGCCCCAGGAGGGTTGAAATGCCAGGCCAAGTTCTGAAGACTATGTTTGGAGAGAATCAATGTTCTTGTTGATTCCATGAAGTCTCTGGATAAGGATGTGGAGGCTCCGACAAACGTTTTCCCGTTGTCAGAGTAGACGTGTTGTGGACACCCACGGCGAGCGGAAAAACGGGAGAAAGCGGCCAAAAATTTCTCTGTCGTCAAGTCGGATGTCGCTTCGAGATGGATGGCCCTGGTACTAAAACAGACAAAAACGCAGACGTACCCTTTGTGATTTTGCAGGCTCGACCGACATAACTCTTGATGTCAAATGGTCCCGCAAAATCCATGCCCGTATGAGTGAATGGCCTGGAGAAAGTGGATCTCGCACGGGCAAATCCCCATCAACTGCTTCTGCAGGTTCTTCTTGTGGATGACGCAAACTCGGCACGAGTGAATTGTTTGTTTCACCAAACTTTGAAGCTTAGGAATCCAGAATTTGGAACGAATCAGTCGCATCATTAACTGATTCCCCCCAAGGATGCAAGGATATACGATGGGTAAACAGGACTTGTAGTTTCGCGAACCTACACCGTGCTGGGATGATGATAGGATGTTTCTCATCATAACTGAGCATGTCAGATGCTGGTAAACGGCCGCTTGCCCTCAAGACCCCTTTCTGTCGATGAAGGGGTTCAGGTTAGAAACTGTGCTTGAGGCTGGAATTTGCTGCTTTTGCTTAAGGCCTTATATTCGACGGGAAACTCAATCTTTGAGTGAACACGATTAACCGCTCTTGCACGTCGGACAATTCCGTCGCAGTGAGTGTTGTCGATGGGGCTATATGTTTCTTTGGCACCTTTTCGCAAAACGGACTACGTAAGCTAGAACCCGCAGAGCCCTGTCGAAGGTTGAAAACCGCTCCAGGATATCAGCTGCAGGCGGAACTGTGACACTGTGACATTTGATGAGCCGTCGCTCAAGCTCGGTTTCCGGATGAACCAATGATTCGCTCGGCCACTGCTCCTGCTTGAGTGGCAACCAAGCCGGCCCGTGCCACCAAAGTGTGCTGTCCTTAAGCTCTTGGGGTGAGACGCCCCGGCTTGCCAGATCAGCTGGATTGTCTTCAGATCGTACATGTCCCCATTTGCTTTCGTTGGTGCGTCGTTCGATCTTTGCGACCCTGTTGGCCACGAATGTCGTCCAGGTGCACGCTGGCTTACCTAGCCATGCAAGAACAATCGTAGAGTCGGTCCAGTAAAAATCTCATAAACATTAGGAGGCAATTCGAAATTACCGATGCTGCTAGCTCAGTGAGCAGCACTGCTCCGCACAATTCCAGGCGGGGTATGGAGATGGACCTGACTGGAGCGACTCTGGTTTTGGATGTCAGCAAATGGGTACAACAGCCGTCAACCGTTTCGACTCGGACGAAAATGGTAGCCCCATATGCGTCCTGTGACGCATCGCAAAACGCATGGTACTGCAATTTGGCTGCTGGGTGGAAACGCACCCATCTCGGGATACGAATTTCCCTCAGGGCTGGATACCCTTTTAAGAACTCTTGCCACTTTGTTACGAGTTCGGTGGGGAGTGGCTGATCCCAGCCCAGCTCCCGTAGCCAAATTTCCTGCATGAAAATCTTGGCTCGGATTACGAAAGGCGATAACCATCCTGCCGGGTCGAAAAGCTTTGCTATCTGAGATAAAACCTCTCGTTTGGTGTAGGCAGTTTGCAGGGGAATTCCCATCGGAATAAAGAAGAAACTATCGGATTTAGCTTGCCAACGGATCCCAAGAGTTTTCGCGGTGCTGGCATCTTCCAGCTCAAGGAAGTCTGCACTCACCAAGTGTTCCTTTGGAATCGCTTGTAGGAGTCTCATTTCGTTAGAGGTCCACTTGCACAGTGGAAAACCGGCACTCTCGAGAGCCAGCCGAAGCTCTTTAATGGCTAAAACTGCCGACTGCTGAGTGTGAGCCCCTGCGAGCACATCGTCGACGTACATAAAATTCGAGATGATGTCACTTGCCAAAGGGTATTGGCCTTGGATGTCCTGAGCCAACTGCTGTAGCACTCTGACGGCTAGGAACGGCGCACAGTTTACGCCGAAGGTGACTGTGTCGAGTTCATAGTCGCAGAGCTCTCCGTTTTTGTTGCGGAATAAGATTCTCTGGAAGCGCGTGTGACCAGGATTGACCCAAATTTGCCAGTACATCTTGGTGATGTCAGCATTAAACACATACTTAAAAAAGCGCCATTTTAGAATCTGAATAGTCAGATCGGACTGCAGTACAGGCCCCGCATGAAGGATATCATTGAGGCTGTTCCCGTTTGATGAGGGATTGGAAGCGTTGAACACGACGCGAACCTTTGTCGTGGTGCTATCTGGTTTGAAGACAGCGTGATGAGGCAAATAAAAACTGCTGGAGTCGTTCGGAGCGACTTGGTGCATATGACCTAAATCTAAATACTCTTGAATGACTGCGTCGTACTACTCCTTCAATGGAAGATCTTTATTTGATCGAATCTCGTTCCGGAGGAACTGAGCCAGTGCGATGGGTCTGGAATGTCCCAGATTAATGTTGTCCGGCTCTTAGGTTGACCCCTGAAACTTGAGCTTGGATGGACTCATAAGGCAACTTAATCAGGTTAAACAACCGTTCTGAGATAAAGGTTGCCTCAGAACCCGAGTCAATGAGTGCCCGTGCTGAGTATTTGATGCCCAAATGGCAGACTTCTATTAACGCCGTACTTAGAAGGACCCCTTGAGTGTTAACGTCAAGAAACGTTTGCACATTCGATTGACCCGTCGATGGAGCGGACTGTATATGTTGCTGGACTGTTGTGGACGAGTGGGACTGTTGGTCAGGTACGCCCACTGACTGGGCTGGCGGAGGGCCGCTTCGATGCAGGAGTGTATTGTGGCGTCCTCTGCACGTATAGCAATTATGCGTGCTAGTGCAGTCCCTGAGCAGATGCGTTCTTGCAAAACAGTTTAAGCACAACTTCTGCTGTTTTACATGCTTCTCTCGATCTGCGACTGACATTCGTAAGAATAGAGGACAGATTCGGATAGGATGATTCTCTTGTGCACAGAGTTTACAGGATTGGGGATTTACCGTAACTCTGTTTTCAAAGGTCTGGATTGACCGCGAGCTATTGTCAGCCCTCAGTGCCCTGGATTGAGCGCTCTCACTTGGCTTAAATTCTTCAATCGCCTCGAGCGTTCGATGACGATCCTGTAAGAAGGCCTTGAATTCAGCCCAGAGTGGAATATCAGACTTACTGAGAAGGGACTGTTCCTATAGAGACAACGTTAGCTTTGGCAACTTGGAAGAGCACAGAAAAACGAGCAGGCAATCCCAATTAGTGGTCTCGATTTCTGCTATTTGCAAAGCCGTTAAACAACCTTGGATGGTGCTCTCTAAATGCTTCAAGGCTTGGCCGCATTCCTGGGCAACAGAAGGTAAATTAAACAAAATCTTCAATTGACTGTTGACCAGCAGCCTCTTATTCTCGAACCGATTCTGCAAGTTCCTCCACGCTGATTCAAACCCATCATTGGTTAAAGGAGATAAGGCAACAATGGATTTCGCCTCGCCGCTAGTTTTAGCGTTGAGATGGAATAATTTCTCAACTTCTAAAAGACGAGGATTGCGTATATAGATGGCGGAAAAAAGGTCACGAAATGTGGGCCATTGAACATAGTCACCATTGAACACTTCGCACTCGACTGGGGGTAAGCGACATCCGCCCTGAGATGGCGCCAGATTGGAGGACTGAGCAGAGTGTTGCAGGCGTGAATCCTCAATAATCTCATTGAGGCTTGCTGCGCACCGCTCGTAAACGGTATAACAGTAGTCATACTTGGATTGCATGACTGTTATTGTGTCTGTGCAGTTTAGACTGGAAAGATCTTCGGAGCACGCCTCGTATTCCTTTTCCACCTTGTCCCAGAGGGCCCTGATCTGCTCGAGTCGAACCCTACTCGTGTGAATAGACGGACTTGTGTTAGAAGGGGTGTTGACTCTGGCTTCGAACTGACCCACCCTATCGGTTATGGTCATGAATTTCATCAAGGCCTTGTCTCCCTCAGCTTGAGCCATTCTTCCAGTTGCTCTAGTGAAGTGGGGAGACACGACTGATTTTCCGGATTTGCTGGAAGGTACCGACCGTGGAACTTGGAGCGACGTGCTCGTAGATTTAAGTGGAGTTTTGGTTGTCAATGGGCCTTTGCTTCGAGTGGGATTTTCGCTTTGGGAAGGCACAGAGGATTCGCTCTTTGCCCTGACTCTGTGAGACGCTTCCGCCTTTGAAACGGTCAAAAGGGATTTTGGTTCCTTACCGTCGCCAATTGGCATATTAAGCTCTCGTAGGAGCCGGAAAATGCAAGTGCGTGAGGTAATCTAACGGTGGATAAAGTGTACACCACTTTAATCGAACAAATATTTTATCGATTTGGAAGAAATGGATAAGCGTAAATAAACAAATAATAATCGAAAAGGATGTTATCGATTTGGGAAAGTATGAGGACGCTGGATAACGCGTAGACCAAATTGATCGAAAAAAGGATGCTATAGATTTCAAAACAATACGGGGACGCTGGATAAAGCGTTTAAAAATTATAGTTATCGATTTTTTTTTTTTTTAATTAACAACACTTGGAAAGGATGTACTCGATTTGAAAAATATGAAGACGCTGGATAACGCGTAGAACAAATTAATCGAAAAAAATGCAATCGATTTCAAATCAATACGTACCAAAAACCCAAATGATAAAGGAAAACAAAAAACCTCACCCACGACACTTTTCAAAAAAGTAATGCAAGTGTTAACGGCTGAAAAACGCTTATGGTAATCGGGTTACTATCTATGCAAATAAACAATAAAAATATTAAAACGCTGATTTTTAAATTTTGTTTGTTTAACTTTGTTTATGTTTTTGTCTTTATATGCGGCGACAATTTTAGCTGCCGGTTCTCAATTGCCGGTCCAGCAATTTGTATGTATGTCTATGCGCGTATGATCGGCCAGCTGACCGGGAGTCTGCAAAGTTTGTTTGTTTTTGTTTTTGCTGTTATTGTGAAGTGTAACACCTAGATATGTAGTGGATGTATGTATGTATGTGGGATGCAAGATCTTTTTAAATGCCGCCGATTTATGAACACCCAAAAGTAATTGATGTATGTACATATGTACCTATGTATTTATGTTCATAGATCGGCCATGTACATATGCGAATGCAAATTCTGTATGTATATATGTATGTGCACTGAGGAAATTGGTGTGGATGCAAAGATTTTGTATGGCTTTTTATGTATGGAGAGCAGGTTTGATGTATGAATTTATGTTCACTGGATAATTTTATGATTAATATGGATGGACACACATACGGACAATATGCATAGATTTTGTTGTATGGAAAAAAAAATGGATGTAAGCCTTATTGAATATTGGCTGAGTTAGAATACGTATAGAGGTGCATATAGCTATGTACATACATGCATACGTACATATATTACTGCACAGGCGGCCACAAGCTGGAAGTGGGGCAATAGATAGACTGGATTAAGTGCAGCAATATATATATATATGTATGTATGTATATACATATATGGTGGGAATTTCGGCACCGTACTTATCTTGGGAAGGCGCTGGAATATCCGGCTCGAAGGACCAAAAATGACGATGTCGGGACCTGGAAAGCTGGTGTCCCAATTTCCCAGTAAATAAAGTTGAGGTTTTAAATGGATGATCAAATGCTGGAGCTCGAGTATGTCTTCTCGCTTCGGGGTTTTATTTTCGAGTAAGAGAGTATACAAAATATGGCGGCTTCGTGCCCGCCTCGGAACCGGGTAAAAGGTACATTTTGTACATAGTGATGTCCACTTGGATTTATTGCTGACCTCCCTTTGTTCAGCATGAACAGTCTGGTTTGAATCGGATGACGGAGAATAAGTAGTTTGAAAAAACTGAGCAAAAAGATCGGCGATTGCCTAATCATTGTTTGCCGTCGTATTTTGAAATGAAAGCGAGGAATTATGTGTAATAGGCTTACGTTTAGTGTTGACAAAATTATAAAACTGTTTTGGGTCCTGCAACGAGTCAAATAGTTTTTATAACACTGCGAGTTAAGCACTGTAAACTTTGACCGAGCCGGTTGTTAATGTGTAGGCTAAGGTGCCTGGCATACAGTACATGAACAGTCTGCCTTGTGTCGCCGCAACTAGAACATGAACCAGTTGGACTGAGGATGGTGCATATGAGGGTCTGAAGACTCAGCGACAACCTCTGTTGAATGCAGGGAAATTAGTAACGCTTGCGTTGTGGTCAAAACAATTACTGATTTTATTGAGGAAACTTAACGGTATTTATAGCTAAACAAAGTATAAAGAATATGCTTATGTCAACGAAAATGATGTGTAAAAGAAATGTGGGTTACTGTGTATTATGATCTATGCAGAAATGGGAACGGTGACCAATTCGACTTCTTAATGTCAGCATAATATGCATTTGCGCTTGACCTGACAATCGCTACTTTTGTTATTGCATATACATATTGCTGAGACTGAACATTCTCCCGGCCGTTGAACAGGTGTTCAACCATCGCTAATGTTGAAAGCAAAACTGCGTGGGTTAGGTTCCAGTAACGACTACTCAGCGTTTTCCTGAGGTTTGGAGGCCCGTTGTCGTGGCTTCCATTTGCTGTATTGCCGTCGTAGAATGAATGCAATGCTCACTATATGTTCAAACATGAACACGTTTATATATAAATATATACATACATACATACATTTGTACATAGATCTGTCACAAATAGATGCAGCTGTGATCTGCTTGAGCGCATGTGCGCGTATCTCTAAACAACGGCCTCTTGTGCCTAACACAGATCTATACACTAGACAAAGAAAATAGAGGATGTTTTCAGAATTTTTGTACTCAAAAAAAAAATAAATTTTAAGACCGGGCCAACTCACAGCGGAATCATAATATATAAATATATAACGCCGATAAACAAATAAATAAATATTGTGAAATAAATAGGTAAATACGGATAAATAAATAAATAAATGTGGATAAATAAATAAATAAATATGGATTAAAAAATAAGTAAAAAAAAATTAGCCAATGAAATAAATAAATAAATAAAACGGAATAATAAATAACAAAGATATTTAACACATCCAAAAAAAACTAAACAGATTAAAAACTATAAAAAAAAAACTAGCTGAAGTCTTTGGTGGCTCCCGGTGCCGCCACGAGGGAGGCGTGTCGGTCTTCCCGGCGACAAAAGAAAATTTTCCGCAAGTAACTGTGGCGGCTGTGGCTGCGTGCTTGGACAGTGCCGTCCAAAAATGGGTCCGCCGGCTTCCAAAAAATGTGGCCTGACCTTCCGCAACTCCCGCAAGCACCGCCAAAAATTACAGCTTGCTTCTCGGCCAGCAATCACCACACAATTTAATTTCGTTTATTTGAGAATGACGGATGACTATGGTTATTCCTTGGCAGCCATTAAAACATGTGTCTGGGCTCGCACAAAAAATGGCGCCAGGCCGAAAAATCATGGCCTGGCGTATTTCCCTAGCCTCCTCCTTCGAAGGTCCCCTGGGTTCTGGTCGGCTCTAGAAATAATAGCAAACCAAAAATTTTCGTTTTTTTCTGTGATATTATTTTGTAGATCCGACCACTCACCTGGATATTTCGCCAACCCGGCTTCCAGTTTCCCGTCTCGAAATCTTGGGGATCCCACTTGTTCCTTTCGTCCTGGCGTCTTATTTAATTCATTTAATAAAATTTTTAAATTTTTTTCACCCACTGCAGTGGCGGGCGGCTCTCGCACTCAGTTAATATTTTTTTACCATTTATTTTCTTCTTCGAATTTTGTTGCGAAGCCGCAATACCGCACTCTTACTCGCCTCAGATTCGTCTGCCCGGTTTGAGAAAACGGAGGAAGCGCAAACCCGAAAACTTCTGATCCGAGCTCCGTTGTTTCTACTTTTCACTCAAACCGGGTTAACGAACCTTTTCAAAAAAGTGCTGCGCACAATTTTGAAATAACCCCGGTTGGCAGTCCCGCTCCGACCCATCTAGCTACTTCTAGCCATACTCTAGATAGTTAGGACCTGCCACCCTCCGCCTATCGATAGGTCTGTCGCCATCCGGTATTTCGGACATAACATAATGTTCACTAACATTGCCTAAAAAAGTGCCAAAAAGTTAGAATTTGAACTCTAAAGTGCCGAAAAAATATTTAGTGCGAAAGAAATACAGTGAAATAAATAGTGAATATGTTAACTAAAAGTGCCTAAAAAAGGACAAGGAATTGTTCGTGCAAATTAAAATGCAATTAACATTCATATCCAACAAATTAAACTAAAAAAAAAAAAACACAAAAATACCGAAGCCGAAGAAAATAATTAGTCATCATGGACTATAAAAAAGTGATAAAAAATAAATCATCTTTAAAAAGTCATCCGAAAAGCCTACATCAACAGAAGCAGACCTCATCCCAAGAAGCCAGCAACAATGACAACACCTCCAACATCTTCAAAAACAAGGACGCAGATAAGCTGAATTTATAATCTATTAAAATTAAAATTAGTTTTTTGATTGAAAGAAAATATTAATATTAATAATAATTTATATTAGATTGCTATTTTTTTATAATTTAAAGTATCGACATAGATATTTAGTATAATAAAAAAAAAATACATATATATCAAGATGATGTCGGAAAAAACAATAGAGTTTTTAAAAAAGCAGTCCGATATTATTTTGGAAATTAGACAGTTGGAGGTAAAAGTTAAGTTAGAAGAAAAAATTTTTGCTAGGTTGGAAGAGCTACAAAAGCACTTCATTGCAAATCAGAAATTATCTAGAAGAGACGTCTAGGCTTATTGATAGCAGTCCAGACTTCCTTAATATAAGGAAAAATAAAATAGATTTTTTATGGAACAAGGTATGTAACCTAATAGAACAGGTTAAATCGCATTTTGAAGGCTCGGTTTTTAAAGAAATTGTTAGCGAAGTAGAATTCGATAAACAAAATATAGAAACTGCCATAAAAAGTCGGCTCAGCTCGAATAAAAATCTTGCTGAAGTATCGACGGTAGTAAAGGCGGAGGAGTTACCAACCCTACCGAAAATTCAGATTCCCACGTTCTTTGGTGATTCCAAAGAGTGGGATCTGTTTAATGAGCTCTTTACAGAGCTCATTCATACAAGAGAGGATCTCAGTCCGTCTCTGAAATTTAATTACCTAAAGTCAGCATTAAAAGGAGAAGCCAGGAATGTGGTTACTTATTTGTTGCTCGGCTCGGGAGAAAAATGTAAAGCCACTTGGGAGTTCTTAACCAAGCGGTATGAGAATAAATGAAAGATATTCTCGGAGCACATTAATAGGCTGATAGATATGCCCAATTAAATTTGGAATCTAATAGGCAAATAAAAACATTTATTGACACAATTAATGAGTCAATTTATATTATCAAATTAAAGGGAGAATTATCAGAAGATCAACAAAGAATCCCTTAATTTATATGAAAGCCAAAAAGACGAAAGAAATTCAGGCACCTTCTGATGTCATGGACTTTTGGAGCAAAGGCTCAATTCTATTTCCTCATTTCCACAGGAAGATATACCTGTTAGGAAAACAATTAATAATAACATGCATAAAAGATGTACAAGTGACGGCAAAAGATGTACAAGTGAATATTTATGTTCACATTGCAATAAAGCACATCATACAATGCTGCATATCAACTCTCAAAGGAGAGAAGAAGTCCACATATCTACTTATGTGACTTCAACACAGGTGTTGCTACCAACAGCCATAGAAAAAGGTAAATCTGCTAATGGCGATTTTGAAAGCTTAAGTGCTTTGATTGACTGTGGGTCTCAAAGTACAATTATTTCGGAGAAAGCTTCACAGATTCTGCAGTTACCTAAAAGAAAAAATAACACACAGATTAGCGGAGTTGCTATTAAAAAGTGCATTGCAAAGCACAAGGTTCATTTACAAATTAAAACTAAAATTGAAAAGCTTATGGAAGCACTACCAATTAAATCAATAAATACAGACACTGAAAAGTGGAAAAAATTCCGGCTTGCTGATCCCGAATTTAACAAGCCAGGTAGAGTGGAGCTTATCATAGGAGCTGATTTATATGCTCAAATTTTTACCCATAGGGTACAAGGGTATTATAAGTTAGTGCCAACCGAGAATGTATGTAACAGGCAGAAGGAGGCATTTCCAACCCCAAAAAGTATATATTCTTGATCAGCATCACCTGCCGAGTCGATTTAGACATGTCCGTCTGTCCGTCTGTCCGTCCGTCCGTGTGAAACAACAGATCTCAGAGACTATAAGAGCTAGAGTTACCAAATTTGGTGACAACATTGGAATCTGTTGCACGCAGATCAAGTTTGTTTTAAAATTTGGCCACGCCTACTTCCGCCCCCGAAAATCATAAACAACGGTATATAACCATATGCGTGATTTTCGGCGTAAAGTAAATAGATAGACTTAATAAGTAGGCAATCGTGGACGTGTTCTGAAAATTTGAGTAAAATCGGATGATAAAAATAGAAGTTATTAAAAAATAAAGTTTATGAGAGAGAGAGAGAGAGAGAGAGACAGAGAGAGCGCACGTGCGTGTTGCTCAACATATTTCTAGCAACATTTGTCTTTGTTGGGTGTTGCTCAGCATGTTCCTATCAACATTTGTTGCTTTTGAGAGTTGCCCAACATGTTCCTAGAAAAATTTGTCTCTTTTAGTTCTGCTCAACATTTCTATCAATATTTTTTTTTTCTATCAATATTTGTCTCTATTTGTCAACATTTCCTTTTTTTCATGTTCATGTGCTGTTTAATTTCACCCACAATGCTTTAGGTACCGGGTATCTCACAGTCGGTCACACTCGACTGTAGCTTTCCCACTTGTTTGTTATTCCCCCGGCAGGACCTCACTACGGAGGTAGTTCGGAGACAGGAGTATTAGACGAAAGTATCACTTGGTTATTGGCGTAATTGAAGGGTTCTAGTTAACTCGAGGTCGTAATCGGCTTATTTTCTTATAAGTAAATAAAGACTCGATTATATGCCAAGATTTAATAAATAAATGGGAAAATGATATATTTCGCAATATGGTAGCGCAAGAACTAATGATTACAATTTTGACTGCCCATCATAGATAGGGGATGTTAGTGAAGCTCCAAGGTTTATTTGGGATCTGCTAAAACCAACTACATTAAATCATACTCTCGGAATTGAACTGCCAAATAATGAAACTAAACATTTACATTAAAGAAATCTTCTATATATATAAAAATGGAGCCCAAAAATGTGTCGTAAAAACTACTGGAGAACGGCTGGGCCGATTTGGTTCAAATTTTTTCAGTTGTATGTCACTAACAGGATAAGGTCAGAACGTAATAAAATTTTTAGAAAATCCTCCAGGGTAATGGTGAAAAACAGATAATTAAAATATCAAATTATATAAAACAGTAGTGTATCGAAATATATGTCAAAGTAAAAACAAATCGTTTCAATATTATTCGGTTTCTTATTCGTTTTATCAGACGTCCGGATTTGTTTAATTTCTTCCTGTGATTTGTAGGAATAATGCCTGCTATAAGACGACCAAACATTGGACGACGTACACGTCGGGCAACATATAGTCGGAATGTCCATGAAAGTCAAACGCAAGACGAACGTGCAGAAGAAATGAATCGAGACGAACCCGTTTAGCACAGATTCGCTCTACACAAAGAGTACCAAGAACAGACTTGAATCGCGCTGCATTTGCATAAAATTTCTCAACGTCTTACAAAGACCATAGCTGCGTTGTTATCGGTTCATTGTCTGTGGTATGTCAGCACTGCAATGCACTGAAGTTTCGATTGGAAGCTCCCGGCTTATGCTGCGCAGGTGGCAAGGTAAAATTGCCGGTTTTGACTCATCCAACAGAGCCATTGTATTCGCTTCTATATGGAAATACAAGCAAATCAAACCATTTCCTGTTGCACGCACAAAAATATAACGGATGTTTTCAAATGACGTCATTTGGAGCAGAGGTTGTTCAACAACCAGGCTACAATCAAAGTTATAAGGTAATAGCGTCACTCTTTTATCAACATGAACAACTATAATTTTTCACGAAATTGCATCACAAAATTCAGATTCAAGGGCAAATTCATCATCGAGCGGGCGCTTTGTTACCACCACCAACCTAAGATCATAAATTCCCTCAGATCTATTTCGTTGGTAATCAGCGTTGTGCAATTTTCACTGCAACTAAAAGTGAAATAATACAACAATTGCAAAATCTTCTTCATGAGTGTAATGAATTGGTCAGATTGTTTAAAACAGCTTTGGATACAAAATCCACAAAATCATTATCAGAGCAGATAAAGACCAGCAGGAAGCCATTCAAGACAATTCAATGCGCCCACTATCAATAAAGTCGCAGTGGTGATTGTTGGCGAGAATGTGGAATCACGCGATATTGTTCTCAAGCGTCGGGATGATGGACAATTGCAACGCGTTTATGAGACTCATCGGTCATATGATGCCCTTCAATATCCGTTGATGTTCTGTCGTGGAGAAGATGGCTATCACTTCAACATAAAGATGGTCAATCCAACGACAGGTTTGTTTAATGACTTCTTTTCATTCTGCACGTAAATTCGAATTCATATTACAGGAGAAGAAACGAATAAGAAAGTCAGCTCAATGAATTTTTATGCATATCGATTGATGATTCGACTAGATGTTGACAATCATCTGTTGAGATACCGCCGTTTGTTTCAGCAGTACTGTGTCGACATGTATGTAAAAGTAGAAACGGAGCGTCTCAATTTCATTTGTTTCAATCAGTCAAAGTTATGATCTGACGAGTACATCCACTTGCGTGACGCCATCGCTACTGATGGACACGCGGCAAACATTGGTTGTTTGACCATTCTGCCAGCTACTTATGTTGGGAGCCCGCGCCATATGCATGAGTACGCTCAAGATGCGATGACGTACGTGCGAAATTACGGACGACCTGATTTATTTATCACGTTTACATGCAATCCGAAATGGTCCGAAATTACGAATTTGTTGCACCAAGGACAAACATCCAGCGATCGACATGACATCACTGCACGAGTATTCAAGCTAAAGGTAAAAATTCTTATGGATTACATCGTTAAGCAGAAGGTTTTTGGCGGTTACTCATTTGTTGCTCGGCTCGGGAGAAAAATGTAAAGCCACTTGGGAGTTCTTAACCAAGCGGTATGAGAATAAATGAAAGATATTCTCGGAGCACATTAATAGGCTGATAGATATGCCCAATTAAATTTGGAATCTAATAGGCAAATAAAAACATTTATTGACACAATTAATGAGTCAATTTATATTATCAAATTAAAGGGAGAATTATCAGAAGATCAACAAAGAATCCCTTAATTTATATGAAAGCCAAAAGACGAAAGAAATTCAGGCACTTTCTGATGTCATGGACTTTTTGGAGCAAAGGCTCAATTCTATTTCCTCATTTCCACAGGAAGATATACCTGTTAGGAAAACAATTAATAATAACATGCATAAAAGATGTACAAGTGACGGCAAAAGATGTACAAGTGAATATTTATGTTCACATTGCAATAAAGCACATCATACAATGCTGCATATCAACTCTCAAAGGAGAGAAGAAGTCCACATATCTACTTGTGTGACTTCAACACAGGTGTTGCTACCAACAGCCATAGAAAAGGTAAATCTGCTAATGGCGATTTTGAAAGCTTAAGTGCTTTGATTGACTGTGGGTCTCAAAGTACAATTATTTCGGAGAAAGCTTCACAGATTCTGCAGTTACCTAAAAGAAAAAATAACACACAGATTAGCGAAGTTGCTATTAAAAAGTGCATTGCAAAGCACAAGGTTCATTTACAAATTAAAACTAAAATTGAAAATAAAAATAATTTAATGGTAGATGCTATTATTCTTCCAAAGCTTATGGAAGCACTACCAATTAAATCAATAAATACAGACACTGAAAAGTGGAAAAAATTCCGGCTTGCTGATCCCGAATTTAACAAGCCAGGTAGAGTGGAGCTTATCATAGGAGCTGATTTATATGCTCAAATTTTTACCCATAGGGTACAAGGGTATTATAAGTTAGTGCCAACCGAGAATGTATGTAACAGGCAGAAGGAGGCATATCCAACCCCAAAAAGTATATATTCTTGATCAGCATCACCTGCCGAGTCGATTTAGACATGTCCGTCTGTCCGTCTGTCCGTCCGTCCGTGTGAAACAACAGATCTCAGAGACTATAAGAGCTAGAGTTACCAAATTTGGTGACAACATTGGAATCTGTTGCACGCAGATCAAGTTTGTTTTAAAATTTGGCCACGCCTACGCCCCGAAAATCATAAACAACGGTATATAACCATATGCGTGATTTTCGGCGTAAAGTAAATAGATAGACTTAATAAGTAGGCAATCGTGGACGTGTTCTGAAAATTTTAATAAAATCGGATGATAAAATAGAAGTTATTAAAAATAAAGTTTATGAGAGAGAGAGAGAGACAGAGAGCGCGTGCGTGTTGCTCAACATATTTCTAGCAACATTTGTCTTTGTTGGGTGTTGCTCAGCATGTTCCTATCAACATTTGTTGCTTTTGAGAGTTGCCCAACATGTTCCTAGAAAAATTTGTCTCTTTTAGTTCTGCTCAACATTTCTATCAATATTTTTTTTCTATCAATATTTGTCTCTATTTGTCAACATTTCCTTTTTCATGTTCATGTGCTGTTTAATTTCACCCACAATGCTTTAGGTACCGGGTATCTCACAGTCGGTCACACTCGACTGTAGCTTTCCCACTTGTTTGTTATTCCCCGGCAGGACCTCACTACGGAGGTAGTTCGGAGACAGGAGTATTAGACGAAAGTATCACTTGGTTATTGGCGTAATTGAAGGGTTCTAGTTAACTCGAGGTCGTAATCGGCTTATTTTCTTATAAGTAAATAAAGACTCGATTATATGCCAAGATTTAATAAATAAATGGGAAAATGATATATTTCGCAATATGGTAGCGCAAGAACTAATGATTACAATTTTGACTGCCCATCATAGATAGGGATGGTGAAGCTCCAAGGTTTATTTGGGATCTGCTAAAACCAACTACATTAAATCATACTCTCGGAATTGAACTGCCAAATAATGAAACTAAACATTTACATTAAAGAAATCTTCTATATATATAAAAATGGAGCCCAAAAATGTGTCGTAAAAACTACTGGAGAACGGCTGGGCCGATTTGGTTCAAATTTTTTCAGTTGTATGTCACTAACAGGATAAGGTCAGAACGTAATAAAATTTTTAGAAAATCCTCCAGGGTAATGGTGAAAAACAGATAATTAAAATATCAAATTATATAAAACAGTAGTGTATCGAAATATATGTCAAAGTAAAACAAATCGTTTCAATATTATTCGGTTTCTTATTCGTTTTTATCAGACGTCCGGATTTGTTTAATTTCTTCCTGTGATTTGTAGGAATAATGCCTGCTATAAGACGGCCAAACATTGGACGACGTACACGTCGAGCAACATATAGTCGGAATGTCCATGAAAGTCAAACGCAAGACGAACGTGCAGAAAGAAATGAATCGAGACGAACCCGTTTAGCACAGATTCGCTCTACACAAAGAGTACCAAGAACAGACTTGAATCGCGCTGCATTTGCATAAAATTTCTCAACGTCCTACAAAGACCATAGCTGCGTTGTTATCGGTTCATTGTCTGTGGTATGTCAGCACTGCAATGCACTGAAGTTTCGATTGGAAGCTCCGGCTTATGCTGCGCAGGTGGCAAGGTAAAATTGCCGGTTTTGACTCATCCAACAGAGCCATTGTATTCGCTTCTATATGGAAATACAAGCAAATCAAACCATTTCCTGTTGCACGCACAAAAATATAACGGATGTTTTCAAATGACGTCATTTGGAGCAGAGGTTGTTCAACAACCAGGCTACAATCAAAGTTATAAGGTAATAGCGTCACTCTTTTATCAACATGAACAACTATAATTTTTCACGAAATTGCATCACAAAATTCAGATTCAAGGGCAAATTCATCATCGAGCGGGCGCTTTGTTACCACCACCAACCTAAGATCATAAATTCCCTCAGATCTATTTCGTTGGTAATCAGCGTTGTGCAATTTTCACTGCAACTAAAAGTGAAATAATACAACAATTGCAAAATCTTCTTCATGAGTGTAATGAATTGGTCAGATTGTTTAAAACAGCTTTGGATACAAAATCCACAAAATCATTATCAGAGCAGATAAAAGACCAGCAGGAAGCCATTCAAGACAATTCAATGCGCCCACTATCAATAAAGTCGCAGTGGTGATTGTTGGCGAGAATGTGGAATCACGCGATATTGTTCTCAAGCGTCGGGATGATGGACAATTGCAACGCGTTTATGAGACTCATCGGTCATATGATGCCCTTCAATATCCGTTGATGTTCTGTCGTGGAGAAGATGGCTATCACTTCAACATAAAGATGGTCAATCCAACGACAGGTTTGTTTAATGACTTCTTTTCATTCTGCACGTAAATTCGAATTCATATTACAGGAGAAGAAACGAATAAGAAAGTCAGCTCAATGAATTTTATGCATATCGATTGATGATTCGACTAGATGTTGACAATCATCTGTTGAGATACCGCCGTTTGTTTCAGCAGTACTGTGTCGACATGTATGTAAAAGTAGAAACGGAGCGTCTCAATTTCATTTGTTTCAATCAGTCAAAGTTATGATCTGACGAGTACATCCACTTATGCATGAGTACGCTCAAGATGCGATGACGTACGTGCGAAATTACGGACGACCTGATTTATTTATCACGTTTACATGCAATCCGAAATGGTCCGAAATTACGAATTTGTTGCACCAAGGACAAACATCCAGCGATCGACATGACATCACTGCACGAGTATTCAAGCTAAAGGTAAAAATTCTTATGGATTACATCGTTAAGCAGAAGGTTTTTGGCGTAGTTCGTTGTTGGATGTACTCGGTTGAATGGCAGAAGCGTGGCCTACCACATGCGCACATTTTGCTTTGGATGTTCGACAAGATCCGACCAGAACATATTGATTCGATTATTTCTGCCGAAATACCAGATCCAGAAACTGATCCGGAGCTGCATTCCGTTGTGAAAACGAGTATGATCCATGGCCCTTGCGGAGTCCACAACCCAGAATCACCATGCATGGAAAACGGAAATTGCACAAAACGATTTCCCCGTCCGTTGGTGGCTGAAAAAATCAGTGGAAACGATGGATATCCATTGTATAGGCGTCGTTCTCCAGATGACAACGGCCAGATGGATCGAAATGATGGTAAAAAATAACAAAGTCATCGTCGATAACCGCTGGATCATTCCATATTGTCCGCTTTTGTCGAAAACGTTTTCAACGCACTGCAATGTTGAGTACTGCAACTCTATAAAATCAATCAAATACATTTGCAAATATGTGAACAAAGGGAGCGACATGGCGGTGTTTGGCATTGCTGATCCGAATGCAAACGATTGGCCACGAATTCCGATTATTCCAACTGATCTACCATTCCAATTCAAGAGGATTCAGTTCCCCGTCCGATTGGCATTTGCGATGACAATCAACAAATCGCAAGGCCAATCGTTAGAAGTCTGCGGGATAAATCTTGAATTTCCCTGTTTTTCGCACGGCCAGCTGAACGTTGCATGTTCGCGTGTTGGTAAGCCGTCTTCCTTGTTTGTTTTTGCGCCGGAAAATAAAACAAAAAACATAGTATATCATATCGCTCTATACTAAATAAAGAAATGCAGTGTTTGACTATTACCCTGGGGTTATATAATGGCGTCGAATTAGGGCGAGACAAAGTTCGCCGGGTCCGCTAGTTCAATATAAATTAAAAGATTTAAATTTCCATTATGTTGTCGGACATGCTGGTTTTATAATTTCTTTAATAAATACGACAATTATGATAATTTTTATAAATACATATATTATACGAAAATGTACACCCAAAATTGCCAGGCCTTTGCAAGAAATTTAAATGTTAACAATTAAGTTAAAGAAAAAACTACAGTCCACTGAATCGTTTTATGAAATGTATGATTGTTCAATATGTTTGTATATTGCTAAATGTTGTAGTATATGTCGAATTTAAAATTGTACACCCACACCCAATCTTGCTGGCCCTTGGCAGATTGTTCAAACATGAACACGTTTATATATAAATATATACATACATACATTCATTTGTACATAGATCTGTCACAAATAGATGCAGCTGTGATCTGCTTGAGCGCATGTGCGCGTATCTCTAAACCACGGCCTCTTGTGCCTAACACAGATCTATACACTAGACAAATAAATACACTTGAGACGTAATACGACCTCTGCGAGGGTCACAGATAAAGATATGTGCGAGAGGGTTGTTTTTCCCCTATCGCGACCAAGATTTTTCCCATGTTAGAGATAAACTAACCAATCCGTTGGTCTAGCGATAAGAGTAGTTTTAAGGATCTCACGACCGCTACGTAAGCGCGGACTTTGAAATAAAGATCAGTTTGAAATATCAACTCAACAAATGTAGACGTTTGCTTTATTTGCAGCCTCTCTTACACTATAATTGATATTGCTAAGGCCACATAGGCAGCTACTTGATAGTGCTGCACAGTGCTGAAGTGATTTTTCCATGTTGTATCCTTCAGTTTGGCCAGTCTTTGTTGTAGGACATCTAATTCGTCTAGTTCGGATACTCATGTTGTAGTTTCTTGAGTTGGTTCTGATGTTTCTTCTACGTCAAACTTGGTGATATTGCCGAAACGAACATATGTTGATTTCGTTTCGCTGATTGTAGTGCTGAATGTGCCAACACTAATTTTTGAGTTGCGCGCGGTGCAGCCTGCGGAGAGTGATAGTAAGCCCGTTCCTTCAAGGTGTACTGTGGAAGGTGTTCCTTTGCATACAGCTTGAAGCTCTATGGGACTGTGTGTTGCGAACATCCATCTGTTCCGTTGATGCGTCTTTGTCCAAATCAGATGGGATTTTGTTTGAACAGTCTCACATAGTGTTTCAGTCTTCTTGTTAAACAACTGAAATTCACACTAATTTTCCGCGCTAAACGTTGCTTGATGATTAAAGCATATGTGCTCGTCGTTAGGCATTTTTAGACATAACTCAAATTCGTCTTCAGTCAATCCTATAAATTGATCTCTATGATCATTGACGGCAATGATATTTGTCTTGATATCGAGTCTATGCCAGCTTCCTGCCTTCCACGCCGGGATGGGGATGATGCTGAACACTTCTTGCTGCGCTGTGGATACCAGAGGAAGTGTAATCTTGAAGATTACATGATCGGTAGTTGTTGTGCCTTCAGCGTGCATAATTCGGTAGAGCTGGATAGCATTTTCCGATGATACCGGTAAAAGATTTGGTAGAAGATGATCCCGAATTTGATCAAGTTGATCTCTCAGTTTCTGAGGAGATACTAGCATGGGACTAATGGTTCGGTGGCGGACATCAGTAAGGACGCTAGCTATCTCATTTTGCATCCGTCGCCAGCAGAGTAGCTGGGTTGTTAGGACCATGAATGCTTGCTGTAGATAGTCGCCTTCGTATTTGCCTCTCTCTTTGTTGATTGTTGCTAGTTGTTGTTCTAGCGTCCGGCATCGTCGTTTCTACAATGGAGCTGCGAGGACGATTTGTGGCTTCTTCTTTCAGAAGCGGAGCAAGCCGGGTAGCTGCGCGTTTGAATATTCCAGAGGCGGTTTTAACGTCTACTACCCGGACATGGTTGTCCTTGCCAGGATAGGTCTTTACTATCCTTCCCCTTGGCCAGCTCATCACCTTCACGTTGTCTTCCTTTACGAGAACTAGTAGTCCTTGCTTTGGTTATTTATTTTTGACCCTCTCGGCCAAATAGTCCAAGCATTTTGTAGCTAGGAATGGGGCTGACGTTGTATCGTATGTGACGGTTTTGAGTCGGCAATACTTAGGGTCGTCAAATTGATTCTTTCTCCAGACGATTAATTGATGAAATTGATCATGAGGGTGCATCCACACTTGCCGATATATTTTTTCTATGTCTGCTGTGAACACACATTTGTGAGTGCGAAAGCGTAGCAGGATTGCAAACTGCTCGCTCTGAACAGTGGGTCCAGCATGCAATATATCATTCAAAGAATTATTGCTTATGGTTTTACAGGAAGCATCAAATACTACCCATAGTTTTGTTGTGCTGCTTTCAGGGTAAAGCACACAGTGGTGTGGAATAAAGCAGTGATCCGTGGGTATGTTTGAGTGATGCACTTGTTTCATATGTCCAAGGCCTTCATACTCCTCCATAAAGTTCAAGTACCCTTTCCAGAATTCAGGTGAAGTTCTTCCCTCCAGTGCCAGAAATCTGTTTGTTGCAGTTTGTTGTGATGCCCCCAGGGCTGAAGATTGTTCAGAACATGGGAGTTTGACAATGAATTTTCCATCTGCTGCAGCTTGGAGATTTCCTACGATATGTTTTTCGCAATGAGCCTCCATCGGTGATCGGTGCATTTCTTCAGTTTCTAGAGTTTCTAAAGTCCAGAAGCGTTCCAACAGCGTATCAATTTCTTCATCTGTAGCTGCAGGTGCACAAATTGCAGCTGAGTTTTGCTCCGCCGAAACTTTTCCGGCCACAATCCATCCAAGTTTTGTATTTTGAAGAATTGGGCTTTAATAGAGTCTGGTTCGGTAGAAGCAATGAATAGTATTAGTGCTCGGCTCCGATAAGCATGTCAATCTTTCCTGGCTTGTCGAAGTTTGGTTCAGCTAGGGCAATGCTGCTCGGGACTTGCAGATTTGTAGAATTTAACTGATGAGGCGGTTGATCAGCTATGATGTGTGGTAACACAAAAGCTTCAACCTGTTGAGTAAAGTCATTATGCATAGATTTCATCAGAACATTTACTCTGGCTCTACTAGTTTTTGGATTGGCTCCAATTCCCTCGATACGTAGTGAAGTACCGTGGAGTTTAAGTGATGGCATTGAAGCCATTCATTCAGAAATCAAATTTATTTGTGAATCTGAATCAAGCAGAGCTCTGAAGGTCGCAGCCTGACCATTGCTTGCTTTTACTGCCACTGTTATTTTTGTTGCTTGCTGCGCCTAGAGTAAGCGATTGTGGCTCGGTTGCTGCACCTGATTTGGTTTCAAGATGCAGCAATGTATGGTGTTTTTTGTCACATTCAAAACACATGCGACCTCGGCATTCCTTTGCCTTGTGGTCACTGCTAAAGCAATTTACACACAACCGTTGTTTTTGCAACCAATTGAGTCGTTCGGGTACTGTTTTGTTGCGAAAGTCATCGCATTTGTAAAGCGGATGATTCCTTTTGCAAAACGGGCAGTTTGATACCTTTCCAGCGCTGGCAGAGGTACATGTAAGTTTTATTTTCCTCCATGTTTGCCTGTCGGCCCTTTTTTCCTGTGTCCAACACTCGAATTCGTTGATCCAGACCCATATAACCACTGTTCGTACAGGGCTCCAGTTGCAAAATCTAATTTTTGCTTGATGATGGCAATCAATATTGTATCCCAGCTAGATACATCGATGCCAAGTCCCTTTAATGATGCCAGGAACTCAATCGTTGTAATGTATAATTCTTTTAATGACTTCGGATCGTTACTATTTGTGCGTTGTTGCAGGAGACGATTGAGAATCGTGTCTCTTACATGTCGGGGATTGTTGTAAGCTTCAACCAATATACCCCCATGCATGCAAGTAATTTTCTTGCTTAAGATCGATATGCCTTATCAACCTTTCAGTCTCTCCGGTTACGGTGGCTATGAGATACCACATTTTCCGTACGGTGGGCATGTTAGTGTCATGGACCATGCATTTTAATATATCGAAAAATTGAGTCCATTTGAGCAGATCTTCATCGAATTTTGGGATGCTGACTCTGGGCAAGTGCACATCTTCGTTGCTTGATGTATTGCTTTTTGCCCCTAAGACCGCTTGAATTTCATTTTCCAGTCTTAGGAAGGACTGCATATCATATCCTCCCTTAATTGGGTCATCGTATTCTTCGTGAACGAAAAAATGAATTTCTTGCGTCTGAGACCATAGTTTTTTTGTCAAATCACTTGTGATGGTCTTTCCTGTCTCTGAAAACTCTTTCAGGCCGTGTTTGATAGACTCGGATATCGCTCTTTGTCGGCGACATGCCGTTCTGAGATTGCCAGATGCTATCATGGATTGATGTATACCTCCCGCTTCTCATTGTTCTATATTGTCGAGCATGTTCGCTCTGTATTCTTCGTATGTGGCACTACAGTCATCGTATAACTTGGTATACTCAGTGGCTCTATATTTTTCACCAATATTGAGATGGTTCGTCGCAAACCGATTCCACGCGTCATCGATGGCGACCAATTTGTTTTGGTAATAAGTGGATTTTAGTTTCCTCTCCGGTGAATCCTTTTTACAGTTGCGAATATATTTTGAGATCTCTTGACTGATCTTTTCTTGCAAGTCTAACGTCTCGGCGACTGCTTGCTCTTCCATTGTATTAGCCATTATAGTGTTACTTCACTTCTGACCCGTTGGGAGTGTTTTATTTGCTGAAAAGCTGGATACGCTCCTGTTCGCAACCGTCGATGGTCGAAGAAGTTGAACAATGACTTGAAAGATTTCTTCAAAGTGTCGCCTTGTTGACAACTCTGAGAAGTGTGTCCAGGATAGTTTCCTGTAGGGATCACTGACTGTGATCAACGGCTACAAGTTCTGAGCCAAAAGGATGTTAAAATCCCTCAAAGTGTCGCCAGATTGACAACTTTTGAGTTGTGACCAAGGATGATTGAAATCCCTTAAAGGTCGGATGTTTCCTGTGATTAGAAACGGCTAGAAATCTGAGTTCTGAGCCAAAGGATGATTGAAATCCTTCACGGATCTAGGATGTTTCCTAGACGGTCAGGGTCACCAAATGTTAATGTGTAGGCTAAGGTGCCTGGCATTCAGTACATGAACTGTTTGCCTTGTGTCGCCGCAACTAGAACATGAACCAGTGGGACTGAGGATGGTGCATATGAGGGTCTGAAGACGCGGCGACAGTCTCTGTTGAATGCAGGGAAATGAGTAACGCTTGCGTTGTGGTCAAAACAATTACTGATTTTATTGAAGAAACTTAACGGTATTTATAGCTAAACAAAGTATAAAGAATATGCTTATGTCAACGAAAATTGTGTGTAAAAGAAATGTGGGTTATTGTGTATTATGATCTATGCAGAAATGGGAACGTTGCCCAATTCGACTTCTTCATGTCAGCATAATATGCATTTGCGCTTGACCTGACAATCGCTACTTTTGTTATTGCATATACATATTGCTGAGACTGAACACCGGTGAATAGCAAGAATGAACAGCTTGAGAACCGTTACGTTTAAATTTAGAATAGAGATTGGACTTGACATTTTTGAGGCGAGTCAACTCTTTACTAAACCAGGGAGGCTTATTTGAGATTGACGGATAGTATAACGGAACACATTCGGTAAAAAAGAAATTTATGGCATTGTAAAAAATATCCATGGCACCCACCATGTCAGTGCACATGTAGAGATCGGACCAATCAAATTCAGATATGAAATTATTCAGCCGTCAAAAATCCGCCCTTCGAAAGCAGTGGACTTTCTTATCTGGCCGATCAGACTTATTCTCCATAGCAGTCCCAATATCGATAGTCACATCGAAAGTAGGATGGTGTGGATCTTCGGGTTGCGTCAAGGGCGGGACCCTAACCAAACTGACTCTTGCCGAATCAGAGACAAAGCAGAGGTCTAGCAAGCGATCTAAGGAATTTCGTACATGGTTGACTTGAGACAACGAAATGTCAAAAAAGCCATCAATAAAATCGTGACGTGCTGTAATTAAAAGTGTGTTAGAGGATTCAGTTGTGGACAAAATAGCTCCAGGAATGTTAAAATCACCTAGAACCATTAAATGGTTCCTATCCGAAAGTCTATTGGAGACCGACTGAATAGCGGAAAGGTGGTTCCAATAAATAGGAAGTTCCGACAAGGGAGGAATGTAGGAACATGTAATAAAAGTAAAACTACCATTAAATGATAGCTTCACACAAAGGAATTCATCATCGTTGCATTCCTCGAAAGCTAATACTTCAGACGTGAGGTTTGAGTCAACCGCAATGAGGACCCCGCCCCCTCGCCTGAAAGGTCGATTATGCCTGTACGTTGTGTAAACAGCTGGAAAAACTTCGGAGCTTAGGATCTTTGGTTTAGGTTTAGGTTTCTGTGAACGCAATCACCTGGGATGCCAAGGAAACACTATCAGAATACAATTTAGGAAGCTTAGTACGTAACTCCCTTGCATTCTGATAGGTAAGAAGTAGGGAATTGGTTAGTTTTTTGGAGGTGGCACAGTGGTTTTGTCCGGCCTGGGTAGACTACTTCCTACAGGCCGTCTTTTCATTTTCTTGGCTTCGTAGTCCCTAACAACAACATACTGCGGCCAGAAATCGACAGAGCATATTGTGTTAAAGAGTTCGTCAGGGACATTTATTTTGAAAGATGAAATATCCCTAGCATAAGAGAATTTAAATTGTTCCATCTTAATTTTATCGGACTTGGTTTTGTCTCGAATAAAGACAGTAACATCTTCAGATGTTTGAGATGGGTGAAGCTGAGAGACAAATATCTGCCTCGTTGGTGGTACTGCAATAAGGGCTTTTGGCAACACAGACTGATTGGCTGTATTACCAATTTCACCCTGGGGAGCATTCGGGACTGGGATCTGAGGGATCGCTAATTTTGATTTTGACCCGCCAGCGGACTCAACGGACAACACTGGAGCTGCGGTCCCTGTCACGGCACATTCGGAGGTCCTTGCACCCGACCTCAATATCATAGGAGTTAGATATATTGGGGTCGGGGGCTGTGCCGAGGGAGTCAGCTGTTGAGAACCTGCGTCGAGTTGCAGGGCAGAGTTGCGCTTTGGGGACTCGTTTAACAGCTTAAGGCCATTAAACTTGGAGTCCAGCGCCATGAGCACCTCATTAGTTTTACGAAAACTAACAAGTAGCTCTTTGAAACCATTTTTGGTTTGCCGCATGAATGCCATCATTTCCCTTTCAACATCGCGACAAGCCTCACAGCAGTAGCGCAATTCAATGTTTTTAGTAATAATATCAGCCATCCGGCCTGTGCATTCAATGCACTTGGCCTGCACGATATTGTGACACAGCCAGCAGCCAATACTATGGTCCTCTGCAGAAATTGCTTTCTTGCAAGTTTTAATTACACAGACAACACTAGAAGACATTATAGTGACTTTCCACTGTACCAGTCAGAAGTTAAGAGAAAATAAGAGTAGTTACATGCACTAAGAGGGAGCAAGAGAGCGAGAGTTAGGGAGCTTAAGCCGTCGAGCTGTAATTTCGGCGTAACGGATAAAGCACAAAGAGGAATGCAGATAAGCGAATCGCTGCACAAAACTAATTTGCAATTAATATACTTATTAATACACAAAAACAGCTGCATGCCCACGCGAAGTGAAATGGTGAATTATTATTGACACAAGATAGAAGTTTTAAATAAACCCCGGTGGCTTATAAAAAAGATTTTACACAATTACGGGCGCAAAACAAAAACACGACCGTTCACTTTGAAAGAGAAAACGACAAGTCGATCTATAACTGAGTGTAGTGTCTTATTGTACTCTACCGTGGCTCTCATGACGAGCTCGACGGTGTCATTTACTTTTTTGTCAATTTTGTGACGACCACTATGGAGCCGTCACAATGACCAGCGATCCCCACGAAGGGGACACAAGAACGGCGAGGATCACCGTATACGGAACCATTATGATGTTAGTTAGTATTAGTTTTATGTTCGCCCGCGAGTTAATCTAGTTTTGTTGAATAGTTGTAAGTTTTAGAAGTTAAATATAAGTCAGAGTTAAGGAGAAGATAATTTGCAGTGTATTTACAGAAGAGGATATTGAGAGATAAAGATAAATAGAGAGAGAATCAGGACCCGCAGAACCACATGTACACGGCGATCTCGACACCAACTGCGCTGCGCTCGGGACAGCGAAAGAGAACATGCACGAGTTTTAAGGCCACGGCCGAAAACTTCTGCATGTACATAACAAGCCGGAGATCTCGCTGCCGATCACGCTGCCACGGCGGAGGAGGTCAAACGAACAGAACGAGAAACAGAAGCAGGCACTTGTCAAGGAGCAGCAATAACAATCAGACGCGAATTTTGGCAAGTGATGCCGGTACGAACAAAAGTGAAAAGAAAACCACGTGGTGAACGAAGAAAACTTTGAAATAAAATTACCTAAAAAGTGAAAACTAAAAAGGATCAATAATTGGAGAACCTAAAAAAAAAGTAAGGAAGCAGGAAGAAAGAGCAAGGATATGAGAGGATTATAGCGGGTAAGCGAGAAGGAGAGATAACTGGTGCAGCCCCGGGTTTAAATAAAAAAGTGTGTGAATAAAAAATAAACCTAAGGAGACCACGTGAAACAAAGAAAGAAAAGTGAATAAAGATTGGAAATGAACGTGAAAAAATCAAACCCACGTGTGTATAATCTGACGGAAAATTAATTCGGGAGTCGGAGGCTGCCGACTGAGGGTAAGCATTCAATAAACACACTAACCGAAACCTATATTAACCGTAGTTAAGCCCAATTTCTGGGGTCTGCCCGTTTTTGCTCTAGTTAAATATTAACCGTCGCTTAGTGCAAATTTCTGGGGTCGCCCGTGTTTGCTTTAGCTTACACCTTTATCGTAGTTAGAGCTGAGATCCATAGTTTAACGCAAGCTTCAGGCTTTGGCCGTGTTTGCTTTAGGTTCAATATTAAACGTAGTTAGCGCTGAGACCCAGGGTTTACCCGAGTCGATGCTTATCGTAATTTGACGCAAACTTCTGGGTTTGACCACGGTCACCGTGACTTAATGACTAGTCCGAGTGTAGACCAAGGGCCCATCCGAGTCCACGCTAACTGTAATTTAATTAATTTCTAAGCTTCAGCGTTTACCCTGGTTTCACGCTAACCATAGTTCGGCCAGAGACTCTAAAGTTACCCGAACCGAGACTAAATTTACGTTAACACGAGTTTCTGGGTTTGCCCGTGCTTACAATAGCCAAATGTTAACTGTCGTTTGAGTGGAGGCCATGGGTATGTCTGAGCTGGGACTACTAATAGCCTTGGTGTGAAATTCTAGGGTGAACCTTATTTCGCAGTAGTTTCACTTGCCAGTGACAGGGTATCCCCTTTTCTCTTGATGACGATTCTGTTTGTCGAGCCGGATGGCGACCTCGTAAGATCTTTAAGGGGTTATCGTTAGCAAATACCTGTCAGGATAACGACCTCAATGTTTTGAACTCTATTAGGGTGGACCCATATAGCGTTGTTTAATCGTCTGGTCCCTTTTAAACCGCTAAATCATTCGATTTCTAACGAATAGGCACGCTTGCACGTATTACTCGCACACACAGTCCACTGAAATATTATAAATTTTTTGGTGGAGGTACTGGCCAATCGCTAAACTAACCGCGGCTGGGAAAACTCCTTTACAATTTTTATACACCTTGCTATCTCCGTTAAGGTTAAGTGAAATCGTTCCACTTGCCCGTTGGAGCTACTGTGTAGAGGAGGTGCGTTAACAATGTCTATGCCATTCTGATTTCACAACAATGAAGTTATGGTCTCCGAGTTGAAGGATGCCTCATTGTCGCAGTATATGATTTTGGGTTTTGGGAAGAAATTAACTGTAAGATGAGGCCACGTACATCTACTATGGCTGTCGAAAGTAATGGCTGCACTATGGCGAACTTTGAAAATTTGTCGAGGCAGGTTAGGAATAACTTTTTATCCGTTGAGTAAATATCTATATGCAGCATTTCGCACACATACGAGATGACTGGTGTGACACCCAGCTCCTGCTTTTTGGAGTGTCTGTCAAATTTCGCCTTGGTGCATGTTTTGTGACTATTCCATTAGCTAGTTTTGACATTTTTAGAAAATAGCAGTCCTAAAGGACCTGTTTCATATTTTGCTGGGCAGCCCTGTGGGCACTGTTGGGTTTGCATGTTATTATTTCTTTCTGCTCCTTTGCACCTGTGATATCATTCACAAATTTGTTGGAGTGCCAAAACTTAGTTGCCGGGAATTCCAGCACTAAGGGCCGGTTCCTACCCTGCCTGTTAAACTGCCTGACCTCACCAGATAAAAACAATTTGATTTCCTTCCCTTAAAAGTTTGTCTGACTGTGAAAGAATAAAATAGCACTGTTAAATCTACTGTTTTTTATCGATTCTTGCTGTAAAGCACTGAACTGTTACTTGGGTGAAAAAAATATACAAATTTAAAAAAATGTCGAAAACAAATGTCGCGGAAAAAACCTTCAAGTCGAATCCTGAAAGTTTTGGTCTTAAGTTTGCTGCTCAGTCAGGAGTACAACGGCCATGGAAGATCATCTTAAGAAGAACAAGTGGGAAAGCTACAGTCGAGTGTGACCGACTATGAGATACCCGGTACCCAAAGCATTGTGGGTGAAATTAAACAGCCCAAGAACATGGAAAAGAGAAAATGTTGACAAATTAAGAGAAATATTGCTAGAAACATGTTGAGCAACACTCAAAAGAAACAAATGTTGCTAGGAATATGTTGGCCATTGGGCAACTCTCAAAAGCGACAAATATTGCTAGGAACATGTATAATGCCAACACTTTTTTATGGTATCGAAATTTTTTCAAATTGCGATGCAGCCAGCCATCAAAAAATAAAAGTGGCATATAATAATATAGCTAGATTTTATGGTTTTGTTAATAAATATATATAATACAATTAAGTATTAACCAGGCAACCTTCCAATGAACAAATAATAATGCACACTTAGATTTGTATGAACCGCACGCTCTCAACGCCAGAATAGAAGTGAACGAGAATATCGAGAGAGCAAAAGAACGACGAGAACATGAGAAGGAGATGGTCCCGTTACTTTTAGCGGTTTCCTTCATTCCATCGGAATGTGCGCCTACTTCTCGTACACATACAATCATGCAACTATGAATATATGCGTGCACAATTATCTATGTGACTTTTGTACATTTGAACATGCAAATTCCAACACGCCGCCTCAAAAGTTACTTTGATTAATCACTTCAATTCTTGTGCTTTAGTTTTAATTTGTTTCTTCATTTCATTTTTTTGTTTTCAATTCTGGGGATACATTAGATCCAGCATTTGCTGCAAGAGTTGGGGAAACCCAGTAAAACCCAACTAGATCTATACAAAAATAGCAAAGGTAAAAGTTTAGACAAATGAAAGTAAACAGAAGTATAAACTCGATTCAATTACTTAAGATTATGAGTAAATATGAAAATTTAAATTAATTACAAGGACTTCATGAGATCCACTTGAAAAATAAACAAGAATATGAATTCAATCCAATTTCTTAAGGCTTAGTAAATATGGAAATTGAAATTAATCACAAAAGTTTTCATGAGATCCATTTCATGTTTGGCTTCTAAAGGCGATGGATTTTCAGCAACAGTTTATACGGTTCGTTGTTGGTTTATTCAGACAGTCCCAGCTGGCTTCTCAGGGAAATAAACCGTGCAGATGGTAATGGCTTCGTCAATATGTCGGCTAGTTGCAGATCTGTGGGAATATACTTTACACAAATTAGTTTCTTTTTAATTTGCTCTCTTGTAAAATGATATTTAATATCTATGTGCTTTGTTCTCTTATGGCAAGTAGGATTATTTGCAATACTTATACAACCTTGGTTGTCTTCAAAAATATCTATAGGACCACTTAATTCTAGATTAATCTCATTTATTAGTGATTTTAGCCAAAGAGCTTCTCTTACACCTTCAAACAAGGCCATGTATTCTGCTTCAGTAGATGAAGCAGCAACCGACTTTTGCCTAATGGTACTCCATGAAACCAAACAATTTTCAAACATTTTAAAAAGATACCCAGTGGTACTTCTTCTGTCAGTTTCATTTCCAGCCCAATCGGAATCTCCATATCCTGTAAGAAAATTATTAAAATTGGCTACTTTCGTGAATCTAAGCTTGATATTAACAGTTCCCTTCAGATATCTAAGAACTCTTTTCAGGCATTGCCATAGTTCCTTATTGTTGATGTTTGTATATCTGCTTAGAATACTTATTGAAGTACTTAAGTCGGGCCGTGTACATAACATAATGTACATCACACAACCAATTAAATTTATACACGGTGCATCACATAATTCTTCTGATTGCAGAGCTGTATAGTCTAACTTGCTTGGGAGGGGAGTACTCACTGAATTACAATCTTCCATATTAAATTTTCTCAATACATTTTTAATATATGCTGACTGACTAAGACAAATCTCTCCATTAGTTCTATCAATTTTTATGCCAATAAAGTGTCTTATTTCGCCTAAATCAGTCATTTGAAACTTGTCATGAAGGTAAGTTTTAAAATTCGACATTGTATCCGATTTGTTTGTAGCAATTACTACATCATCCACATATAATAAGATATATATATTTCTCGAAATATCTCCCTTATCCAAAATATAAATACACCGATCAACTCCTAAGTTTTTAAATTCAACATCCTTCAACACACTTTCAAAAACTTCGAACCAATATCTAGCAGCTTGCTTAAGACCGTATATAGCTTTATTAAGTTTACATACTTTATTATCATAAGAGCGATTCAGGCCTTTTGGAACGCTCATGTAGATTTCATCCTTTAGAATTCCATTTAAAAATGCAGTTTTTACGTCCATATGATGAACCATTAAATCGAATTGATTTGAAAGTTTCAACAAAAATCTAAAACTGGAAATTCGTGCAACTGGTGCAAATGTCTCATCGTAATCAGTCATATATTCTTGTTTTGTACTTTACTAAGTTACCAAATTCATCTTGTTTTATACTAAATACCCATCTGCAATCAACTATGTTTTTATTTTATGGCTTATGCACTAAGGACCAAGTATTATTTTGAAAATGAGAATTAAGTTCATCTTGTATAGCTTTCTCCCAGAAAGATCTGTCCTCACGAAACTTAATTTCATCAAAGGTATTAGGAATATCATTTAAGCATATTTGAGTATTCAAAAGACATCTTTCTAAAAATCGATATGATAGTTTTGGTTTACTTTTAATTCTTTTACTGCGTCTGATTTCTTCTTCATTTTTATTTTCTTTTAATTTATCACCAGTTTCAACAACTGGATCGGCATTCTCTAGACATGTGGAATTTACATTGAGTTGTTCACTTAAGAATCAACAGATTCATTATTTTCCACCAAAGGAAAATCCAACTCTTCATTTTCTCTACTTAAAGATTCATTATTTTGTTCAACAGTATTACTTTGAACCTCAGAATCTTCCTCATGTAAAACTCTTGATTTTAACATGTTTATTTCATCCACCACAACATCTCTTGCTGTCTAAAATTTCCTCGATTCCTCATTCCACAATTTATAACCATTTGGTTCATATCAAACAAGTATAGCTTTGATTGACTTTTCGTCAAACTTTCTTTTTCGTACTTTATTTAAAGCATATACCGTCGAACCAAATATCTTAAGATATTTCAACGTTGGCTTTTTGTTATGCCACATCTCAAATGGTGTTTTACTTATATTTTGCAATGCTCTACTTGGGGATCTATTAATTAAATAGGTTGCTGTTAAAACAGCCTCACCCCAAAAATGCTTATTGAGTTTAGCACAACTGATCATAGATCGAGCCTTTTCGGTGATTGTTCGAATCATCCGTTCTGATACACCATTCAATTGTGGAGTATGAGGAACCGTTAAATGATAGCTGATGCCTTTTTCAACACAGAAATCACGCATTTCATTAGAAAGATATTCCCTTCCATTATCGATATATAAATTCACAATTTTTAAATTGAAGTGAGCCTCGCTCTTCGCTACAAAGTCTTTGAAAACGAAAAACACATCCGACTTATATGTTATTAAATAGGTCACACAGTAATGTGTATACTGATCAATAAAAACTACATAGTAGTTCTTATTATCAATGGTAGAGGGTGTTATTGGACCACAGACATCGGAATGGACAACAAACAATGGTCGTGTAATGTTTTCTTTATTTTTAAATTTTTGAAACTTTAATCTAGATTGCTTGCCATTTATACAAGCCTCGCATAGTTCATGGTTTAAATCAATATTGTTTAAAATATTAGTATCTTCAAAAAGACTATTTCGTTTTATTTCTAAAAATTTTCCTACACTTATGTGGCCTAATCTTTCATGCCATAATCGATACTCAGCACTATTCGAAATTTTAGACGTAAATATTTTACTGTTTAATTGAAATTTTATAATAGGTACATTGTACTCACATATTCCATTAAAGGCCAATTTACCATTTTTAGATACTTTTACACCTCCAGGGTTAAATTCAATGGTCATGCCTGCATCCTGCATCTTCTTTACGGATAGTAGGTTGTGTGGAATATCCTTACAATACAAAACGTTTTGCAAGGTGATTTGGTTTCCGCAGCTGTTAAGATTGACCACTCCTTTGGCTGTAGCGTAGATAAACTCTCCGCGTTTGGCAATCTCGATGGCCACATTCGATTGCAAACGCTCATATTCGGCGAACATGGCTGTGTCGTTTATAAGGTGGTCCGATGCTCCTGAGTCTAGAATAAACTCAGCCTGGCTTGTCTTTGAATTGGAATTCGCATTTCTCAACATGAAGGCAAAACTACGCTCTGGTTGGGTTGTTGCTGCTGTTGCCATCTGAGCCTGCCCATCTTTTCTTTTGTTTTCATTAAAGTTCTGATTCGGCTGCCTTTTCAAAAGGAAACAATCTTTCTTTAAACGACCTGGTTACCGCAATGAAAACCTTTTGGTTTCGGTTTGAAACTGGGCTTAAGCAGATTCTTTTTAAACTTCTGCATTGGATTGCTTTTAAATTTTGAATCTTTGAACTCCTATTTATTTACTGCTTGCAAGACTTTAACACTCGTATCCTTACTAATATTCCTAAGCTTAATCTCCTGGTCAAGAAGTCGTGTTTTTACAAAAGCTAATTTTAAGTTACTTTCAGATAGAGTCTCTATTGCGGTTATAACTCCATCATAACTAGGTGGAAGAGATAGGAGTAAATGGGAAATATTATCCATATCATCTAACTTTGCTCCTGACGCGATAAGTTCAGTAATGAGGTCATCGAAGAAATTAAAATGATTGAGGAGTGAAGTGTCACCTTTTAATTTCATGGCTGAAAGTTTCTTTCGCAGAGATAGTTGCGATGCCAAGCTTCTTCTCTCGTAAATTTGCAAAAATCTGCTTAGCAGTGCTTTCACTGTTAGCGTAAGATTAGAAAGCATCACTTAAATATTCAATAATTAAACTTTTTGCATTTCGTTTTGCCTTTTTTATCTCATCGGTCACTTCTGCTTGAGTTTCATCTATAACCCTCAAAAGATCGTGCTCTTCTAACAGGGCTCTCACTCTAAACTTCCATATTGAATATTTTTCTCCGTCAAATGGTTTGATACTTCTTTTCCCTTTATCCATTGTATGGTTCTCTATATAAAAAAAAAAGACCGCAACAACTACCTGGCAACTCTCCTCAGCAACACCGAACAGCAACCTTCCACAGCAATAATTCCGCAACAACAACTTTTAACATCAACACTTAGCAACAGCGGCCAGCAAATTTCAACAGTGTTAACGTCGCTCAACACTGTCCAGCAACAAACGTCTTTCAGCAGCAGCACTGTTTGGCAACACTATCCCGTCGCAACGTGCTGATTTGCGGCGAATTTGTCGAAGCGTTTGTGTGTGTGTATGTTCTAGAAAGATGTCTCGGCGAATTTGAAAAAATGCGTTCTATAAAGATCTCGGCAAATTGGTGATATGTATGCGCTTCTTCCTGGAAATAGAAAAATGTTTTGCAACAAATTTGTCGCAGCGTTATACATAAAACCAATTAAATGCTTTTTATTGTTCAGGAATCACTCCTTGTTGTTTATAAACCACTCCTCATGTACATATGTACATATATGTACGTATGTAGATATGCAGATTCGTATGCACACACACTTCACTTTTATGCACTTTCACATTGTAACGATTAAAGCACTATTATTTATTCACTGCAATTGTGTCTGGGCCCATAACCTATGGTTTTGTTAATAAATATATATAATACAGTTAAGTATTAACCAGGCAACCTTCCAATGAACAAATAATAATGCACACTTAGATTTGTATGAACCGCACGCTCTCAACGCCAGAATAGAAGTGAACGAGAATATCGAGAGAGCAAAAGAACGACGAGAACATGAGAAGGAGATGGTCCCGTTATAACCTATGGTTTTGTTAATAAATATATATAATACAGTTAAGTATTAACCAGGCAACCTTCCAATGAACAAATAATAATGCACACTTAGATTTGTATGAACCGCACGCTCTCAACGCCAGAATAGAAGTGAACGAGAATATCGAGAGAGCAAAAGAACGACGAGAACATGAGAAGGAGATGGTCCCGTTACTTTTAGCGGTTTCCTCCATTCCATCGGAATGTGCGTCTACTTCTCGTACACATACATTCAGCCAACTATGAATATATGCGTGCACAATTATCTATGTGACTTTTGTACATTTGAACATGCAAATTCCAACAGATTTATATTCAATCTGCGCCGATTTGACCATGTGACCAGCTATGCATATAGAATATATGAACTAAACTTGACCGACTGGATGAAACGCGAGTGTTAATCTATCTGCATAAAATAATTTACACGAAGGAGCCTACCTATCTCTTTAAAGCATTAAAATTCCCTTCCTCTAGAAGAGCAAATAACCTGATTAAAATAAGGCACAGATCTCTGCTTTCAGAAAGACAGTTTTTTATACACGCAATTAGGCTATGTAATCAACTTCCAAGTCCTTTAAAAAATATTAGTAGCGCAACGCAGTTTAAGTCAAAACTTACATTACACCATTAAAATATCAACTTAACTTAAAACCAAAAAAAATAAAAAAAAGTACAAAGCGACCTATTCATTAACCCTTTTAGCTATACGATTTTTATTCAAACTTATGATTCTAAATTGTAATTCAAACCTGTATTTTTGTTAATTTGTTTTATTTTAATTTGTCCTACGTGACTATCGCACTAATTATAAGTTATCAACTTGTAGCCTTAGGAAAGCAATATAAAATAAATTGAATTGAAATTGAATTGAAAGACAAATGTTGCTAGGAACATGTTGAGCATTACTCACATGCGCGCTCTCTCTCTCTCTCTCTCTCTATCTCTCTATCTCTCTCTCTCTCAGATTACCCAGAAACTTTATTGTTTGATAACTTCTATGTTTATCATCCGATTTTACTCAAATTTTCAGAACACATCCACGATTGCCTACTTATTAAGTCTTATTAAGTCTTTGTACGTAAGGTAAGCCGAAAGTCACGCCTATAGCCAATATACCGTTTTTTAACAATTTTCGGGGGCGGAAGTGGGCGTAACAAATTTTTAAAACAAACTTGATCTGCGTGCAACAGATTCCAATGTTGTCACCAAATTTGGTAACTCTAGCTTTTATAGTCTCTGAGATCTGTTGTTTCACACGGACGGACAGACGGACAGACGGACAGACGGACATGGCTAGATTGACTCGGATAGTGAAGCTGATCAAGAATATATATACTTTATAGGGTCGGCCTTGTACCCTTTGGGTACCGGGTATAAAAACAGACCAGAGTTTCTGCAGGGAAGCGGGAAAGGTATCGGCACTGATGGAGGAGTGGCAACCTCTATCTCTGTTTCAGCCATCGCCGAAAGGATAGGTAGAATCATTAAAACAAACTTAAGCATTCAAGACAGCTATCCGTCTCTTTTTATTGTTATCGGTTATCGGAAATAATTGTGTTTCCGGGCCGGAAAATATTTTACAGGGAGTTTGGGTCTCGGCTAAAGTTAGCTCTCACAATCATACAATACGACAAATTTTCTAAGCCGAATCTTTATCTGGCCTCAAAAATTTAACAGGGAGGGTAGGAACCGGCCCTAAGGCTTGCTGGAAGCGTGCTAGTGTAGGGAGGTCGCAGTGAATGGCGTTTACGACATTTATGTTAACAACATCTTTAACCAATTCGTGCAGAGAGTCTTTGGAATCGAAATGGATTTGCTCCCGAAAACTATAAAATTTCGCCGTAAAGGCTGGCTTGCATCTTCTACGATTATTTGATTCCTGAAGCAGTTTAATGGTTTATCCGTAGACTCGATCGTGTAGGTCGACGAGAGTTCACTGTGCACAGTGGCTACGGATTGGGGCCCATGTTGCATGGAGTTTATAATTTGTCGCGCTTAAGCATCGGCCACAAAATTTTCCTTTTCAGACTTGTAGAATACTATTGCGTTGAGTTCTTCGATGAATGCTTTCCATTGTTTAATTTTTGCATTAATGTTTCGCTCAGATACAGCGAGATGTTGATGGTCTGTAAAAATTCGGATCTCTTTGGTGCCGTATAAATAATTTGGTAACTTCCCTATAGCCCAAACAATGGCTTACAATTCTCTTTCGTTTGTATCATAGTTTAGCTCGCAGTCTTTTAAGGTGCGAGATATAATCGTGATCGGCCTGCTATTTTGGGACAGGACCAGTCATTCTTTCTGAAGAGTTCGGCCTTTTTGGATTCTGCGAAGTCGGGATTCCCGGATCTTGCCTGAAGGGCAAAGCTCCTTTTAAGCCGAATACCCGCTCTGGGCTACGTAAGGTTTGGGAGTTATTAAGCCTTGAAAAGTACCGATTTAAGCAGTGCATGATACTTTGACCGCGATTTTCTCAAAACTGGTGGGTGATGGAAACTTTTCAGTTTCGGACTAGTAATGTACCTCAGATCTATCAGAATCAATGGCTTTTTTGTCGACCAGTGTAATTACAGTCTACTCGCATTTGGAAATATAACATTTGTGTTCCGTGAACATCGAAGTGTTTTATTCTTCATCATATCTTTGGTCCTTCGAGTCGAATAAGCCTATTGATCCGCTTCTTCAATTCAATTCAAGCTACTCAAGTCAGCAAGAAGCCATGTGGAGGCAAGCATCAATCAGTTGCTAACGGCGTCACAAAATTCACGTGCAGACTCAAACTGGGAATTGGAAGAAATAACCGTGTTATTGGAGAGGCTCAAGACCGTTTCGAACGAATTTGAGGCTCTTAGCGTCAAATTGACTCTTTCCGACGAGGAGGAAGGGTTTGTTGATCCAGCCATCGACAAAAAGGTCTACGAAGACAAATACTTGCGTGCGAAAACACGACTTCTCTAGCTAAAACGTGCTTGTGAGGCAAGGGAGAGCGATGGAGGAAGCAACGGTGGGGGGAACGGCATCGACGAGAGCGCATCCCACGGATCGGGATCACTTGCCTCGGGAGCAGGAACCGAAAACATTGTTCGTTTTCCTCAACAGCAACAAGAGCTGAACGAGCGTTTAGGGCAGCAGCAAACCATGTTTTTGAGCGCAAGCTCGGCAGCATATAGAGGGCAAAACGAATTGTCAAAAATTCACTTCAAGCCGTTCAATGGCGACTAAAAAGAATGGCCTGCTTTCATTCAAATGCAATCAGCATTTGACAGCCATTCAAAAGTTGCACTACTTGAAAACATATATTTCTGGAGTAGCAGCAGATTTAATTCGACACATGCCAATTAAAGATGCAGCTTATACTGCTGCTTGGACTTGTCTAACTGAGCGTTACAACCGACCACGTCACATTGTAAACACTCTGTTGGATACTTTTGTGAATTTACCTTTGACTTCCAGAGCAGAGGCTGCAATTGTACGTAAGGTGACAGATAGATCTACGGAGATCGTACGCGGATTGGATACAGTGGGGCAAACTAACAGGGACTGCTGGATAATACATTTCATTCTGGCCAAAATTGACGCTGAAACTCGACGCAAATGGATATCAGCCACTGTGGAAAATTTACTCAAATTTTTTAGACCAGCTATGCGAGGAATTTAAGCTAAGCAAAAATGAGACTGAAACGGACTTCAAGGTTGGTCCACATCAAAACAAAGCCAAGCGATCATAGCACTAAGGTGTTGAAATGTGGAAGTTGTGTAAAATGTAACTCAAAGGAACAAAAGATCTACACTTGTTAAAAGTTTGGTGACTTATCAGTAGAGCAGAGATGCACATTTATTAAAGCTAAGTCCTTGTGCTTTAATTCTTTTAAGCCTGGGCATTTGTCACGCAAGTCTGAATCTAAATTTTGCCAAAATCGTCACCATTCTCTACTATATATAGAACATTCTACTTGGCAAGCTGCTGAATCCAGGAGGCAGCCAAGAAACGATGAGCAGCACATCCCCAGCGCTCTCGAAGATGCAAAAGTGACCATCAGCCACATCGCACGTGCAAAAGTCACTTCAGGAGCTGAGCCCTCTTACAACGGATCAGCAACTTCAATTTCGACAGTTTTTTAGATGGGTTATAGCATCTATTGTGACTAGCAGCTCATCATCTACAACAACAATGCACACGTCTATGGACATCGACGTATCAATTCGACGCTTTTGGGAGCTAGAAGATGTCAACCACGAATTTCATCGAAAACCAGAGGACGATGAAGTTGAACAACACTTTACACTCGGGACTTCCAGGGGCGTTGCATAGTCGAGCATAGTCAATCGTTCAAAGATTCGAATCAACAGTTTTTGGATACTCTGCAAGGAGCACTCTCAAGATTCAGGGGTGTTGAACGCCGCCTGAAGCGAGATCCCTGCGAAAACTATTCTCATTTTGTACATTTTGTAATGCTTAAGTTTCTCTTCTCCGCAGATAAAGTCAAAATGTATCGACAAATATGGATGGCTGCCAAACGTTACAGTTACCAGCGCATTGTGTGGCGAGAAGAAAAAAGCACCCAAAGTTACATACGGCACGTCTAGCGAACCATTCTTGGCAGCAAGGGTCCTGGATCCGCTAGCTCACGACCATCAACTCGAGTTTCCCACTGCAGCAAAAACCTTAAAGAAGGAGTTTTACATGGACGACGTAGTCTCGGGAGCATACATAGAGGAAGAGCTTATTCGCAAGCGGGATGAGTTGATTCAGCTAATGGAACGGGCAGGCATTGAGCTTAGTAAATGGGTCTTCAATTCATCAAGCATCTTTGACGCAACTCCCACTACAACTCAAGGTAAGGGATTCAAATCTACAGCTAAGGTTCTTGGCATTCACTAGGACCCAGAACACGATACCTTATCGTACAACGTTTGCCTTTCATCGAATCCGGACAGCACCAAAAAAGTTCTGTCGGACGTGACACACATCTTTAATCCGCTGATCTGTCACCAGTGGTGGAGCAATTTAAAATTCTGTTTCAAGAATTGTGGCTACTTGATCTTGGCTGCGATACGGAACTTCCTCCAAAAATTGCTGAATGGTGGAAGAAATGCAGTAACGACCTCGAGATTCAGGGTGTTAACGCGGGGTGTTGAACGAACGAGATTAGTACATGCAAATGGCACCGTTTCTGTTTCACTCATCGTAGGAAAAACCTCCGCTGAAGCAGGAACCACTACCGCGATCCGAACTGTGTGGCCCTCTGCTACTAAGCCGACTCGTATTGTCGATTAAGACTGCTCTACAACACAAGAACATCGACATACATGCATGGTGCGACTCAGCCATTGCTCAGGCTTGGCTTTCACAGCAAACATCGAAGCTAAAACGTTCGTTGCAAATAGAACGTCAGAAATACTCGATGCTATACCGCGCAGTACATGGCATCATGTAAACACAATGGAAAATCCCGCTGACTGCGCCACGCGAGGCATGCTGGCTGCAGAACTGGTCAGTTTAGACCTTTGTTTGATGGGACCATCATGGCTGCAAGATCCAGAGGAACTTGCGGTAAAGTTGAGCTCTACCAAATTCTGTTCTTCTTTCAGAAAACTATGGCAAAGAAGAAGTAAAGGTCACCGCATTGACAACGCAGGAAGACGACCCTGTTTCACCGCTCAAAGCACTGGTGCAGCGCGTCTCGTCCTGACCAAAACTAGTTCGCATTGTGGCTTACGTCTTGCGCTTCATCAAAAAGACCAAGGCTTCCAAATCAGGCATGCTGGCAAGAAGCAAAATTTTGTCATTTAAGGAGATTCAGGCTGGTCGCCTTCTATGCCTAAAAACAACTCAGGAATGTTTTAAGGAAGATTGAAACCTACTGCTGGAGAACAAGCCACTTCGGTGCCACTCTCAGCTGCTCAAACTCTCACCGACTGTAGGCAAGGATGGCTTCCTACGAGTTGGTGGACGGCTAAGCAATTCTTAATAACCATGTTTCGAGGAGGCATTAATTTATGCCACCTTTTTGCGAATAATTAACAACAAAAAAACTATGCGGTGCCGGAACGGTGTGAAAAAGAAAAGCCGAGAAGTTCAATTACAAAATGCGATTTTATTCTTTGCTGCAAGAGCGAAACGACTGCTCTGCAACAGTGATTACGAAGAAGTGCGAGAGAGGTGCGAGTGCGCAGGCCCGAGATCAGCGATTGGATTCGCTTATCTAAGCTTCTCTGCACATCCACGCATAGATAATAGGTAATTCGAAAGCTTTGTTATACCCTTGCAGAGGGTATAATAATTTTGTCATGATGTTTGCAACGCAGTGAAGGAGGCATCTCCGACCCCATAAAGTATATATATTCTTGATCAGCGTCACCAGCCGAGTCGATCTAGCCATGTCCGTCTGTCTGTCCGTCTGTCCGTCTGTCCGTCTGTCCGTCTGTCGGTTTCTACGCGAACTAGTCTCTCAGTTTTTGAGGTATCGGGCTGAAATTTTCAGCATAGTCTTATTTCATTGGCACGCAGTATATATGTCGAAACGGCCGAAATCGGACCACTATATCTTATAGCTGCCATAGAAATGATGGGAAATTAATGTAAAAAATTTTAACTTCTCTGTTTTCAACGAATTTCTATAAATTTCGAGATATAGTCGTTTTTATAGTTTTAGAATTACGGTTTTAATTTCATTAAGATCGGACAACTATATCATATAGCTGCCATAGAAGGGATCGGTCGATTTATATGAAAATGTAAAACTCTACATGTAAAATGTAAAATTTACAAAATTTACATAATTTGACATTTTTCTTTTAACATTACCAAAATGGATCGAATTTCAATGATCCAATTGCAGACTGCAAGGGTATACAAACTTCGGTTTACCGAAGATAGCTTTCTTTCTCGTTTACATTGTTTTTGTCAGTGATGCTGACCAAATAAAACAATAGGTGATTTTAACATGACTTTTGTGACTGCTCCCGACATGCTCCCCCCGTTGGAAAAGCCATGCTTCCAAGTGAAGTGGTTTCCAGGGGCAGTACTGCTAACTTCCTCGTTGCCCGCTTGCATAGCCCAGAGTCGGTTCGGATGACTGCAACTCGATTGACGCCGTCCTCTCCGGAGACGGTGCTCTCAACTCTGCCAAGGCGCCAACGCAAGGGTGGTATGTTGTCCTCCTTGATGAGAACCATGCTGCCTGGCTGTATGCTGCTCTCGGGAGAACGCCATTTGTTCCGTTCCTGCAGCAGCGAAAGGTAGTCGGTGCTCCATTTGCGCCAGAACATTTGCTGCATTTGGCACTCACGCTGCCATCGGCTCAAACGATCGATGTTCAGATGGGTGACGTCAGGCTCATCCATTGAGGTAAATGTGGACCCAATGAGAAAGTGCGCAGGCGTAAGAACGTTAATGTCATCTGGGTCTTCTGAAATGGGACAGAGCGGCCGTGAGTTTAACATTGCGGATATTTCACACACTAAAGTGCGTAGTTCATGAAATGTGAGAATCGACTTTCCAACGACGCGGACAAAATGATACTTTGCGGATTTAACCGCGGCTTCCCACAAGCCACCAAAGTGCGAGGAACGAGGTGGGATGAAATTCCACCGGATTTCCATCGAAGTAAGGGCACCCCATAGTTCGTTGGTTTGAGGATCGCTTAAGAACAGCTGTCGAAGCTCAATCAGCTCGCTTTTGGCTCCCACGAAGTTGGTTGCATTGTCCGACCAAATCGTTTGAGGCTTTCCCCTCAGGCTTATAAAACGCTTTAGGGCTGCGATAAAGGATTGCGTTGAAAGGTCCTCGACTACTTCCAAGTGCGTAGCCTTGGTGACGAAGCAAACGAATATGGCTATGTAGCATTTTGTAGGAGGCCTGTATCTGACCTCTGACTTCGAATAAAAGGGCCCACAAAAGTCCACTCCAGAGATGACAAATGGGCGATTCGGATGAACGCGGTCTTCCGGGAGCGGTGCCATGATGTGCTCGACTAGCTTGGGCTTCAATCTAAAGCATTGAATGCACTTGTTGATGACAGAAGAAACCGTTTTCGCCCTCCAATGGGCCAGAATCTTTGCCGTAAAGCGGCCAACAAACTCTGTGCTCCTGCATGAAGGAACTTGCGATGAAAGTGATTTATAATAGCTAAGGTTATAGGATGAAACTTGGGAAGTATCATGGGGTGCTTGGCATCGAAATCCAGCTGCGAATTATGAAGGCGTCCGCCGACGCATTAGACCTCCTGCATCTACAAATGGGTTTAATGAGAGAAGTTTACTCCTCGGCGACAGATTCATCTTCGAAGTTAGGGCCTTGTGCTCCTCGGCGAAGTGCACGCGCTGAATCCCTCTAACTAGTAGATGCGTACCGCCTTTAATTTCCTCGACTGTAAGCGCTCCTTTCTGCCGTACTCGATCCTTGGTGCGAGTTTGAAGGAACCGGTATATGTACCCGAAGACTCTTTGCATTCTCCCAAACGAATTTTTGAACTTGCAACTATGTGAGATATCCATTTCCTGTGACAGCACCAATGCGCTGCGACGACGCTCAGGAAGCTCCTCGACAGGGGGTGCGCTATCAGGCCACATAGAAGCATCCGCGATTAGGAACTCCGGTCCTTGCCTCCAAAGATTCGATCCCACAAGCTCAAGAGGTGTACACCAACGGGATAAGATATCTGCCGGATTTTGTCGTGACGGTACGTGCCTCCAGGTCATTTCCTTAGTTCGCTCCTGTATCTGTGAGATCCTGTTCGAGACGAAAATGTTAAAGTCTGACGGAGGTTGACGGATCCAAGCCAAAACTATTGTAGAATCTGACCAACAATGAAAGCTGCAGGATACAGGCAAAATTTGCGCTACTTGAGAGACAAGCTCGGATAATAAAAGTGCTGCATATAATTCTAGCTTCGGAATAGTGAGGGTCTTCAAGGGGCAACTCTTGACTTCGAGCAAAGATTCGACGACCATATCCCTTGATTCTCTGAGCGAACATAAATACAAGCACCGTAGGCGGTCATGCTTGCATCGCAAAATCCATGTTTTCGCAAGATGAGTTATGCTGTAGAACAAAGCGTGGAAACTTCAAGCAAGCAACTGTGCCGATTTGTGACATGTGTTCTAACCAAGCGGAGTGTAACGATTGCGACAGGGACTCATCCCAGTCCAGCTTATCCTTCCATAAGACTTGCATGAAAATCTTAAGCTTGGTTATGATCGGAGCTATTAATCCAAGGGGATCGTAAAACCTAGCGATAGCAGACAGAATGCTGCGTTTAGTTGCGGGCTTATCTGTCCATTCGCTTGAGAAACTGAAGAGCAAATTGTCCGATAATGTGTCCCAAGGCAAACCCAACGCCTTTGTAACATCAGTTCCGTCATGGAACTTTAAAGTCTTCTCCCGATCTGACTCATCCACTCCTTCTAGCGCCGCACTCTCGTTGGAACACCATTTACGAATTGGGAAATGTCCTCTTTCCAAGAGCTCCTTAATTTGGTGACGAATTTCAACGACCTCCTCGATGGTGTCTCCTCCTGAAATTAGATCATCTACTGCTAATGGAAACTCTGCTTCTTCATCGTAGGATAGCTGCTGCATTGCACAAATTGCCAAAAAGGCAGCAGGCTTGGTGCCGTAGGTTACGGTGTCAAGCGAGTACACTTGAACCTCGTCTTCTGGCCTATCGCGCCATAAAATACATTGAAGAAACTGGTGGGGATGCGTTATCCGAACGCAACGATACATTTGCAGATATCTCCGCACAAAGCGACCTTAAAAATCGAAATCGAAGCAGGGTAATGAAGATTTTGGCTGAATGGAGGGACCAGCGTACAACAAATCATTCAGAGAGTATCCCGAAGTGGACTTCGCTGAACCGTCGAAAACAACTCGCAACTTCGTAGTTGTGCTTTCCAATTTTGGACGCAGTGGTGAGGCAGATAATATTGATGAGTTGCAGCATTTTAGCTGCTAAAGACATGTGGCCAAGGCTGAGATATTCCTCCATGAAGGCTTTGTACAGCGACTTCAGATCTAAATTCCTAGCTAATTTAGCCTCAAGTGCTTTAAACCGATGGAGCGCACGATCGTATAAATTTCCTAGAGCATCGAAACTAGTTTTGGCAGGAAGCAGTACCGAATATTGTCCAGATTCAAGCCTAGTGTATTGCTTTTGAAAGAGCTGCTCGCATAGAGCTTCCTCTTTGAAATGGTTGTTATAGCATCTGCGCAACTGTCGATTTCCCAAAATCTCTTTAGTGTATCAGAAATCGACTCTGACTCCGACTGAGTGCTGGGCTCCTGAACTCAAGAAACTAAAGATGAGCGCGAGGGAGATCCTACTGTGAGACACCCTGAGACGATCCAGCCAAGCCTGGTTTTCTGCAGAGTGGGTAAGTTGCTGCCTAATCGAATTTGTCCAATACAAAGCAGCTCGAAGAATATACTCGCTCCAATAAGCAAGTCGATGCGCTGGCTTTTGTAGAAGAGTGGGTCGGCGAACTCGAGATTTTCCGGCATTTTCCATTCGGACGCGTTAAGATCGAAATGTGGGTGATAAGCGGTGATAGATTGGGTGACAGCCGCTGAGAGCGAGGTGCTGTACTTTGCGTTACTGGACTGTGCGAAAATATAAACCGATTTATCTGATGCAAGCGAAGATTCACCGATTCCTGATATGAGAATGCTTGAACGATGGATCTTGAGTTGAAGCTGATTGGCGAAACGAGAGGTGACGAAATTGATTTGAGAGGCCGAATCAAGTAAGGCACGGCATGGCACGAACACGCCGGAGCGGTTTTTGACGTATACTATGGCGGTAGCAAGCAACACGTATTCGGTTTTGACTGGCGACAAGGCTACAGGTGGTGTTTTCAGGGGGGTATTTCAGGAGCAGGCTGGGCAAGGGCTGCAATGGGATTTGATTCCATATGAAGAAGAGAATGATGCTTCTGGTGGCAGTGCCTACAATTGCCAGACTTGCATTGCTGTAGGCCATGTCCCTTTCGTAGGCAATTAAGACAAAGATGTAGCCGTTTTGCCTCTTTATACCGCTGAGTGGGGGATAATCCTAAAAACTGTGGGCATTTTGTCAAATAATGATCCTTCGACTCGCAAAGGGTACAGGATGGCATAGCTGATGATGAAGCAATGAGGGTGCTACGATGAAATTTGCTAGCTACTTTTCCGACCTGATTGCTAGGTGTTTGTTGTACCATAGCGTATTCCAAATTTTCCATCATGCGGCATCTAAGGTCCAAAAATGATGAAAATTTGTCCCATTTTGGCAGCTCCTTAGCAGGCAACCCTTCTTCCCACCTCTCCTGGGTCTGATGGTCCAGTTTCGAAACGATGAGGTGGATTAAAAAGCCGTCATAAATCTCCTGCGTAGAGGCCATAGTAGCCAGAGCGCGCAAATGTGAATTAGCCTTTTCGCTCAACTGCCGCAGACTACTTGCAGATCCCTTCTCCACCCCTGGTAGCTTGAACAATGACCGAACGTGTGCCTGAAAGTGTAGTAATTTATTATCGAATCCTGAGATTAATAATTCCAAAGCCCTGTCATAATTATTTTCCGTGGGCTCCAGGGAACGAATGGCATCCAAAGCTATGCCGTCCAAGCACGCACGAAGATGATGGAATTTTTCCACCTTTGTTAGTTCTTCGTTCTTTCCTACTACCGTGTTGAACATTGCGTAAAAATCCGGCCAGTCGATATATGCTCCGCCAAATCGCGGAAGCTGAAACTCCGGTAGCCTGGTGGGCCTTGAATTGCATTTGAACGCGGCACTGTGGCCACCGAGGATGCCATGCAATTCAGTTGAATTTGCCAACGATTTTCTCGTCTCGCCACTGAGATGGCGGCAGATTTTTCCTTTGGTTTCACAATATGCTGTGGTAAGGGTGATACGCGCATCAGATTCCAGCTCCTCGATCACGAGCCGTTCGAGGTTAAGTTGAGAGCTATCGAAGTCAGAGTTCATTCGCTCGACTAAATCCAACCGCACCTGCAGCTCACTTTCGTCGAATTTGGCCAACTGCTCCTCCGTCAAAAATGAGTTTAATGCTGCAAGCTGGCGTACCATGGAGTTTGCCTTTGCCCGATAAAACTCCTCTCCAACTGGTGCATGTGGCGCGAGCTCAGGCGTTGGCGCAATATTTTTTGCCATTTTTAATTTTTATTTGTTGTTTATAGGGTATACGTTAGTCACTGCACGAATGTTTCGATGCACTCTGCAGTCAGCCCAGCGAAAATCAAAGACAGAATTCGAGGTTATAAACAAAACAAACAACAAAGGGCAATAGCCTTCGCTTGGCAACCGAAAAAATATATAATTCGCGTCGATATGCAAAAGGTTCAAACTGTACAGCAGCCGATTGTAACTGTACAATGTATGTAGATATGTATATGCGAATACCGTGTGAGGCGATGCGAATAAGTTTGTGTGTGTGTGTGGCCCTTAACGCCGACGCGTGTCAGAGGCGCTTAGAATTAATAAAACGATATTTAATAATTGCTTAACTTTAACACACGTTCACGGATCACGTCGGGGTCACCAATGTTTCGAGGAGGCATTAATTTATGCCACCTTTTTGCGAATAATTAACAACAAAAAAACTATGCGGTGCCGGAACGGTGTGAAAAAGAAAAGCCGAGAAGTTCAATTACAAAATGCGATTTTATTCTTTGCTGCGAGAGCGAAACGACTGCTCTGCAACAGTGATTACGAAGAAGTGCGAGAGAGGTGCGAGTGCGCAGGCCCGAGATCAGCGATTGCATTCGCTTATCTAAGCTTCTCTGCACATCCACGCATAGATAATAGATAATTCGAAAGCTTTGTTTACATTGTTGTTGTCAGTGATGCTGACCAAATAAAACAATAGGTGATTTTAACATGACATTTGTGACTGCTCCCGACAAACCAGTTGATGTGAAACATCCTGTATTGCTTCCAAAATCACACCGCATCACAAGAATGATTTCGGAACATGAACACGAATCAAACCTTCACCCAGGCGTTTCAGCACTATTTGTCATTGTGCGTCAGAAATATTGGATTTTTGGAGCGCGTAATCTTATAATAAATCTGGTTCACAACTGCATAAAATGCTTTTGTCAACGTAATCATACAGCGCACCATTTCATCGCCGATTTACCCGGCATTCGTATAACAGAGGCATTTCCCTTTCAGCAAGTAGAGAATAACGTTGCTTGCACTAAGTATATTTCTTCAGATAATAAACTGGCTAACATCTTTACGAAACTTTTACCTGCTGTGAAATTTCTGGAGCCGCGAAATCAAATTGGACTTGTTCTCGGGGATGACAACTGATTTATCGGCGATTTAATGCCAAATTTATTTAAACTTCTTTTATATTTGCTTTAATATGAAGTTTAAATAGCTAATCGTGTATATACGAAATACGTGTGAATGAAAACTGTAAAATAATTTAAGTTATTATAAGTGATCTAATTTGGTGTTCGGGGTTTCCCAGCGGTGTTCCTCGCAGCGAATGCTGGATTACATTGTATACCCAGGAAGCGCACTAGTCTCATAAGAATAAGTAAATAAGTACGATTTGTTAAGTTCTCGTTAATGTACTTTTGAGAGAACGTGTCGAATATTCCCATTCTGTCATCAAAATGTATTTTTATAGCTCGTTGATCTCGTCACACTTAAGTTATCTCTTCCTTTTTGATTCGAGTTTTACTGTGCCGTGCGTGTGCTACGAAAAGATCTATAAAAATTAAAACACAAAATATCAACTTAAAAATAAAACACATGTGTTCTGTTTTGGTGTCTGCTATGAGTTGCTGCCTCAATAGTCTATAACCAGCTCTTCACTCTTCACTCACTTAAGAATTCCCTTAATGGACACCAATTTATCTTGTGAAGTAGTTCTTAGGCTGGGGTGAAGCTCAGTCACGCCAGGATCTCTTTACAGAAAAATTTATAAAGATAGGACAAGGGTCTTCGATGAACGGTTGGCTGACGAGAGATGGAGGGTGTCAGCCACCGGGCTGTCTGATAGAAAGGTTTTGATTTTTGTATTAGCAAAGAGGGAAGGGGTCAGCGGTAGCGCGTCTTGGCCTGGCTCCCGGCACTCGCCAGGGGGGGACCGAGAGGGCTAAGAGGCAGTCTACACCAAGGGCACGCTTCTTGTGGAATTCTATGTGTTCATCTTGCGGGATTACCTCAGGCACTCGCCGAAGGTGTTATCGCCATCTGTCGTGTTTCACAGCGACAGCACTCGCTGTCGGATTCCCGGATATATATGTATAGGGGGAAGAGGAACAAAAGCTTGATCACGTATTCTTTTGGGGATTTTCAGGTGGACATGGTTTTATTCTGATTTCACTTCAAATTTCATTTCTCCTTATGTCGTTAAATTTTGTGTTAGTTATCGCGTTACATTAGGTTTCGGAGACGATCTAGCCTACTCTAAGGTGCTACCGCATCGAGGCCAGCCGAGATTTATATTTTTGCACGCGGCTGCTTGGCCGGACTCGCTGGCCACTCGGTACGGTCTCACTTTGGGAAACTCACCCGCTTCGCACGCACACACGCACACGTTGGGGAAGGTTGGTGCTCCGCCGCTGGTCCTGGGCCGGCACAACCGTTCCCGATCCACTGCTGCTTCCTGGTTCTGCTGGTCTCCTTGGTAAGCTCCGGCAGGTGTCACTCGACCACCTGGGCTCGCTGAGCACTTTTTACGCCAGTCTTTTCCGATCGTTCGGGGTTTGCCGTGGGCAGGTGTCACTCGACAACCTGGGCTCGCTGAGCTCTTTTCCTTGTTGCACGTGCGCACTTTCCGCGTTATATTTTTCCGCCAGTTTTGTTTTACTTGGAGTGGCACTCGCCGTCTCCCGTCGCTACATTTTTCCCTTCAGCGTCACTCGACCTCTGCACAGCAACTCTCCACAGCAACTCTTCTCCACTCCGCCAAACTTCTCGTGGTCCAGTTTTAGAAACTTCCAGAAGTTTTTAACCTCGTCTCCTCTCGCTCTTTCGTTTAGGCGCGTGCCAATTTTCGGTGGTTGATTTGGTGGCGTGATCGTGCTCTCTCTCGCTCTCTCTCGTACTCCGTTTGGTCATGTGACCGCTGCCTGTGGTGAATTCCGATGTTATGCCTGTGTGTGGGTGTGTCCGTGTGAAGCGCTTTCCAGGCTGGTGATGGGACTTCGAGTTAACTATCGTTTGTGGCTTTGGTAGCCTTAAATCTATTTATTTAAATCTATTCCTTAATAACTTAATATAACTTAATAGCTAACAAAGGGGAGGAAGAACTTTACAGGGGACTATATACAGAGTATGTACATTTATTTGTGGGAGGCGGCTGGCTCCTCACATCCCCCTCTTTCTTGGGGGCGCAGAGACCGTTATCACGTTCCGCTTTGTGATGTGAACGCGGAACTCCAGGTTTCCTGCGTGGAAAAGGAACTTGCGATCTGCTCCCCGCTGGGTGGCTTCCTCGCTGTGGAGATGGTCCACCAGTGAGCGTGGAAGGCGGTCTCCAACCTCACGAATGTGCCAGTGTCGGGGCGCTTGGACCCAGTCTTCTTCCGGGGAAAGACGTTGTGGAGGGTTCGTCTCCTCGGGGGTCTCCTTGAGATACTCGGGCATCTGGGCTGGCGACGGCGTCGATAGGGTCATCGCGTCTGGAGCGGGCTTGCAGGCTACGGGGGCATCTAGGATTGACTGCTGAGCTTCGTTTTCCCGTCGTTGATCCTCCCAATCCATCTCCTCCGCCCAGCTCGCAAACATTGGTGGCGTCTCCTCGACTTCGTGACTGCTCGCGGTGACGAGGGATGGCGTGACTGTGGGAGTCCGTATGGGCATCATGTTGCCTTCGTCCGGTTTTGGGTCGCGGGGGACCAGGGCTGGCATTGGGTCGTCTGTGAGGACGAACGTCTCTGGCAGGGTGGGCGTGGCCTTATCGCCATCGTCCTTGTCCCCGGGGTAGTCTAGTAGGACGCCGTTAGTGTCGAGCCCCTCTAGTAAAGCGATGGGCCGCCCGTCTCTATTCGCCATAAACGTGGCGTGTCCTCGCTCGTTGCTAGTGCCTCGTCCGGCCCTATGCGGTGATCCAAACTGGACCCGTCTCCACCAGGTTGGGTGGCTCCTTCCTCGCTCGCCAGAGTGCCTGGACAAGATCCGATGGCTTCCTCGACGCACCGCACCAGGTGCATCCAGTCGGGTAGGTCGCCCGACTCCATAGCTGTGGGAAACAAAAGTTTATTAGTTTTAGTTTACTAAATGGGGCTACCTAGCATTTTAGTTTTGGGTTAGGCGTTAGTTTCGAGGTGTTAGTTCTTGTTGGTACTGGGAGCATTAAGTTTCCCACAGGAGTGGGGACGTTGGGAAGGCGCACCGTCCAGCAAGTGGCCCCACTGACTCAGCTTTGGCTCCTGTCACAGTACTAAGATCGTTACTGGCTCTTGCCTTGGCCAGCGTTTTCGCGTCGCTCGGCCGCTGAAACTCCTTGTGGCTTAGTGTATCTGGCTGCACGCGTTGCTGCCGCGTCTGTGCGGGATTCTCGATGTGTTGGTGTCTAGTGTCTCATGCTCCGTCGTCTTGGCTTCGTCTGTGTCATCCAATTTTACGGGTATCCGATGCTGTGTTTCGGGATCGTTGACTGCTTCCTTCAAGTCTCCGAGTGATGCTGTCCTGCGTTGCTTGCTCTGTGTGTGCTGTAGTCTCACAATCGTGGGCGAGATGAATTTGATGACCTTATATGGTCCCTCATACTTAGGTGCCAACTTTGCGGCAAAGTTGTCCGCCGCCTTGGACAGGTGATGCTGTTTTACGAAGACCAGCGATCCTATTGTGGGTCTCCATGCGCGTCGTCTGAGGTCGTAGTGTTTCCTCTGCTCCAGCGAAGCTCGCTGAGTGTTTTCCTGGACCAACTTAAATACATCTCGTAGCAATTTCGCCTTCGCCACGGGGGAAGGCGGAACATGGCTTGGCCCCGGTGTGACCTCATCATACAAGGCTCCTGGGAGTCTTGGTTCTCGGCCTTGAATGATGAAAGCGGGACTGAATCCCGTGGAATCCGAGACGCTGCTATTTAATGCTAAGTTTAACTCGGGTAGGAGTTCATCCCACGTCGTCTGCTTGTCCTCGATGTACTGGGCGACCATAGTTTTAATGGTGCGATTGGCCCTCTCCGTCGGGTTCTGCTGTGGAGTATAGGGTGCCGTATACTGGATCTCCATTCCCGCTTGTTTGCAGAAAGTTTTAAAAGAACGACTCGTAAATTGGGTCCCGTTGTCACAAACAAAGGTGCGGGGAATCCCAAAGTGATTTAAAATCCTCTCCCGAAAGGATTTCTCCAGGTGCGCGGAAGTGGCTTTTCTTAAGGGGACCAACTCAACCCATTTCGAAAAGGCGTCGAAAAATACGAGAAGCATACTGTTCCCACTCTTAGACCGCGGAAGGGGCCCAATGAAATCGGCGCAGATAGTGTCAAAGGGCTCACTGATCTGCCGCGTAAACATCTTACCCGCTGGCTTGCTTTGGCTTACCTTAAATCGTTGGCAAGTGTCGCACTTGCGAACATACCTGGCTACGTCTCGAAAAAGTCCCGGCCAGTAATACCTCTGGGCTATCCGGGTGGTTGTTTTCCTGATGCCGAGATGTCCTGCCGCGGGCTGGTCATGACACTCCGACAGCACTCGCTGCCGGTGTTCTTTCGCCACACACAGTTTCCATGGCACGGAGTCTTCATCGTCTGGTCGGGATCCGATATGCCGATATAACTGTTGGTTCTCGTATACGTACTCAGGGAAATCTTCAGGCTTGCTCTGAACGAGTTTCAACATTCGCTGATACCATGTGCAACTGGGTTGGTCCTCCTGAATCATCTGTAGTACCTCCAAGGGCTGTCGTGACAGCGCATCGGCAACAACATTCTGGCTTCCACGGCGATATGTGACGTCGAACTGGTACTGTTGCAGTTCTAATGCCCAGCGCGCGATTCGCCCGGTGGGATTATCGATTGAGTTGAGCCACTTCAGGGCGAGATGGTCCGTTATCACCTCAAACCGGTATCCTTCGAGGTAACACCTAAGCTTCCTTATGGCCCAGATAATGGCCAGACATTCCTTCTCGGTGGCTGAATAATTCTCTTCAGCGGCGATGAGACGTCGGCTAGCGAATGCCATGACGCGTTCTTCCCCTGGATTTTCTGAGTTAACACGGCTCCTAGACCTATGTCGCTGGCGTCGGTTTGGAGAACAAACTTCTCGTTGAAATCCGGGCAGGCGAGCACCGGTGCCTCCGTGAGCTTCCTCTTCAATTCCTCGAACGCGTCTTGTTGCTCTTGCTGCCATTGCCATTTCTTTCCTTTCTTCAGCAGCAGAGACATGGGTTGCACTATACTGGCGAAGTTGGGTACAAACCTCCTGTACCATGACGCGATACCAAGACATCTTCTTAATTCTCTGCACGTTGTGGGTGGACTCAGTTGCCGTACTGCCGAAATTTTGTCGGGATCAGTGTGGATTCCTGCCTCGCTGATGACATGACCTAAGTATACCAGGCTCCGCTTAAAGAAACTGCATTTCTTTGCATTGAGGCGAAGGTTCGCTTTCCGTAGCCGTCGGAATACTTCTCGGAGATGCTTTACGTGCTCCTCTACCGTGCGTCCGATGATAATAATGTCATCTAAGTATGCAAACGCGTTGGGTTCCATGTCGGGGCCTATGACGCTGTCGAGCGCCCGCTGGAACGTGGCTGGTGCTGAATGGAGGCCAAACGGCATGACTTTCAGTGGTACAGTCCCTCCCTGGGACTGTAAAGGCAGTGCACTCGCGACTGGTCTGGGCCATGGGAATCTGCCAATATCCGCTCTTCAGGTCCAGAGTCGAGATGTACTTTGCGTGGCGCAGGCGTTCCAAAATGTGGGTTATCCTTGGCAGTGGATATGCATCTGGAATGGAATGGGCGTTCAGTTGCCGAAAATCGACACACAACCTCATCTCTCCCGATTTCTTGCCCACGAGAACAATGGGTGCGCTGTGGGGGCTCCGCGACGGCTCTATGCAGTCGTTGCGCAGCAGCTCGTCGATCTGCTCATCGATAATCTTCTGCATCGCTGGATTTTTGGGAAAATATCTTTGTTTAATGGGATTGTCATCCCGCATTGTAATTGTGTGCTCGGCGATATGTGACACTCCGGTCAGTTTCTCAAATTTGACCAATTCCTCCTGTAGGAATTCATTAACCCATGGTTCTAAAGCTTCCTGCGCTCCGGTCTCCTTGATTACGGCTAGGGCTCCTCCAGCGTCAGTTGGAGATTCTGGTCTGGCTGGGGAAGGCACCCGTGATTCTTCTACTGGCTTTTTTGCACCAGCTTCCTCATTCCGTCGAAATGGATTATTCCGCACGGCTATTTCATCTCGCGGTCCTAGAATACTGCCGGTCGGGGCAGCTGGCATCTTGCGCTCTGATTCGTTGATCGGTAGTTCTGGTACGGTGGCTTCGACGCTGTCAATCGGCTTCGGGGGGAATTCATTTATCAAAAGAGGGGACAGAACAGACTCGTTCTTGGTACTGGCTATGAGACGAGGGTTAAGTTGAAGAGAAACGCGACCACATTGAAGAGTTGCGGACACTCCGCAAAGAAAGTCCATGCCTAAAAGCACGTCTTCCATGATTGAGGGTAAAACTAAGAGTGGAAATGTGACCCAACGTTGGTCCAACTGTACTTTTGCTACCAGTGACTTGGTTATTTCTTGCGCGATCCTTCGGCCAGGCTGACTTGTGTACGTACCGACCGTACGTTATGTGGTGTGCCCACGCGTTGAACGACTCTTTCGCTCACAAAACTTCTGCTGGCTCCCGTATCTATGGTTGCGTTGAATACTCGACCCTCAATCTGCACCTTCGCGATGATTCTGCTAGCTTGGACCTGTAATATATCTACTAATTCCGGGATTCCTCCTTGCAGTCTCCGGCCGCTCCCGAGTGGGCGAAGACTCTCTCGTTTTCCGGACGACTACGATAGCAGCATTCGTTAGTCCGTATTCCTCGACCACACTCCCAGCAGAAGAGAACTCTGGGATTGCGACACTCGTGTTGAAAATGCCCCTCCTGTGCACAATTCCTGCAAGCTAGTCTAAAGTTTGGCACCATTGCCCCGTTTTCTACCCTAGGAACAAATTCTGGGGCCGCGGCGGCGGGTACTGGTGCTCGTCCAAGTGATCTTTCAACCCTGTGGCGATTCATCGGTGGTGCTCCTACCTGTGACGGTCTTTCGTGGCCCGTTCTTCTCGGCGGTGGTTGTAGTTCGGCCAACATCCTTGCATGACTTCCTGTGTTTCGATCCCGTGTGACTTCATAGTTTACCGCTAAGGCGGTAAGTTGCTCCAGCGTCGTGAACTCGTGTCTCCTAGTAAACAGCTGATAGTCCGGTTGTAGATTTTCATAAATCCGTTCCAACTCCTGTTCCGGATTGTATCCCGCTCTGTGCATCATTAATCGAATATTTACGAGATATTGTTTGAATGTTTCTCCTTGGCGTTGGTATCTGGTGCGGATCTCATCTTCGAGTCTCTGAAGGTACCTCGGTGGCAGGAAAAAGTCTAAAACACCTTCTTGAAATTTATCCAGGATTCTCCCAGTAGCTGGCTTGTCCTAAACCAGTGCTCGGCCGTGTCCGTCAAGAGACCAGGTATGGCCTGTGGCATTTTTCTATGTTGACTTCGTAAGCGGTGGCTCGTTCCTCGAGGTGTGTGATAAAAGTGATCGGGTCCGTTGTACCATCAAAAGTTATTCCCCAATTTCGCAATTTTTCCGCCAGAGTTGCTGCTGTCATCTCCGGTTTCCTGGGAAAAATGTCCCGGCTGGCCGTGTGGGTTTCCATGTCGCCTACTATATCCGCGGTGCTGCTGCCTCCAGGGGTTGGAACCTGAAGTCGTGTGGGACCCGGTGGGTGTGGACTCGGCGTCCGTTGCTTCCTCTCGCTGAGCGCGGTCAAAATCTCGCCCTCACATTCCTGCAGTCGCTCGGTAACATCCAATACGTGGTCTTCGCGGTTATTGAATGCGGCCAATCGGCTTCTCATTTCCTCTACGCTTCCTGTCGCGTCCAGAGAAAATTCCTTTAAAATCGCCTCCAGTTCCCGTTTGCGGAGATACGAAATCCAACGTGCGCCCATGGTTGCGAAAAATTAATCCGACCGGAGGACAAGAAAAGATTTTCAAATCTGCGGGCAAATTTATAGCGGGGGTCAAACGAAGCTCAACAATTGTAAATTCGACAGCAACAAATGTAAATGTTTATTTGCCAACAGGTTCGTAAATATACAAGTAAAACGATGCAGACGACGATTTAAATTTGCTCGATGGTGTTTGTGACAAATTGGCTCGGTGAAAAAAATAAGCGAGGGCGCGTGGACTCGGCGATGATTGTGTTTGAACTCTTTGATATGATTCCGTTGACTGTACTCGTGGTCGATTTCCAAGGGCGCGAGAGAGACGACGATGAGAGTGGAACAAGATGGCTGCGCTGTGGGGAGTATAAGTTAGCGTTTCCCTGCCTCGTGCTTTAAAATCTCGCGACCTGACCGGCTTACCTATAGAGGGCTCGCTCTCTTTCTTTGCTATTCTTATGTAGTGGGTTTTCTCTCTTGGCTCTACTTGCTTTGCTTATGTATAGTTGGTTCACGTGTTATTCTGGACACGTGATCTCTTGACTTCGCTAACCTCTCGTTTTAGGTTATGTTTTAGCTTGCTTAATACCTATTTCTCTGGGTGTACCTGATACAAAGTTCTCCGCCTCGTTTTGGGTATGCTTTGCACAGGTTCTTCGCTTGAGCCTTGTTTTTGGGTATACTTTGGAAAGTTCTCCGCCTTGCTTCGCTTAAATGTCTAAGTTTCTGGTTTTCTAGGTTATACACGTGCAATTGGTCGCGCACATGTATATTTTCTTGATTCTTTATGTTCTTCCCTGCGTCCCTCGATGTGTATGTATATGCCTCTCCTTGCGTACCAACTTGAAAAATTTCGCTCTTACGTGGCTGTACTAAAAATTATTCCTATCCCAGGGCAACCAGATGGGTCTTTAGGCCATATATTTTTCATCTAAAATTCGTAAGCCCCATGTCCCTGCTCGGGCGCCATCTGTGAAGTAGTTCTTAGGCTGGGGTGAAGCTCAGTCACGCCAGGATCTCTTTACAGAAAAATTTATAAAGATAGGACAAGGGTCTTCGATGAACGGTTGGCTGACGTGAGATGGAGGGTGTCAGCCACAGGGCTGTCTGATAGAAAGGTTTTGATTTTTGTATTAGCAAAGAGGGAAGGGGTCAGCGGTAGCGTATTGGCCTGGCTCCCGGCACTCGCCAGGGGGGGGACCGAGAGGGCTAAGAGGCAGTCTACACCAAGGGCACGCTTCTTGTGGAATTCTATGTGTTCATCTTGCGGGATTACCTCAGGCACTCGCCGAAGGTGTTATCGCCATCTGTCGTGTTTCACAGCGACAGCACTCGCTGTCGGATTCCCGGATATATATGTATAGGGGAAGAGGAACAAAAGCTTGATCACGTATTCTTTGGGGATTTTCAGGTGGACATGGTTTTATTCTGATTTCACTTCAAATTTCATTTCTCCTTATGTCGTTAAATTTTGTGTTAGTTATCGCGTTACATTAGGTTTCGGAGACGATCTAGCCTACTCTAAGGTGCTACCGCATCGAGGCCAGCCGAGATTTATATTTTGCACGCGGCTGCTTGGCCGGACTCGCTGGCCACTCGGTACGGTCTCACTTTGGGAAACTCACCCGCTTCGCACGCACACACGCACACGTTGGGAAGGTTGGTGCTCCGCCGCTGGTCCTGGGCCGGCACAACCGTTCCCGATCCACTGCTGCTTCCTGGTTCTGCTGGTCTCCTTGGTAAGCTCCGGCAGGTGTCACTCGACCACCTGGGCTCGCTGAGCACTTTTACGCCAGTCTTTTCCGATCGTTCGGGTTTGCCGTGGGCAGGTGTCACTCGACAACCTGGGCTCGCTGAGCTCTTTCCTTGTTGCACGTGCGCACTTTCTGCGTTATATTTTTCCGCCAGTTTTGTTTTTACTTGGAGTGGCACTCGCCGTCTCCCGTCGCTACATTTTTCCCTTCAGCGTCACTCGACCTCTGCACAGCAACTCTCCACAGCAACTCTCCTCCACTCCGCTTTGCCAAACTTCTCGTGGTCCAGTTTTAGAAACTTCCAGAAGTTTTTAACCTCGTCTCCTCTCGCTCTTTCGTTTAGGCGCGTGCCAATTTTCGGTGGTTGATTTGGTGGCGTGATCGTGCTCTCTCGCTCTCTCACTCCGTTTGGTCATGTGACCGCTGCCTGTGGTGAATTCCGATGTTATGCCTGTGTGTGGGTGTGTCCGTGTGAAGCGCTTTCCAGGCTGGTGATGGGACTTCGAGTTAACTATCGTTTGTGGCTTTGGTAGCCTTAAATCTATTTATTTAAATCTATTCCTTAATAACTTAATATAACTTAATAGCTAACAAAGGGGGGAGGAAGAACTTTACAGGGGACTATATACAGAGTATGTACATTTATTTGTGGGGAGGCGGCTGGCTCCTCACAATCTTCACAAACGGCTCAAAAGCAAACGACACAATCAGCTACTGCTTCACCAACGACCAAAGCAAGCGAAATCATAGCTATTCTCGAAGCCGTTAAGCACTGCACAAAAAACTCAGGCAAATACGCTATATGCTCAGACTCCCTATTCTCCTGTTGCCCTTGGTGCTGGTCGCTTCCTGCTGCTCCAGTCGTCGTGCGTATCCTTTTTTGACGTATTCATCCATAATTCCATTGTAGGCCCGCGAAAAGTCCATGTTGCGGTTTATTTTCCGTTCGATGTTGACGAGTCTCTTGAATGCCGTGTTGTAGCTCTCTGGCAGTCTCACCTCGTCGTCCTTCCATAGCAGCCCAGTCTGGTATCGTGGCCCCACTCGCTTAGTCGTCTCCTCCAGGATACTCAGGGCCCGTGCGTCGCCGCCATCTGCGACTGGCGATGCCGGCTTTATCCCTTCATCTGCGACTGGGGTGTTGGCTTTACCGCGAAATGCTCAATTTTAAGTAATCGCTGACCATCTCCAGAAGATTATCCAGGCACGATCTCTGAAACGACGAACTTACTTTTCCTTTTACCGGTCCATATACCACCTATCAAATTCGTTAGTCCGTACACATTTCTTATTCCATGACGCTTTGGTTTGCCGGCTCCGCTGATCTGCATGCTAACCGTCTTCGTGTACTCCTCGGTGGATTTTCCGAAAAGCCACTGAAAATTAAGTTGTCGACTCTCACCTTATAGGTTCAGGCTGCGGACGAGTTCATCATCGATAAGTTACTGACGAATCTTCATCGAGCAGTGCATATATTTCCAACTGCGTATTCTCCTCGTACAACGACACGAGCAGAACTTGGAAAAGCAGGTGACCTCCATCCGAATCGACGCAACTCAGGTCCCCGTGCGGCGCTTCCTGGCCGCTGTATGGCAATCGCCTCTCGTCCTCCCTGCGTCCTGCGTCTATAACTGCCACAGACCCAGGAGGACTACTCACATGGGAACCCACTGGCTGTGGCGTTCGTCTCCGTTGGCTGCTCCTGTTCGTGACTGATCCGCTGATCCCTCTAGTGGTCACCTTCAGACTGTGGTGGCCAGCTCGCTCGTGCAGGAGGTAGTGATGCCTCATCTGGCATTCGTAGACATTGCATTTCCGTGTGTCCACTCTCCAGGCACAGGAAACAGATCCAATGCTTCTTCGCGATTTCGATTAGCGCCGTTGTAGCAGCCTGATTGAATTCCTTGCAGTCATTCATGAAGCCACTCGCTCAGATGTACCACTGTCGGATACGGTTGTATATGTCCAGCCTCTCGCCTATGGGAAACTTGGCAGTCAGGGTTGGATTTCCTGAGTGCTGGCCGCCGCTCGTAGTTGACTGCAGAAACGCTGCAAGATTGCTCCCCCTTGTTTCGAACGGCACGATCCTGCCTAAGTTGTGCTCCTGAATTGTCTGCACATCCCGCACGCTTTGACTACGAATTTATTGCTCCGGACGTCCATACCGGAATCGTTGATGCTCCATTACACTTGCACGTTGCTGGGGTTGGCATCACCCTTCAATGGTTTCACTAGCCTCTGGTTGTTTTCCAATGCTGTGCACTGATACGCCGCCGTTGTCTTGATGAAAGCACACTGGAATATTGGCCAATCTTTAGGCTAACCCTCAAACTCGGGAAGATCAGGTAATCTACGTGGCGTCCATCCATTAGGTATACTACCCATGCCGTTCCATATGATCAAGGCGATGGCGCAGATACAAGTTGCGTTGTGGCTTTCATAGTGCGTGAACATAACCTAGCTCTGGTTGCACCGAGGCGGTAAAATAAAATGGCGAAGAACGGCTTATCGTTGTTGTTGCACATTGGGCACCTCATTTCCACTTAATTGTGGCGGCACATTTGCACTCAATTGTGCCGAAAAAGGTCCATCTAAAGACGGCATTACTCCAAGCTCCTGTTGCAGATCACTCAATGTCTGCGTGGCAGGTTGTCACTCAATACCTGCAGTGGCACTGCGCTCAAACATGGCAGCGTTCCCCTCAAACATGGCGGTGTATTCGCCGCACCACTCACTCCAGTGCCGCTTATCCCAATTACAAATGGATTTCTGGCTGCCTCTACTTGTCCTCTACTTGCCCTTGCCTTGACCAGGGATATGTCTTCAACAAGTCAAAGACCGCCGCTTGGTTAACGGTAACCATGAGCAATGTTTTCTACTATATAAAAATAAGTCGGTTTTCTTCCTGACGCTATAACTCCAGAACGCACGAAGCGATTTCGACCGATTACATTCGTTGGAAAGGTCTCGGGCTCCTTTAGGTTTAGAGCAAAGAAAATTAAAAATTGGTTTAGCGGTGATTTTCGTCAAACATTTCCTGTCGTACGTATAAATGGTGAGTCTAGAAATGTTAAAATGTACTATATTTATAATATGTGCGTGTACTTTTCTCATTTTGTCTTTTTAATATGAGCAGATATAGGAAGGCGAACGCGTAGTACAAATGGGGTATTACAAAGACGATCACGGACTGCAGATGAAGGTAATGCACGAAATAGATATGTTGACCCCGTACCTGTACTGAATCTTTAAAGGCGATCACGAAATGATGAATGAACGGATACATTGAAATGATGGACGCAATATGTCCGCGACTCTTCCGCGATATTTCCGCGATACTTCCGCAATACTTCCGCGATTCTTTCGCGATACTTCCGCGATACTTCCGCGACTCTTCCGCGATACTTCCGCGATACTTCACCGACTCTTCCGCGATTCTTCCGAGATACTTCCGCGATTCTTCCGCGACTCTTCCGTGATTCCTCCATGATACTTCAAGCGACTCAAGCGGGAAAATCTTTTTAAATACAGTGCCATCTCTGATACATACCAATGATTCCCACTGATCTTTTGTTTGACTTCAAGCGATTGCCAGTTCACCTTGCGCAATGACAATTAACAAGTCGCAAAGCAAATCGCTTAGTGTTTGCGGGATAAATTTAGAAAATTTATATTAAATTTGAATTGCCAGAAACATCGATTTTTAATTTTAAAAAATTAACAAAAGCCATTTAACTTTAAGACTTTGTTTATGAATTTAATTTTTCTAAGATATATTTTTATCAATAAATCTTATCAGGATGATGGCATTTGTCAAGAACAAATGTATATATGTGTGCTTTTTGCTTGCAAAGAATATATCCGTATATGAAAACATAAATATACATACATATTTATATCAGATTTATACTTATATGTAACATATGGATTTTTAGTCGTTGAAATGCAGTGCTCAGTAGTTTGTTTATGAACAGGTTATAAATAGGCAATGAACAGTGAACAAGTGAGCGAGTGAGCAACTGTGCAATGAACAGTGAACAAGTGAGCAATGAGCAGTGAACACATGAACAAGAGAGCAAGTCAGCAATGAACAAGTGAGCAAAATGAGTGAGTTAACTCTTTTGACAAAATAACAAGTGAACATGTTCACCCAAAAGACCAGTATTTACCCAACACTAGTGAAAACCGAGAATGTAAGTAGCAGGCAGAAGGAGAAATCTCCGACCCTATAAAGTATATATATTCTTAATCAGCGTCACCAGCCAAGTCGATTTAGCCATGTCCGTCTGTCCGTCTTCCCGTCCGTCCGTCTGTCTGTCCGTCCGTGTGAAACAACAGATCTCAGAGACTATAAGAGCTAGTGTTACCGAATTTAGTGACAACATTGGAATCTGTTGCACCCAGATAAAGTCTTCAAATTTGGACACGTCCACCTCCGCCCCCGAAAATCATAAAAAACGTTACATAACCCAAAGTCGTGATTTTCGGCTTAAAGTAAATAGCTAAAATAAATAAGAAGGCAATCGCGGACCATTTCTGATAATTTTAGTAAAATCGGATGATAAACATGGAAGTTATTAAACGATTAAGTTTTTGTGTATGCTTCTTCTTCTTCTATATTGAGAGCGCTCAACAACGTTTACAGAAGTCTCGCTAAATGTTCGCAAACGGTCTTGTTTACGATACTTTTGCGGATTTCGTAGCTCAGAGCGCTAATGGGTTGTGCATTTCTTTAATTAATTTTTTTTTTACTCAAAGAGCTTTAAAAAAATGAAAAAAAAATATTTAAGGGGTTTAACTAATTAAAAAAAGAAATCGGTAAAAAAAATTGCGTTGCCCTGATCAGAAGTCGAACTCCTCTTGTAGATCGACAAATGTCACCAAATGTGGTAGCCCTAGCTCTTATTCGAGGTCTTCGAGATCTGTTGTGTCACACAGACGGACAGAAGGACATGGCTGGTGACGCTGATCACGCAAATATACATGCAAATAAGAGAGGTAGATCGGCCAACACGACCCCAGAAGAGGCGTTGAAAAAGGAGGGCCATGTTCAAAACCGCGGCATCTAGTGCCCAGACGAAGGGCGATCCTGCAAGTGTTTTGCCGGCCACGGAGGCTCCACCACAACCGCATACTCCCTGCCGACTACCCTGAGCATCTCCTCACGACGGAGCAACTGAACACCATTCAGTCCGCCATCCTATCGAGAGTGATGGCCCTGAGACACGGCTCTGTGAAGCCGCTGTTCTCTGGATGCACCTTTCGACCAGTTTGGATAGCCGTAACATGTGGAAATGCGGAGACAGCCGAGTGGCTATGCACAGAGGTGCCAAAACTACGGCTGTGGAAGGACGCCAACATCAAGGTGGTCCCTAAGGCAGAGGCTCCACGTGCCGCTGTCTTCATTGGGGGAAACGAAGACGGTCGAGATCTTTAAGCTCGTCGAGGGCCAGAACAGCGGCCTGCGAGTGGGAGACTGGCGCGTCTTCCACCGTGAAATGAGGCAGAGCATGGCCATCATAACTCATCATAACTTGCGCTGGATCCAGTTTCGGCCAATCGACTGAAGTCGCTGGCATACCAACTGTCCTTCGCGTGGGGCAAGAGCCCGTGCCACCGAGAAAAATTATGCGCCCTCCCCTCTACGGGCGCATCACGCGCGGAACAGGGCGCATCAACAAAGGTGTGAGGCGCACACCTGAGGAGGAGGCCCCTCTGCGCACCAACCGAGGACGGAAGATGGCGACCAGGAGCCGCAAGAGGGCGGACTAATGTCCCGTCCTCCTCCCCCCACCCTCCCCAACACCCGGAGACACCTTAGATGTCTCTAAACAAACCTCCACCATCCAAAGGCCGCATCTGACGTCCTTTGTGAGAGAACATAGCATTTATCCAGGAACCATGGGTAAATGCCGGACGTGTCCGGGGGCTAAGCACCCCATCTGGTAAGCTGCTATATGCAAACGGCCAACCTCGACCTAGAGCGGCTTTGTCAATAAACCAAAATCTAACGTTTGTTCCCCTATCATAGTTCATCACTGAGGACCTGGTGGCGGTTTGGGTCAAAATACCCACTGCCCATGGCGAGCAGGAGGCAGTGCTGGCCTCTGCCTACCTACCCGGCGATACTGACGATGTGCCTCCGGCGGCTACCTGTGCCCTGGTGGAGCACTGCCAGAGAAACCGGCTCCGGTGGATAATTGCTTGCGATGCCAATGCGCATCACACGGTCTGGGGGAGCAGCAACATCAACAAAAGAGGTGAGTACCTTCTTGAGTACTTAATTAGTAATAACATAGGTTTACTAAATCAGGGCAGCGAGCCTACATTTACCAATGCAATTAGAGAGAAAGTCCTCGACCTAACTTTCTGCAGTCTGAATATGTTGTCCGTTGTCTCAAACTGGCACGTTGCGAATGAGATCACTATTTCAGGTCACCAGCACATCAGATTTGACATAGGAGGTGCCTTGCAATGTAGCCTAGTTACTAGAAATCCCAAAAACACAAACTGGGATATTTTCTGTTTTGAACTTGAGCAATCCATAGACTACCCCATTTGTCCGATATTAACCATAGACGAGTTAGAGCGCGAGGCTACTGTGCTTCATAAAAACATTGAATCGGCATATCACGCCACCTGCGAACAAAAGTTCGTAAGATCAGTCGGGCTGTTCCCTGGTGGAACAAGAGCCTTGACGATCTTAAAAAGCTGTGTAAAGCGGTCCCAAAATATAAGACATTTACATGTGAGTTTTGTAAGAAACTGAATTTATTCGGAGCGGTCTCCGCTTTATATAGGTCCTAGCTTAGGTAGATAACATCAAGTCTTATTCTAGATATACATACATTCTTGACAGCGATAGGGTGAACACAGGATTCGTGGATGCCACGCAGCGATTTAAATTACATGTACATATTGTCAAGTTTTTATGTTAGGCCCGTTTGGCCGCTATATTTAAAGATATCCCACGCAGAGGATCGGTTTACATATTTGTGTTACGCTCAACCTGCCGCTATGTTTTAGAGTCATGCGCACATGCGCTAAGCAGCGTACAGTTGCATTGATTTGTTAAAAATAAATATATATACTTATATATAACCGTGTTCATGTGTGAACATTCTGCCAAAGGCCGGCAAGATTTAGGGTATATTTTACATTAATATATTCTTTTCATAGTTGCGGTAAAACATTTAGTGGACTGTATTTTATTCGATATAATATCTTCTGCAACTAACATTTTTGCAACGGCCGGGTTTTAAGGCTTTATACATATTGAACCTTTTTTACAATTTTTTCTCTTTTATCATTTTTTCTCAATTTATTCTTTAATTAACAATTTGTTCTTAATTTTATTTAGTTGTTCCATCATTTAACAAGCTAATTTTTATAGTTAAACATTTTGTATGGCTTTTAAATGCCTTTTGTATTTTTCTTTTTGTTCAACATATGTATATAGTTAATACAGATATTTTATTATTATTATTGCCACCATTAACAAAAACGTGACCAATTTAATATTTAACTCTTCTTTATTCATACTGTGTGATAAATAATTAGTGTGCCTAAATGGTTGCTGATAACTTCAAAATCTGGTATTTTACCTATAATTGACTAATCTTTTATTCTGAATACTGAGATATATATTTATTTCGAGCAGTGCTAATTTTTACCTAAGCCCTTGTTTAGGTAAAACTGACTTTCTCAATTTTGTAAATTCTCGTTTAATCTGACCAATGGTATTAACATATTAATATCTAGTCGACCAGATTGATGTCAATAGATAGGATTGTACTTTATCTCTGAATACCACACACATAATTGTTCGTTTTAATTACCACACTAGTCCTATTTCTTTTCCCCATTCCCTCTAAAGAACAAGTTGAGCTGCCCTATCAGCATTGCTCTTGTGCCTTTCCGATTTACCCAGACAAATTTTTTCTATTTTTAATTATTTGGCACCCATCAATATTTCTATCTTTCTCCTTTTCTTTTGGTTCAATAATTTGATTTGGCCCTTTGATATATTTAAGAGTATTGTCGCCCCTTGCTTTCCTAAATAAGATTTAGCCCCAGTTATACAAACACCTCCGAAGTGAGGTCCTGCAGGGGAATAAAGAACGGTAACTTTTCTCATTTAAGTTTATTCTTTTCCTGATATTTGTTTTGAATGACTTTGATTTGTATTTATCATTGTGAGTAATACCACCAAAATTTTGCTTGTTAATTGTGGATTGAGTCATCAAAATCGTACTTGTTACGACTGATTTCTTACTTTGGACTTTGAATATCCAGAAACAATCCACCCGAAATCCGTTTTTGACCAAGAAGACCGTTTATTTTAACAACTCCATCCTGAAGAATGAGAGTGTACAGATCTGATCCAATAATTAGATCAATCGGGCCTGGCATATTAAAGTCAGGATCCGCTAAATTATAGCTCTTCCATTTGGCCTTGTCAACATCAATCTTGCTGACTGGAAGAGATTTCAATAATTTGGGAAGTACTATTGCTTCCACTTTAAAACTTTGAAATTTTGCTTCTATTAAAGAATTACTTTGTGCTTTGAGATGCACTTTCCTGTGGAAGATACTCCACTGATCTCTGTTTGAGACCTAATTCTAGGTAATTTTAGAATCTGTGCTGATTCTTCTGAAATAATTGTGCTTTGTGAACCACTGTCAACCAAAGCTCTAAAATTTTCAAACATTCCTTTATAGGATTTTATTTGCACTTTTGCCTTAGCTAATAATGCCTTGTCCGACGTCAAACAAGTATTTACTTTTTCAACTTTTATAAATATGTGTAGCATGCTATTGTGATTTTCCCTACAATGATCACATGAAATCTCGCTACTGCACCTTTGTGTATATGAGTGTGTCAAACATTTAAAACACAACCCTGCCCGTTTAGCATTTTCCATCCGTTCGGATGGACTTAAAGCTCTAAATACGTAGCAATGCAATACATTGTGTCCCAAACCTTTGCATATGGGACAACAGCTTTTGAATATTCTTTATTCATTACAATTTTTTAATAGGATTTTCAACCTCAACTGAGCTTACCGAACTAAGTCGTTGCTCTAAAAATTCTACACCGTCGGACAATAATGGACCTCTTTGATACCTTTCATATGGCTTTCATATAATTGAAGAGACTCTTTATTAAATTTTCTCAAAATAATATGTGCAAATATTATATCTATCTCATCAGAAAGTTGTGCCTTTAACTTTATCATGTGAATTGACTCATTTACTGTGTCAATAAACACATTAATTGCCTACTTGATCCAACATTTATGTTTTAAAGATCAAGCAGGCGATTTAATTGGTCTGAAAATATTATTCTTTTATTTTCATACCGCTTGGTTAATAAGTCCCAAGCGGCCCCATAATTTTCCCTGAGCTCAACAATAAGTGAGAAACCACATTTCGGCTTCCTTAAGTGAGCTTTTCAAATAATTAAATTTTAAGGTCGGACTTAAATCCTCCTTGAATGTATGAGTTCATTAAATAACTCATAAAACAGGTCCCAATCTTTGGAATCTCAAAAATGGGAACCTGTATTTTTGGTAGAGTTGGCAAATCATCAATTTTCAGACTTGCAACTTCTACCTTTGGCACTACTTCTTCTAATTTTGTTTTCATGTCGTTTGTGACAGTATCTATTTCGAATTCTAACTCTTCAAAAATAGCATCATAATTCCTATTTGTGACATCAATCTGGTCGACTTTTTAACTTAATTAGTCTGTCCCAGTAGAATTTAATCATTTTCATTCTAATGACAAACGTTTCCTTTTCATCAATTGCCTTAAATGTTTCCATTAAATAATTTTGTAGCAGCTCTATTGCTTTATCTAAGGCTTCTTGACTAACCTTCCTACTACCACTGGCTACCACCTCTTTGTTTCTGCTTTTTGCAGGATCTGCTTTATTTTAAATTGTATTCTTTTAAATGAAGACATCATTTCGTCAAAATGTTTCTTTTTGAAGTAGTCGTGATCGACTACTCAATTTTTAACAGCGCAGTGTGATTTCTAACACATTCTGCTTTTAGCTGTTCAAAATGTGTTATTAAATCTACACTTAGGTTTGGAAGATCTTCCAACTGCCTTCTCTCTGTCGTAATTTCTACGTCTTTATGAGAGCAATAGTCTCCGCGGACAACATCTTAATTATATTTAAGGAAAAAAAATGCTCCTTTTTAAAATTATAAATTTAAATCTGACTTAGCTGCTGCTGCTTCGCCGCCGTCGCTGCCGTCGCTTGTCTTGTTGTTGCCGCTGCTGTAGACGCTGCGTTGACGTTGCCGCTGTAGTTTACGCTGCTATTTTGGTTGCTGCTGCTGTAGACGTTGCCGCTGCTGCTCCTTGTCACAGCTGAAGATAATTAGACCTGCTGTTGTTGATTTCCTTCTGGCTTCGGTAGTTTGATGTTGGTTTTGTCGTTGTAGTGGGTTGTATTAGGTTCTGTTGTTGTTTTGAAGATATATTTTCACGTTTGTTGACTTTTTTAACTAATAGTCTATTTTTTCTTCGATGTTTTGGCCTCGAATACGCCCCACAAACAATACATTTATTTTTATTATTTATTTTTGTTTTGCCGATTTTTCGACCACAATTTTAAAATTTTACGATTCTAATTTTATCGTTTTAAAAATTTTCCATAATTTAACAATAAGGACTCTTTTATATCCTTTTGCTTTATAGTTATACTCTGTTAATTACCATTGGGAAACAAGAGTCCATTATTTGTAGCAACCTTTAGCTGCAAGCGTTAACACTTTGCAATACTAGAGGTGCTGTCCTTCCTCTGAGTCTCTTACCACTGGGGAAAAATGCAGAGTTGCTCGAAGGATCAAAATGTAAAGCGGTTCCAAAATATAAGACGTTTACATGTGAGTTTTGTAAGAAACTGAATTTATTCGGAGCGGTCTCCGCTTTATATAGGTCCTAGCTCAGGTAGATAACATCAAGTCTTATTCTAGATATACATTCTTGACTGCGATAGGGGTGAACAGGATTCGTGAATGCCACGCAGCGATTCAAATTACATGTACATATTGTCAAGTGTTTTATGTTAGGCCCGTTTGGCCGCTATATTTAAAGATATCCCACGCAGAGGATCGGTTCACATATTTGTGTTACGCTCAACCTGCCGCTCTGTTTTAGAGTCATGCGCACATGCGCTAAGCAGCGTACAGTTGCATTGATTTGTTAAAAATAAATATATATACTTATATATAACCGTGTTCATGTGTGAACATTCTGCCAAAGGCCGGCAAGATTTAGGGTATATTTTACATTAATATATTCTTTTCATAGTTGCGGTAAAACATTTAGTGGACTGTATTTTATTCGATATAATATCTTCTGCAACTAACATTTTTTGCAACGGCCGGGTTTTAAGGCTTTATACATATTGAACCTTTTTTACAATTTTTCTCTTTTATCATTTTTCTCAATTTATTCTTTAATTAACAATTTGTTCTTAATTTTATTTAGTTGTTCCATCATTTAACAAGCTAATTTTTATAATTAAACATTTTGTATGGCTTGTAAATGCCTTTGTATTTTTCTTTTTTGTTCAACATATGTATATAGTTAATACAGATATTTTTATTATTATTATTGCCACCATTAACAAAAACGTGACCAATTTAATATTTAACTCTTCTTTATTCATACTGTGTGATAAATAATTAGTGTGCCTAAATGGTTGCTGATAACTTCAAAATCTGGTATTTTACCTATAATTGACTAATCTTTTATTCTGAATACTGAGATATATATTTATTTCGAGCAGAGCTAATTTTTACCTAAACCCTTGTTTAGGTAAAACTGACTTTCTCAATTTTGTAAATTCTCTTTTAATCTGACCAATGGTATTAACATATTAATATCTAGTCGACCAGATTGATGTCAATAGATAGGATTGTACTTTATCTCTGAATACCACACACATAATTGTTCCTTTTAATTACCACACTAGTCCAATTTCTTTTTTCATTCTCTCTAAGGAACAAGTTGACATATTTTTTCTCCTTTTAATTATTTGGCACCCATCAATATTTCTATCTTTCTCCTTTTCTTTTGGTTCAATAATTTGATTTGGCCCTTTGATATATTTAAGAGTATTGTCGCCCCTTGCTTTTCCTAAATAAGATTTAGCCCCAGTTATACAAACTCCTCCGAAGTGAGGTCCTGCAGGGGGAATAAAAGAACGGTAACTTTTCTCATTTAAAGTTTTATTCTTTTTCCTGAATATTTGTTTTGAATGACTTTGATTTGTATTTATCATTGTGAGTAATACCACCAAAATTTTGCTTGTTAATTGTGGATTGAGTCATCAAAATCGTACTTGTTACGACTGATTTCCTTACTTTGGACTTTGAATATCCAGAAACAATCCACCCGAAATCCGTTTTTTGACCAAGAAGACCGTTTATTTTAACAACTCCATCCTGAAGAATGAGAGTGTACAGATCTGATCCAATAATTAGATCAATCGGGCCTGGCATATTAAAGTCAGGATCCGCTAAATTATAGCTCTTCCATTTGGCCTTGTCAACATCAATCTTGCTGACTGGAAGAGATTTCAATAATTTGGGAAGTACTATTGCTTCCACTTTTAAAACTTTTGGGAAATTTTTGCTTCTAATTAAAAGAACTACTTTGTGCTTTGAGATGCACTTTCCTGTGGAAGATACTCCACTGATCTCTGTTTGAGACCTAATTCTAGGTAATTTTAGAATCTGTGCTGATTCTTCTGAAATAATTGTGCTTTGTGAACCACTGTCAACCAAAGCTCTAAAATTTTCAAACATTCCTTTATAGGATTTTATTTGCACTTTTGCCTTAGCTAATAATGCCTTGTCCGACGTCAAACAAGTATTTACTTTTCAACTTTTATAAATATGTGTAGCATGCTATTGTGATTTTCCCTACAATGATCACATGAAATCTCGCTACTGCACCTTTGTGTATATGAGTGTGTCAAACATTTAAAACACAACCCTGCCCGTTTAGCATTTTCCATCCGTTCGGATGGACTTAAAGCTCTAAATACGTAGCAATGCAATACATTGTGTCCCAAACCTTTGCATATGGGACAACAGCTTTTGAATATTCTTTATTCATTACAATTTTTTAATAGGATTTTCAACCTCAACTGAGCTTACCGAACTAAGTCGTTGCTCTAAAAATTCTACACCGTCGGACAATAATTGGACCTCTTTGATACCTTTCATATGGCTTTCATATAATTGAAGAGACTCTTTATTAAATTTTCTCAAAATAATATGTGCAAATATTATATCTATCTCATCAGAAAGTTGTGCCTTTAACTTTATCATGTGAATTGACTCATTTACTGTGTCAATAAACACACTTAATTGCCTAATTGATTCAACATTTATGTTTTGAAGATCAAGCAGGCGATTTAATTGGTCTGAAAATATTATTCTTTTATTTTCATACCGCTTAGTTTATAAGTCCCAAGCGGCCCCATAATTTTCCCCTGAGCCCAACAATAAGTGAGAAACCACATTTCTGGCTTCTCCCTTAAGTGAGCTTTTCAAATAATTAAATTTTAAGGTCGGACTTAAATCCTCCCTTGAATGTATGAGTTCATTAAATAACTCATAAAACAGGTCCCAATCTTTGGAATCTCAAAAATGTGGAACCTGTATTTTTGGTAGAGTTGGCAAATCATCAATTTTCAGACTTGCAACTTCTACCTTTGGCACTACTTCTTCTAATTTTGTTTTCATGTCGTTTGTGACAGTATCTATTTCGAATTCTAACTCTTCAAAAATAGCATCATAATTCCTATTTGTGACATCAATCTGGTCGACTTTTTTTAACTTAATTAATCTGTCCCAGTAGAATTTAATCATATTCATTCTATTGACAAACGTTTCCTTTTTTTTCCTCAATTGCCTTAAATGTTTCCTTTAAATAATTTTGTAGCTGCTCTATTGCTTTATCTAAGGCTTCTTGACTAACCTTCCTACTACTACTGGCTACCACCTCTTTTGTTTCTGCTTTTTGCAGGATCTGCTTTATTTTAATTTGTATTCTTTTAAATGAAGACATCATTTCGTCAAAATGTTTCTTTTTGAAGTAGTCGTGATCGACTACTCCAATTCTTAACACCGCAGTGTGATTTCTAACACATTCTGCTTTTAGCTGTTCAAAATGTGTTGTTAAATCTACACTTAGGTATGGAAGATCTTCCAACTGCCTCCTCTCTGTCGTAATTTCTACTTGTCTCTTTATGAGAGCAATAGTCTCCGCGTACAACATCTTAATTATATTTTAAGAAAAAAAAATGCTACTTTTTCTAAAATTATAAATTTAAATCTGACTTAGCTGCTGCTGCTGCTTCTGCTGCCGTCGCTTGTCTTGTTGTTGCCGCCACTGGGGGGAAAACTGCAGAGTTGCTCGAAGGATCAAAATGTAAAGCGGTCCCAAAATATAAGACATTTACATGTGAGTTTTTGTAAGAAACTGAATTTATTCGGAGCGGTCTCCGCTTTATATAGGTCCTAGCTTAGGTAGATAACATCAAGACTTATTCTAGATATACATACATTCTTGACAGCGATAGGGGTGAACACAGGATTCGTGGATGCCACGCAGCGATTCAAATTACATGTACATATTGTCAAGTGTTTTATGTTAGGCCCGTTTGGCCGCTATATTTAAAGATATCCCACGCAGAGGATCGGTTCACATATTTGTGTTACGCTCAACCTGCCGCTCTGTTTTAGAGTCATGCGCACATGCGCTAAGCAGCGTACAGTTGCATTGATTTGTTAAAAATAAATATATATACTTATATATAACCGTGTTCATGTGAACATTCTGCCAAAGGCCGGCAAGATTTAGGGTATATTTTACATTAATATATTCTTTTCATAGTTGCGGTAAAACATTTAGTGGACTGTATTTTATTCGATATAATATCTTCTGCAACTAACATTTTTGCAACGGCCGGGTTTTAAGGCTTTATACATATTGAACCTTTTTACAATTTTTTCTCTTTTATCATTTTTTCTCAATTTATTCTTTAATTAACAATTTGTTCTTAATTTTATTTAGTTGTACCATCATTTAACAAGCTAATTTTTATAATTAAACATTTTGTATGGCTTGTAAATGCCTTTTGTATTTTCTTTTGTTCAACATATGTATATAGTTAATACAGATATTTTTATTATTATTATTGCCACCATTAACAAAAAACGTGACCAATTTAATATTTAACTCTTCTTTATTCATACTGTGTGATAAATAATTAGTGTGCCTAAATGGTTGCTGATAACTTCAAAATCTGGTATTTTACCTATAATTGACTAATCTTTTATTCTGAATACTGAGATATATATTTATTTCGAGCAGAGCTAATTTTTACCTAAACCCTTGTTTAGGTAAAACTGACTTTCTCAATTTTGTAAATTCTCTTTTAATCTGACCAATGGTATTAACATATTAATATCTAGTCGACCAGATTGATGTCAATAGATAGGATTGTACTTTATCTCTGAATACCACACACATAATTGTTCCTTTTAATTACCACACTAGTCCAATTTCTTTTTCATTCTCTCTAAGGAACAAGTTGACATATTTTTCTCCTTTTAATTATTTGGCACCCATCAATATTTCTATCTTTCTCCTTTTCTTTTGGTTCAATAATTTGATTTGGCCCTTTGATATATTTAAGAGTATTGTCGCCCCTTGCTTTTCCTAAATAAGATTTAGCCCCAGTTATACAAACTCCTCCGAAGTGAGGTCCTGCAGGGGAATAAAGAACGGTAACTTTTCTCATTTAAAGTTTTATTCTTTTTCCTGAATATTTGTTTTGAATGACTTTGATTTGTATTTATCATTGTGAGTAATACCACCAAAATTTTGCTTGTTAATTGTGGATTGAGTCATCAAAATCGTACTTGTTACGACTGATTTCCTTACTTTGGACTTTGAATATCCAGAAACAATCCACCCGAAATCCGTTTTTGACCAAGAAGACCGTTTATTTTAACAACTCCATCCTGAAGAATGAGAGTGTACAGATCTGATCCAATAATTAGATCAATCGGGCCTGGCATATTAAAGTCAGGATCCGCTAAATTATAGCTCTTCCATTTGGCCTTGTCAACATCAATCTTGCTGACTGGAAGAGATTTCAATAATTTGGGAAGTACTATTGCTTCCACTTTTAAAACTTTTGGGAAATTTTTGCTTCTAATTAAAAGAACTACTTTGTGCTTTGAGATGCACTTTCCTGTGGAAGATACTCCACTGATCTCTGTTTGAGACCTAATTCTAGGTAATTTTAGAATCTGTGCTGATTCTTCTGAAATAATTGTGCTTTGTGAACCACTGTCAACCAAAGCTCTAAAATTTTCAAACATTCCTTTATAGGATTTTATTTGCACTTTGCCTTAGCTAATAATGCCTTGTCCGACGTCAAACAAGTATTTACTTTTTCAACTTTTATAAATATGTGTAGCATGCTATTGTGATTTTCCCTACAATGATCACATGAAATCTCGCTACTGCACCTTTGTGTATATGAGTGTGTCAAACATTTAAAACACAACCCTGCCCGTTTAGCATTTTCCATCCGTTCGGATGGACTTAAAGCTCTAAATACGTAGCAATGCAATACATTGTGTCCCAAACCTTTGCATATGGGACAACAGCTTTTGAATATTCTTTATTCATTACAATTTTTTAATAGGATTTTCAACCTCAACTGAGCTTACCGAACTAAGTCGTTGCTCTAAAAATTCTACACCGTCGGACAATAATTGGACCTCTTTGATACCTTTCATATGGCTTTCATATAATTGAAGAGACTCTTTATTAAATTTTCTCAAAATAATATGCAAATATTATATCTATCTCATCAGAAAGTTGTGCCTTTAACTTTATCATGTGAATTGACTCATTTACTGTGTCAATAAACACACTAATTGCCTACTTGATCCAACATTTATGTTTTAAAGATCAAGCAGGCGATTTAATTGGTCTGAAAATATTATTCTTTTATTTTCATACCGCTTGGTTAATAAGTCCCAAGCGGCCCCATAATTTTCCCCTGAGCCCAACAATAAGTGAGAAACCACATTTCTGGCTTCTCCCTTAAGTGAGCTTTTCAAATAATTAAATTTTAAGGTCGGACTTAAATCCTCCTTGAATGTATGAGTTCATTAAATAACTCATAAAACAGGTCCCAATCTTTGGAATCTCAAAAAATGTGGGAACCTGTATTTTTGGTAGAGTTGGCAAATCATCAATTTTCAGACTTGCAACTTCTACCTTTGGCACTACTTCTTCTAATTTTGTTTTCATGTCGTTTGTGACAGTATCTATTTCGAATTCTAACTCTTCAAAATAGCATCATAATTCCTATTTGTGACATCAATCTGGTCGACTTTTTTAACTTAATTAGTCTGTCCCAGTAGAATTTAATCATTTTCATTCTAATGACAAACGTTTCCTTCTTTTTCATCAATTGCCTTAAATGTTTCCATTAAATAATTTTGTAGCAGCTCTATTGCTTTATCTAAGGCTTCTTGACTAACCTTCCTACTACCACTGGCTACCACCTCTTTTGTTTCTGCTTTTGCAGGATCTGCTTTATTTTAAATTGTATTCTTTTAAATGAAGACATCATTTCGTCAAAATGTTTCTTTTGAAGTAGTCGTGATCGACTACCCAATTTTAATCAGCGCAGTGTGATTTCTAACACATTCTGCTTTTAGCTGTTCAAAATGTGTTATTAAATCTACACTTAGGTTTGGAAGATCTTCCAACTGCCTTCTCTCTGTCGTAATTTCTACTTGTCTCTTTATGAGAGCAATAGTCTCCGCGGACAACATCTTAATTATATTTAAGGAAAAAAAATGCTACTTTTTCTAAAATTATAAATTTAAATCTGACTTAGCTGCTGCTGCTGCTTCTGCTGCCGTCGCTGCCGTCGCTTGTCTTGTTGTTGCCGCTGCTGTAGACGCTGCGTTGACGTTGCCGCTGTAGTTTACGCTGCTATTTTGGTTGCTGCTGCTGTAGACGTTGCCGCTGCTGCTCCTTGTCACAGCTGAAGATAATTAGACCTGCTGTTGTTGATTTTCCTTCTGGCTTCGGTAGTTTGATGTTGGTTTTGTCGTTGTAGTGGGTTGTATTAGGTTCTGTTGTTGTTTTGAAGATATATTTTCACGTTTGTTGACTTTTTTTTAACTAATAGTCTATTTTTTCTTCGATGTTTTGGCCTCGAATACGCCCCACAAACAATACATTTATTTTTATTATTTATTTTTGTTTTGCCGATTTTTCGACCACAATTTTAAAATTTTTACGATTCTAATTTTATCGTTTTAAAATTTTTCCATAATTTAACAATAAGGACTCTTTTATATCCTTTTGCTTTATAGTTATACTCTGTTAATTACCATTGGAAACAAGAGTCCATTATTTGTAGCAACCTTTAGCTGCAAGCGTTAACACTTTGCAATACTAGAGGTGCTGTCCTTCCTCTGAGTCTCTTACCACTGGGGGGAAAAATGCAGAGTTGCTCGAAGGATCAAAATGTAAAGCGGTTCCAAAATATAAGACGTTTACATGTGAGTTTTGTAAGAAACTGAATTTATTCGGAGCGGTCTCCGCTTTATATAGGTCCTAGCTCAGGTAGATAACATCAAGTCTTATTCTAGATATACATTCTTGACTGCGATAGGGGGTGAACACAGGATTCGTGAATGCCACGCAGCGATTCAAATTACATGTACATATTGTCAAGTGTTTTATGTTAGGCCCGTTTGGCCGCTATATTTAAAGATATCCCACGCAGAGGATCGGTTTACATATTTGGGTTACGCTCAACCTGCCGCTATGTTTTAGAGTCATGCGCACATGCGCTAAGCAGCGTACAGTTGCATTGATTTGTTAAAAATAAATATATATTTATATATAACCGTGTTAATGTGTGAACAAGCTGCGTTAAGGCTCTTCAATAAGGCGACGAATGGGAAGGCCACTTGGGATTCCTACAAATCCGGCTTAACGCTATACAACATAGAGCTGAGAAGGTCAAAACGGGCTACGTGGCGCCAACACTGCGGGCGAATTTCAACTCTCCCGGAAGCTGTCAGGCTACAAAAGTCCTCTCCAAGGACCACTCAAACGGCATTTGTACGTTGAAAAGCCAGATGGAACCCACACAAACAACCCAAAGGGAAACGAGCCTTCTCCTAACTATTCACTTTCCAGGGCGCGTTGCCATGGAGCAACCCATCTCAGAAAGCGAGGCACTAACCTACCTCTCTGGGATTGGAGAGTGCCCACACCTGCGAGTGGCTATTGTGGCAGACTAAAATGGGGCTGAAGGAAGGAACCCCTATCAATCAGAACGTATTGGAAACATGCCCTTTAGACTGTTTCATCAAAATAGCGTACAATGGGCCATACAAAGTTTTAGTCCATACAAATCCCCAGATAGACCAGATGGAATTTATTCATGCCTATTGCAGCGGGGACTGCACCAATTCGCACTCCCCCTGGTCCGTCTATTCCGAGCTAGTCTCGTGCTTGGACATATACCAAGCAAATGGGCTAAAGTGATAGTTGTGTTTATTTCAAAGGTAGGAAAGAAAGATTCCCAACTGCCTAAATCCTATAGACCAATTAGTCTTAGCTCCTTCCTTCTTAAAACTATGGAAAAGATAATTGACCAGCACATCAGGGAAGTGAACATCAAGCATCTTCCCCTACATAAGTACCAATATGCATGCCAAACTGGTAAATCAACTGAGACTGCCATCCATTGCCTTACAACAGTCATTGAAAAGGCCATTGGCTCTCAACAAATAGCACTAGGTGCCTTTCTAGACATCTCAGGAGCTTTTGACAACACGTCATACGAGGCTATCCGTGCCTCTCTTGTACGTAAAAATGTCGCCACACCCATTATTAGGTGGATTTTGGAAATGCTGAAATCCAGAATCATAACTGTAGACCTAGGAGGAACCATGACCTCAATCACAGCCACAAGGGATGCCCTCAAGGGGAGTACTCTCTCCTCTCCTGTGGACTCTGGTCATAGACGAGCTACTGTTTGAGCTCAACAACCTAGGGTTCCCCACTCAGGGCTACGCTGACGATCTAGTCATCTATATAGTGGGCTGGCATGAGCAAACCATCTCGGATCGCATGCAGCAAGCCCTTAATATAGCCTATAGATGGTGTCAGGATAAAGGACTATCCATAAACCCGTCTAAAACTGTTCTAGTTCCATTTACCAGGAAAAGGTCTCTCTCTGACAAGACCATCCCGAAATGGATCAACCATTGACTTTTCGGTTGAAGCTAACTACCTGGGAGTTATACTTGACTCCAAGCTCAACTGAAACGCACACCTTTAAAGACCATTAACAAAGCCACTCGAGCATACTTTGCTTGCAATAGGCTTTTCGGTAGAACATTGGGCCTAAATGATCTACTGGTCTTTTAACACTGTGGTAAAACCGATCATAACCCATCCATCTCTTGCTTGGTGGACGAAATCTACCCAGAAGACAGCTGCGGCTGCACTTACCAAAACACAACGACTGGTCTGCATAGGGATCACTGGAGCCATCCGGACATGCCCCACTGCAGCACTTGGAGTTATAACCCTCTACCCATCACCCTGAAAAGGAGGCCTGCCTTGGGGCACTTCGCCTCCAAAACATCACCAATGTTAAAAGTGGTGATCTAACTGGGCATCTACGGGTACTCGAACTTCTAATAAACGAACGAATTCTGCGTATAACTTACGAGCAGAAACCAAAACTTGTTTTCCACAGAAACTTCTCTGTAGTCCTGTTCACCAGACACGACTGGACAACAAAATCAATATCTCTGCCCAGTGGATCACAAACGTGGTACACTGACGGATCGAAATTGGAAAACGGCGACACCGGGGCTGGTATTTTCGGACAAAGGTTCAACAAATGCATAGCCATGGGAAAGTCCCCAACCATCTTCCAAGCAGAGATACACGCCATAGAAATCTGTGCTCGTGAATGCCTTCGCAGGAATATGTGAGGCGCACGGATTTACATCTTCTCTGACAGTCAGGCGGCGCTCATAGCGCTGACATCTTTACAATCACCTCCAGACTTGTAGAAAACTGTTTCCAGCAGCTGAACGCACCTTGCCTCCAAAACACCTTAACGGTGGTCTGGGTGCCAGGGCATGAAGGCCATATAGAAAACGAGGTTGCAGACTTCCTAGCAAAACGCGGGGCGATGACACCACTAATCGGCCCTGAACCATTCTGTGGACTTTCGAAAGGACACAAAGGGAACTGGTCTGGAAATGGGAGGAAAAGGAGATAAGTCGTCACTGGACCGACAGTGCAGGGCTGAGACAAGACAAACAATTTCTCGTCCCCCAGATGTCGCGATCCAAACGCATCATCAATCTAAAAAAGAGTAAGATTCGCACTCTAACAGGCTACCTAACAGGTCACTGCATCCTAAGGTATCACCTTAAGAAACTAAAACTTTCAGAAATCGACACATGTAGATTCTGTGAGCTGGAGCCAGAAACATCAGAACATGTTCTATGTGAATGCCCCTCACATATGTACATATGTATGTAAACGGAGTTTTTGACTCAGCTCGATTTTATTATTATGTACGCTTTAGATTAAGTAGTAATGGTTAAGATATTGAAAAATTGTAATATATTTAGTTTTCGGCTTTTTTCCGCGTCGTTTTTCTGCTGGTAATACTGCTGTCGTCTCTGCTGTTATCCTGCTCGTATTCTGCTGCTGTACTGCTGATTCTCTGCTGTTTTTCTGCTGTGTTTCTGCTGTTGTTCTGCTGGTGTATCTGCTGTTGTTTCTGCTGTTGTTCTGCTGTTGTGTCTGCTGTTGTTCTGGTGGTGTTTCTGCTGCGTTGCCTGGAATTACTTTGCCTTTTTCGTACACAGTCTTACATGTATGTATGTACATGTCGGAGATGTATAAGGAGAAACAAAATGTAAATGAAACTGTAAATGTAAGAAAGAGAAACAATATAGAAGAAAAGAAACTAAGCATCAGGTTATCTGTGGTTCCTTTTTACTTGCATAATTGCTGAGAGCGAGGATTGAGAACGAGAGAGAGTGTCGTCTCAGCCGAGTGTGGCGCGGTCAAGTGTTGGTTGCCTCTGAGAGAGAGAGAGGAGGACCAAAAGGGAATTGCAAATGAGAGAGCGAAAGAGAAAAAGGGATGGGCATTTGGACAAGGCAGACTGCATGGCGCGTGCCGTGAGAAGCGGGCAGAGGGAAGCCAAGTTCTGGGATCTGAAACAGAAAATTGCTCGTAGTAGACCGCGACTCACTGCGCATCAGCATCAAAATGCAAGAAGAAGAGCAGCAAACGACTCAGCACCTGACATCAGAAGTGGGATCGGCTCAGGCCCAGCGTGATAGTGAATGGCGAGCTCTGATGGAAGCACAAAATCTACGATTTATCGAAATATTAAAAACAATGCAGCAGCCTGCTTCAACAAAAACAAGTGAAACATCAATCAGACTGCCAAAGTTTAATCCAGACGTGGCCGAAGCAGACGCCAGCGCGTGGCGCAAAACAGCCGACATGATTTTCACGGAGCATCCTCTGGAGGGCAGTGCGCTAGTTATGTCGCTGAGCGGAGCACTGGAAGGGAGCGCTTCCCAATGGCTTGCACAGATCAGCTATGCTGGCATAACCTGGCCAAAATTTCAAGAATTGTTTGTTCTCCGCTACGACGACTCTGAGACACCGGCCGCCATCTTGTTGAACATTCTCAACGGACGGCCCAAAACAGGCGAGTGCTTGTCAGCGTACGGTAGCCGATTGGTGACGTCACTTTTGACAAAATGGAAGTCGATGGACATCGAAGGAATAGCTGTCTCTTTCGTGCTGGCACACACGTCGCAAATCGACACTAGATTGCAGCGTCTACTGTTCACCACCAATATAACGAACAGAAATGAGCTACAGCAGCAGTTGAAGGCGTATGCATACAGCAAGCGAAGTGAGCATCTGGCTTCAGATCATTCGGTCGGCCCCGACAGAAAGAGACTCAAGGTACACACACCAATGAAGTGCCATTACTGTGGAATTTCCGGACACAAAATGCTGAAATGCCGTAAGAGGAAGGCAGAACAATCAAAACCAAATCAACCGTTTGGAAAACCACTGGCGGGACGAGACAGGACTGGAGTGACTTGCTTCAAATGTGGAATCGTCGGTCATATTGCATCCGCATGTATGAAGGGAACAGCAGCATCGAGTAGCAGTATGAACGAGAAGCGAGTAGATGTCTGTACAGTGTTGGAGCCCAAAGGAATTTTATATCAATTTGGTGAGGCCTTTCCATTCTTCTTCGACTCGGGTGCCGAGTGCTCCTAATAAAGGCAAAGTTAGCAGACAAATTTGCCGGAAAAAGATTTAATAATTTAGTCATTCTAAAAGGAATTGGTGCAAATACTGTACACTGTAATTTACAAATACTGTCCACCATACAAATTTGTCAATTTAATTTGGAAATCAAGTTTAATGTAGTTAGGGACGAGCATTTGAAACATGACATAATGATTGGTCATGAGATCTTGGCACTTGGCTTTGGCATAACGATGGATGCTGATAAATTTAATATTTTTAAGACTAAACAAATTAATTCAATATCTGATGAAACTATTACAAATTATGATAAGCTATTTGATGAAAATTATGATTTAAGCGATAATGATAAGTTTAAATTGAAGAACATTCTTGATCTATACACTGAACATTTTATTATTGGAATACCGAGCAGACGTGTCACGACTGGAGAATTAGAAATTCGTTTATTAGATGCCAACAAGACTGTGCAGAGACGCCCATATCGACTTGGCGTAGATGAAAAGAATTAGTTAGAGATAAAATCAAAGAAATGTTGGCGGCAAATGTAATAAGGCCAAGTAATTCTCCATTCGCGAGTCCAATTTTGTTAGTTAAGAAGAAAGATGGCAGTGATCGTTTGTGCATAGATTATAGAGAGCTAAATGCAAATACAGTGGCTGACAAATATCCTTTGCCTCTAATATCAGATCAAGTAAACAGACTGCGTGGGGTAAATACTTCTCTTGCTTAGATATGGCTAGTGGGTTTTATCAGATTCCAATAGATCCAGGATCTATAGAGCGAACCGCTTTTGTAACCCCTGAGGGCCAGTACGAGTTTCTATCTATGCCATTTGGGCTGAAGAACGCCTCTTCGATTTTTCAGCGAGCTATAGCGCGAGCACTAGGTGATCTGGCGTACTCCTATGCAATTGTTTACATTGATGATGTAGTGATAGTAGCGAGGTCAAAAGTGGAAGCATTTGAGAGACTGACTACTGCTAAAGGCTCTATCGGAAGCAGGATTTTCATTTAATATAAAAAATGCTCTTTTCTGAAAACTGAAATAGAATATCTTGGCTACTTGGTCAAGGACGGTAGTATTGAACCAAATCCGCGAAAAATAGAAGCTCTGGCTGGGCTACCTCAACCAAAGAATGTTTCACAATTGAGACAATTTATAGGATTAGCGTCGTACTTCCGTAAATTTGTCCCACATTTCTCTGAACAGATGAAACCGTTATATCAGTTGACTTCCAAAATTAGTAGTTTCGTTTGGAAAGCTGAGCATGAAGAAATACGTCAAAAGATCATCTCAGTACTAACTCATGATCCGGTTTTAATTATCTTTGATCCACAATATCCCATAGAGCTGCATACAGATGCAAGTGCAAGTGGCTATGGTGCCATTCTCATGCACAAGATAGACGGTAAGCCTAGAGTGGTCGAGTACTTTAGCAAGTGTACATCGCCCCCAGAATCGAGGTATCATTCTTACGAACTAGAGACCCTCGCAGTATACAACGCTGTAAAAGTTTCCGCCATTACCTCCACGGTCGAAAGTTTGTAATATTTACAGATTGTAATTCATTGAAAGCAAGTCGTACTAAAGTAGAACTAACACCGAGAGTACACCGTTGGTGGGCATATTTACAATCATTTGATTTCACTGTAGAGTACCGCAATGGAAACCGTATGGCGCACGTGGACTTTTATCCAGAAATCCGATTGTCACTGAAATGAGACAACAAATAGGGTACCCGAAGTTCGCATCGACCTGACAGAGGTGACAGACAACTGGCTTGTAGCTGAGCAGCAGCGTGATTCGTGCTTAAGGAAATTGTAGCCCAGTTGAATGATGGAGAGTTGCAGGAGAGTTTAGCGAAGACGTATGAGTTAAGAGCAGGAATTCTATATCGGAAAATTCAGAAAAATGGAAAAACACGCTGTCTACCTGTAATCCCAAGAGCCTTTAGGTGGTCTGTAGTAAATCATGTCCATGAAGCAATCATGCATTTGGGGTGGCAGAAAACGTTAGACAAGGTTTATGAGCAGTATTGGTTCGAGCACATGTCCAAGTATGTGCGAAAATTTGCAGAGAACTGCATTACATGCAAACTAGCAAAGCCTTCATCAGGGAAAATTCAAATGGGATTGCATCCAATTCCGAAAGTTGAGATACCTTGGCATACTGTGCACATTGACATTAGTGGAAAGCTGAGTGGTAAAAATGATACCAAGGAATATGTCATAGTACAAATAGACGCATTTACTAAATTTGTTCACTTATATCATACTTTGTATCTAGATGCAGAAAACTGTATTAAGGCTGTAAAATCAACAATGTCACTTTTGGGGTACCTAACCGTATCATAGCAGATTAAGGCAGGAGTTTCGCTTGTGGAAAATTTCGTGAGTTCTGTTCAATGCATAAAATAGAATTACATTTGATAGCAACAGGTGCAAGTAGGCCCAATGGACAGGTTGAAAGAGTCATGAGCACGATGAAGAGTATGTTGACAGCGGTAGAGATAGGTGAACGTTCCTGGCAGGATGCACTTAGTGAGGTACAGTTAGCCATAAATTGTACAACGAACAGGGTGACAAATTATAGCCCATTAGAATTATTGATTGGAAGAGAGGCCAGGCCAATGGGCTTATTGCCAATAAATGAAGAAACTAAAATAGATTGTAAGCAAGCGAGGGCTCAGGCCAAAGAAAATATTGAAATTAATGCGAAATATGAAAAGAATCGAGTTGATAAGAATAAGGCCAAGATTGTAAAACACAGGGTTGGGGATCATGTCTTGCTTAGAAGTGAAGAGCGGCACCAGACCAAATTGGATCCTAAGTTCAAAGGACCTTTTGTGGTTGCCGGAGTTGTTGGAAGGTGATCGATACCTGTTAAAATCGTTAACTAGCAAGCGAACTTATAAGTATTCACACGAGAGTCTGAGAAGGCTGCCGGACGAGCAGATCTCTGATGAGACTATTGAGAAAAGTGACAGTGGTGAAAAGACACTCGTCCTGTAACTGTGGTTTGATAAAAGGATAGCCAAATGGGCGGGTATGCGCAGAAGAGTACGAGCTACTGAGAGGAATTATACCAGGTCAAGTCGAAGGCACAAGTGTAGAACCAGGTGTTCTGTCACGTGTGGCGCGGTTGACTGGTATGTGCTTGATATGACTCACTGTATGATGTGAAAAGCGAGATAGCCTGCGAAACCGACATTTGATGACGCAATTTATAAAGTTGTGTGTGTAGACTATTTGTTTGGCTAAGAATGATTTGAGAGATGAAAAGATGAAAAGAGAAATAGCAAGAATGATACCAACCTAGTGTTACAGTACGCACACGAGGACGTGAAAGTCAGAATGGCCGTGTCGGAGATGTATAAGGAGAAACAAAATGTAAATGAAACTGTAAATGTAAGAAAGAGAAACAATATAGAAGAAAAGAAACTAAGCATCAGGTTATCTGTGGTTTCTTTTTACTTGCATAATTGCTGAGAGCGAGGATTGAGAACGAGAGAGTGTCGTCTCAGCCGAGTGTGGCGCGGTCAAGTGTTGGTTGCCTCTGAGAGAGAGAGGAGGACTAAAGGGAATTGCAAATGAGAGAGCGAAAGAGGAAAAGGGATGGGCAATTGGACAAGGCAGACTGCATGGCGCGTGCCGTGAGAGCGGGCAGAGGGAAGCCAAGTTCAGTTTGCTCTGGGATCTGAAACAGAAAATTGCTCGTAGTAGACCGCGACTCACTGCGCATCAGCATCAAAATGCAAGAAGAAGAGCAGCAAACGACTCAGCACCTCACATACATATATAAGTGGTAGCAAATTCGAGCGGCGCACTGTGGCTCGTTTTCTCAAAACACGTTGCAAAATTAATAACTTTTGATCTATTGCAGGTATCTACTTAATTTTTTTTTTATAATAATTTACAATTCTCCAATTTTTTAGATACTTCATTTTTATACCCTTGCAGAGGGTATTATAATTTTGCCATGATATTTGCAACGCAGTGAAGGAGGCATCTCCGACCCCATAAAGTATATATATTCTTAATCAGCATCACCAACCGAGCCGATCTAGCCATGTCCGTCTGTCTGTCTGTCCGTCTGCCTGTCGGTTTCTACACGAACTAGTCTCAGTATTTAAGCTATCGGGCTGATACTTTCAGCATAGTCTTATTTCTTTAGGAGTATATATGTCGGAACGGCCAAAATCGGACCACTAAATCCTATAGCTGCCATAGGAATGATGGCGAAATTAATGTAAAAAAATTTAACTTCTCTTTTTCAACGAATTTCTATAATTTCAAGATATAGTCGTTTTTATAGTTCTAGAACTACGGTTTAATTTCATTAAGATCGGACAACTATATCATATAGCTGCCATAGAAGGGACCGGTCGATTTATATGAAAATGTAAAGTTCTACATGTAAAATGTAAAATTTACAAAATTTACATAATTTGATGTTTTTCGACATTACCAAAATGGATCGATTTTCAATAATCCAATTGCAGACTGCAAGGGTACAAACTTCGGTTTACCGAAGTTAGCTTTCTTCTTGTTTAAGTTAAGACTACCAAAAGAGGCGTAATTAATTCGACAAACTAAAACTTTTGATTTTTACTAAAACCCTTTTTAATAGGAATCAATGAATTTAAAAATACAACGTGACTAAATATATTTTTAATACTCATTATAAAAATAAATATAAATTTATTTTCAAGATGAAAAAAAAATTTGTTTGCAACTCCCGGTATATTGAACCCATACTTTTTGGTTCCTGTATCACACTCCGACGACAGGGTCAGTTTGGCAGCATTAGTTGGTATGAAAAATTATCAGTATCTCGAAATGCTCACAATTGTAGCAATGGTTTTTTTACTGTTAGTTGAATATCTCCACAAATGTTTGGTATTATCTAGAGCTCGGCGAAATATGGAATTTTTTTTTCCACTAAAATTTAAAATAAGAGCTTTTAAAAAATCAAAGAAAATAGAAGTGAAAAAAAAAATTCCCATTTTCTTTTTAATTTATTAAGATTTAAAATTGGTTCCTTTAAACAGAAAAACATTTTTTTTTTCTTTGAGCTTAACTAATTTTTAGGAAAATTAATTTTAATCTGTCGATTTAGCGAGTCTTTACCTTTTTGCAACTAAAGAAAAATTGTCAAACTTTGAGCAGCAATTATAAATACTAAAAAAATTTGTAAATTTTAAAATTTTAGTTTTGAATAGCTTGATCAATTTCTAATTGAATGGTATCAAAATATTTGCTAAATTGAAAAACCCGATATCCGACTTTGCAACGAGTTTTCGGAAAATGAGCCACAGTGCGGCGTATAAGGAAAACTTTTTAAATAAGAATATTTTACAAGATAATTTAAAAACAAATTTGCATCAAAAAGCAACATATACATAAAAATAAATAACTTTCTCTGTAATTTTGGAAAAGTCAATTACACTAGTTTACACTCAAAATGCTCCAAGCCTGTTGATGCGAAATTCTGGTAAAGTTGAGTCCCCAGATCACGAAAATGGCGTTAATTTTTTTTCTATGGACTCGTTATTTTTTAAGATTTTTAAAGTTTTACACAAAAAACTTCTGCTCATTTTACGTTTCTTCTTTCATATAGCTCGAGCTTTAGCCAACTAATTTAGCCGTCGAATGTTTTATTTTACAGGTAATGAACTAACCTTTCGATTCTTTTTACACTTTATGTATATTGGATAAGTACTTTGTGTGCTGGAAGTCGATAAACTTGAAAGAGTAGAAATTTCAATCAATTAACTCAAATGTTAACATGCTGCTAGCCTCCTAAACACTGAAAAAAATCCGTTGGAAAACCAAAACGTGTTTTTCTAAAGTTTATCGCCCAAAGTATCAAACAGGCCTACAACTCCTAGAAATCCGTTGAAAAATGGATTTATCGTGGATTTTCAAAGTAAAGTAAAATAAGAAATTTTTTTAAATTTTTGGACAGATGTCTACTAGATTAAAGGTACTGTGTTGGACACCGCCTTTAGATGGTCTGTTAACTTTGCTAGATGTGATGAACAGTCGGATTTAGCTATGAAAAAGCTAAGTTTTATTATATAAACAAAAATTTTAAAAATTAAGTTGAAGATAAAATTAAATAATCGCCTTTATGTACATACATAGACAATGTATTAATTCGAATAGGCTAAGATCTTGGCCATATCTCAACTAAAATTCAGGAAGGGGCGCTCTTGTACTATATATACTCCAACTATATTTTTTCTGCAGAGAAAAGGTTTGTTTTTACCAAGTTTTGAAGCCGAGGCCGCATAACCATATAGTGGTACCAATGACTCTAATCTTTCATTCGTGGCATAATTTATCCTTCGTTCTGATATCATTGTTATATTCTGTTTCCTGAGACAGGACTGCACCTGCCAAAGGATGAAGCATCAGTTGTTAAATCAAATGGTCTTGTAAAATCTGGGTAATGCAGGATAACATCCTCTGAAGCAAGGATATTTCTAAGCTTGTCAAATGCGCTTAGCTGGGGCTTATCAAAATAAAGTGCCTTTAGAACGGTATTTGCTGACCCTGCCACCTTCACCCCTTTTGTCGTATCGATGCGTAATCTTTTATAAAGCATCGATAGTAACTTGCTAAGCCCAAAACGATCTCAGCTCAAACAAATTACTTGGCTGTTTAAACTCTTTGATGGCTTTACCTTGTCCTGTCCCTACTACCGTCCTTTGTGACAACAAAACCAAGGAAATCGACACTTTCTGTAAAAATGTGACTTTGCCTGGACACACGCTTGTTAGCATCCTGCAGGCTCTTAAAACATCTCCAATATGGAAAATATGACTCTGCAGTTTCTGAAAAGACAATAACTTCATCCACATAGACGTAACAGATCCTTCCTATTTTATCCCGTAAAACATCATCTATTGCCCTTTGAAAAATGCTTGAGGCATTCTTGAGCCCGAACGGTAGGCGGCAGAACTCATATTTGCCTCCGTTGAACGAAAAAGAAGTCTTCTCCCTGTCCCATTCCGCAAGTTCTGGTGATATCCGGACTTAAGGTCGAGGGTAGTGAAAATTGGCTCTCCCCAGATTCGACAGTTTCATATTTATACTCGGCGTTGGGTATCTGTCGGCATTAGTTTCAAATTTAATTTTCTAAAATCGACTACTAAGCGTTTAGGTGATCCCAGTCGGTGTGCCTTTTTACCCACAACCCATATGGGGTTATTGTAGGGAGAACGAGATGGTCGAATAATGTCATTTTAATAGGTCTTCGATTTCCCGATTGACGAAATCGGCAGCACCCATAGGAAACGGATACAGCTTTGAGTATACTGGCTCATCCTCTGTTCGAATGGTCGCTACAACATTTGTGTTCTTGTTTGGGTCAGCGAAGGCCCCCGAGTATCTAGACATCATCTGCTGAAAACCTACTTGCACTTTTGGGGCATGACAATATCCTCAATCTTCGTAAAGTTAACCTGAGCGCATTTTGAAAGTGCAGATCCTCTCGTCCCCATTAAACCTAATAGAATTGCTTTCAAGATCAATGGTCGCACCTACTTGCGCTAACAGGTCAAGGCCAATTATGCCGTCAAACGTTTTAAGTCCGGGTAATAAGAAAAAGGGCTTTCTACACATAAAATATCAAGCTGGCATTTGAGTTCTATTTTTCAAACCCATGAATAGACTCGACAATGAAAGGAGTCGGCGGAAACTGAAGTCGGCAATCCAATCTCTTGATATAGCTTTTAGAGGCCCCCGTATCTACTAGAAACTTCCGAAGCTCCCCCGCCTGTTCTGGACGAACGGAAGCAGGGATGATCCCTCAAAAATGTTCGGAACCGTTTTCATAGTCCGTTTCTTCTTCATGGTCATTATCGTTTCTCATTCAAAGTGAACGGTCGTGTTTTGTTTTGCGACTCGTATTTGTGTAAAATCTTTCCTATAAACCACCGGGGTTTATTTAAAACTTCTATCTTGTGTCAATAATAATTCACCGTTTCACTTCGCGTGTGCATGCAGCTGTTTTTGTGCATTAATAACTATATTAATTGCAATTTAATTTTGTGCAGCGATTTGCTTATCTGCATTTTTGCATTCCTCTTTGTGCTTTATCCGTTACGCCGAAATTACAGCTCGACGGCTTAAGCCCTAACTCTCGCTCTCTTGCTCTCTTAGTGCACGTAACTACTCTGATTTTCTTAACTTCTGACTGGTACAGTGGTAAGTCACTATAATGTCTTCTAGTGTTGTCTGTGTAATGAAAACCTGCAAGAAAGCAATTTCTGCAGAGGACCATAGTTTGGCTGCTGGCTGTGTGACAATGTCGTACGCCAAGTGCATTGAATGCACAGGCCGGATGGCTGATATTATTACTAAAAACATTGAATTGCGCTACTGCTGTGAGGCTTGTCGCGATGTTGAAAGGGAAATGATGGCATTCATGCGGCAAACCAAAAATGGTTTCAAAGAGCTACTTGTTAGTTTTCGCAAACTAATGAGGTGCTCAAGGCGCTGGACTCCAAGTTTAATGGCCTAAAGCTGTTAAACGAGTCCCCAAAGCGCAAGCACGGTTTGCACACCGCATTTGGCCGCTGCCCTGCAACTCGACGCAGGTTCTCAACAGCTGACTCCTCAGCACAGCCCCCGACCCCAATATATCTAACTCCTATGATATTGAGGTCGGGTGCAAGGAAAAAATTCGGTCTCCGAATGTGCCGTGACAGGGACCGCAGCTCCAGTGTTGTCCGTTGAGTCCGCTGGCGGGTCAAAACACCAGATCCCCGTCCCGAATGCTCCCCACGGTGACAGGCCTGGATTACCGACCGAAATTGGTAATACAGCCAACCAGTCTGTGTTGCCAAATGCCCTTATCGCAGTACCACCAACGAGGCAGATATTTGTCTCTCGGCTTCACCATCTCAAACATCTGAAGATGTTACTGTCTTATTCGAGACAACCAAGTCCGATAAAATTATCTTATCTTTCAAAAATAAATGTCCCTTTGCATCCCAGGTGATTGTGTTCACAGAAACCTGGTTAATGAGATCCTAAGCTCTGAAGTTTTTCCAGCTGTGTGCACAATGTACAGACTTGATCAGCCTTCCAGGCGAGGGGTCCTCATTGCGGTTGACTCCAACCTCACGTCTGAAGTATTAGCTTTCGAGGAATGCAACGATGTTGAATTCCTTTGTGTGAAGCTATCATTTAATGGTAGTTTTACTTTTATTACATGTTCTACACTCCTCCCTTGTCGAAACTTCCTATTTATTGGAACCACCTTTCCGCTATCCAGTCGGTCTCCAATAGACATTCGGATAGGGACCATTTAATTGTTCTAGGTGATTTGAACATTACTGGAGCTATTTGGTCCACAACTGAATCCTCTAACACACTTTTAACTACTGCACGTCACGATGATGGCTTGTTTGACATTTCGTTGTCTCAAGTCAATTATGTACGAAATTCCTTATATCGCTTGCTAGACCTCTGCTTTGTCTCTGATCCGGCAAGAGTCAGTTTGGTAAGGGTCCCGCCCTTGACGCTACTCAAAGATCCATACCATCCTACTTTGATGTGACTATCGATATTGGGACTGCTATGGAGAATAAGTCTGATCGCCCAGAAAAGAAAATTCACTGCTTTCGCAAGGCGGAATTTCGACGGCTGAATAATTTTATATCTGAATTTGATTGGTCCGATCTACATGTGCACTGACATGGTGGGTGCCATGGATATTTTTACAATGCCATGAACTCTTTTTTACAGAATGTGTTCCGTTATACTATCCATCAATCTCCAATAAGCCTCCCTGGTTTAGTAAAGAGTTGACTCGCCTTAAAATGTCAAGTCCAATCTCTATTCTAAATTTATTTCTCGCTATTTAGCGGCTCGGTCAAAGTTTATCGTGCTTAACGCGCAGTGTTACAAAAACTATTTGACTCGTTGTAGGGTTCAGTTTGCAGGACCCAAAACAGTTTTATAATATTTTCAATACTAAACATAAGCCTATTACACATCCGTCCTCGCTTTCATTTGAAAATACGACAAACAATGATCAGGCAATTGCCGATCCTTTTGCTCAGTTTTTCAAATTACTTATTCTCCGTCATCCGATTTAAAACCAAACCTATTCTTATAGCATGCCCAAATCAAACTTAATCTTCTGTCCTAGCTTAAACGAAAGCTCCTTCTTTGGATCTTCAACGTGTCAAGCTGGTTTATTCGCCAGGTCCCGACGGAATACCAGGCTGTGTGCTTAGGTATTGTGCCGAGTCCCTGTGCAGTCCCCTTCTAAAATTGTTTACCTTATCCTTAGAGACTTCCCAATTTCCCTTATTTGGAAGGGGAAGCATTCGTGATTCCTCTCCACAAAAAGGTAGCAAAGTGGATGCTAACAACTACAGAGGAATCTCTAAGTTGTCAGGCATCCCAAAACTTTTCGAAAACGTAATTACCCCCATTTGGCACCTGTGTAGATCAGTAATTTCTCCATGCCAACATAGATTTATTAAACTAAGATCAACGACTACTAACCTTCTGGAGCTCACTTCTTTCATTATAAGGGGCTTTCCACAAAATTTGCAGACAGATGTGATCTATACTGATTTCAGTAAAGCATTTGACTCCGTTAATCATTCCCTTCTTGTTAGGAAACTCGACTTAATGGGTTTTCCTGTCGATCTTCTGAGGTGGATCTCAAGTTATCTGAATGGCAGGACGCAAAGGTCCTCTTTAAAACCACTTGTCAAATGTTCTCCGGGTGACCTCTGGTGTCCCGCAAGGAGCCACCTGGGTCCCTTACTTTTACATTATTTATTAACGACCTGCCCAAAGTCTTGACTAACTCCAGAGTACTCATGTACGCTGACGACGTTACACTTTGTGTGCAATACAAGGACGGCGCTTGCCAGTCGGATTTACAAACAGATCTTAATAACTTTCAAACATGGTGCAATGTAAACTTATTAAACCTGAATGGCTCAAAATGCAAGCTGACATTCTCACGTGTCTCTCCCATGCTTGCGACTTATACGCTGAACTGCTGCTCTTTGGAAAGGATCACGCTAGTTGACGATTTGGGTATCCGCCTAGATCCTAAACTGGAGTTTATTAATCATACTTCGTACGTGTGAATAAAGCCAGGGTGTGCTTGGATTTATTAAACGGTGGTCGAAGGAATTCGATGACCCCCACTTTGTTAGTTCGTCCTATTTTAGAATATGGATCTTGCGTTTGGAGTCCCCAGTGGCATTGTCTTTATGTATAATCTAATCCGTGGTGACGTGGAAAGCAGCGATCTATTGGGTCAGTTGAATTTCCACGTACCATGTAGAACCACAAGATCCTACCTGCCTTTAGTTTTGCACCACTGCAGAACATCGTATGAAATGCATGAACCCTTTAAAGTATTATGTGCAAATTATAATGATTTGTACAAAATTACCACATCTGTAGATAGCCTTCCTAAACTAAAAACATTAATCTTAACCCACTTAGCACACATGCAAGATAGCAATCGAGCTGCCTGATAGTAGTTTATATATTTCCCATTCTTATACCTATACTTATCTTTCGCGCCTAATAACACCTAACCCTAACAAGCACGGGCTTGGTTTTTAAAGGGCCACTTGAGTGTACTGACCGTAGTGCATCATCAACGTCCAAGTCAAGTCAAGATATCATCTACGGCATCATTAGCAATCTGATTATAATGATCCTCAGTTTGACCACCCTGATTCTCTTCAAACAGAACTCTTTGAGCCTAAAGTCAGACAATCTTTGAGAGTTAATCGGTCTCTTTGTGTAATCTGTTGCTGTGCATCGAGTGCCTGTAGCGTGGAAGAACCCTGAGGGCGCTGGAAGTTTGTCGGCTGACGTAATTTCGACGATGTTGGATCTACGTCCATCTTCTCGAACGGTCTATTGTCAACAACGGATCGTTGACCTTGATCCCTGGTAAAATACGGATTTTTCCACCCTTTTAAATGTCTGTTCGTGGTTAAATTCGGGTGTCCTTTGTAATGGACGACTCTGGGTCTGTTTGATATATTTTTACAGACCTGGCATACTGTGTCGCCTCTCGTGGTTTGCCTCTATTTCCTGAGCCATTGCCAGGGCTGAAGGCAAATCCCTAGGCTGAGCAGCAAAGCACATCGGTTAAGTTTCTATTCAGGCCGGAATAAATACACGCAGGGCATCAGCCCTATGCTTATCATTCATATATCGGGCATGGTCAGTCTCATATGTCATAGTTGTCTTATTTGTAAGGAGTGTTTGCTTCTTCTCAACCTCCTCACAAAACTGTGTAATAGACATCTGTCCCTGCCTGAGTGTTGTGAGCTCTTGCTCGAGCAAGTGTAATGGGCGCTTATCGGAATAGGTAAAATCAAGGCGGCTTATAATAGCATCAACATTAAGAACTGTATTAAAGGACGAAAGGACAGAATCAGCAGATCCCCTAATTTTGTTACGGATTATGATAACAGCCTGATAATGTCTAGAACTACCGCTAAACCTCTGAACAGCTCATATGCCGCTAGTGCTGCCTGTCGCCAAGAAACATATTTACCGCATAAAGGCCTTCGTCACAAGGCACATTACCTGATACAGTAACATGCAAGTATATTGCAATCTCAGGGGCAGGTACTGTCGCAGCGCTAAACCTATCAGTGACTTCCTTCAATTTTTCTTCAAATTCTTGCTTCTGTGCACTTGTAATGCGGCCGATACCGCTGCATTTATGACTGCCTGTATTTGCTGTGAATCCATACTCTGTCTTTTTCTGTTTTATACGTTCGGCGGCCTCTTCTGATAAAGCGAGGTTACTCAGCCGATCAACCAAGTCTTCAGACTCTGAATCGCTCATACAACCGCTGTCAAGGTAACGGGCAGTCCCGCACTAATAACAAAGTCCAAACGCAAGCGGGCGAAAATACAAGAAAAGAAGTCGCAAAATATTGAACCAAGCTAGGCGGTAGCTGAGCGATAAGCTAAGCGCTATCTATTTACCGTACTCTTCTCCGCGAATCGGATTTTACAAATTTGTTCAAAACACCGTGACACACAGAGTTGCCGTGTGCTGAGTACTGCTCTGTATGCACAGAAATTACTTGAACCTTATAACCTTGATGCCAACACTGTTTCCAAAAGTAAACGTTTATTTATTTTGTATGTTGAAAGTTTTGAGTTTAAGTTTAATTTCTTCAATATTTTAATATATTATTTTATTACCTTTCCTTTTAATTTTTCTGGAAATTAAAAAAGGTTTCACCTACATGAATTTATGAAGGTTTTTCTTCCTGTGGCGTTTTGGTTGCCTTCTGTGCTGCCCAGAACAGTCCGTCCTTGGGTGCCAATTTTAAGTTGATTTTATTTTACTCGTGTCCTCGAGGCTTCGAGATCTTGTCGGGGTCTTCGACTCGATCGGGCGCCAGATAAGGTATGAGATAATGCGTCAACGTAGTTGCCCACAATATCCTCCGCCTGCACAGCTCTTGCAGGGTTGGCACCGTGGCACGTCGCTCACGGAGTTGTTGGTTCTGAAGTCGGCGTTGCTGCTGGTTGCTGCACACAACGACCGGTCACTTTGGGATCGCCTCAGTAGCCGCAGGGTGATGCGGAGTGCAGATCGAGACCAGGTGGTGGCCACGATCAGTGACAATAGTGTTGCTGACCTCCCCTCTTGTAGGCTGATATCTGGGTCGTAGCTTCAGCAGAGATTGATAAAATGATATCGATCTATTTAGAGGAAGAGCTTTTATTGATTGGCTGTCAGCTCAGAACTGATTTACTGAGTAAGAGAGAACTTAATTGTAACCCTAGCTCAGATGCCGGCCGACCAGCGTCCGTCGTAAGACTTCGTGCCGTCCGTCGTCGTGCACTTATTCGTTCTTAGTGCAGTTAACCGTTGTATTGTTAACTTATATAACCCCATAAGTCGACCAGATTGATGTCAAATCCTAGCTGACTGTATTTTATTTCTGAATACCATGAAAAGTTGAAAGATTCCTGGCATACATAATTCTTTTTTTTTTTTATCACCACACTAGTCCTTTTCTCTCCTCATTCCCTCTTAGGAACAAGTTGTTTAACTTATCAGCATTCCTTGTGTGTCTTTTCCGATTTGTCTACGAATATTTTTACTCTGTTCAATTATCTGGCACCGATAAAAATTTCTAACCTTCTCCTTATTGTTTGGTTCTATTATTTGATTAGACCCTTCCTTATATTTCTCCTTTTACTTTTTAAAAAAATAATTAAAATAAATAATTTTCAGATTTAACGCCAGTTATACAAATACCTCCGTAGTGTGGTCCTGCCGGGGATAAAAGGACGATAACTTTTAACCTTTAAAGCTTTCTTTGAAAATTATTTTTCTTGAATATTTATTTTGAAGGCTTTTGATTTGTTCTTATTGTTGTGTGATATTTTGTTTATTAATTTTGGACTGCGTCATCAAAATCGTACTTTGTTAAGATTGATTTCTTCATTTTGGATTTTGTATATCTTGAAACAATCAGCCTGAAATCCGTTTTTGATCAAGAAGCAACTCCATTCTGTAAAATGTCTGTAGAAATCTGATCCAATAATCAAATCAATAGGACCTGGCATTAAAGTCAGGGTTCGCAATTTTGCTGACTGGAAGAGATTTCATAAATTTGGGAAGTACTATTGCTTCCACTTTCAGAAATTTTGGGGAAGTCTTGCTTTTAATTAAAAGAACTACTTTGTGCTTTGAGATTTACTTTCTTGTGGAAGATACTCGACTGATCTCTGTTTGAGACCTAATTTTTGGTAATTTTAGAAGCTTTGCAGATTTTTCTAAAATGATTGTGGTTTGTGCACCACTGTCAACTAAGCTGTGGCTAATACTGCCTTCTCCAATGTCAAACAAGTATTAACTTTTTCAATTTTAGTGTATATGTGAACAAGATGTTACAAGATGTCTCGCTAAGGCACTTTTGTGGATATGAGTATGCTAAACGTTTAAAACACAGCCTGCCCGATTAATATTTTTCATCCATTCTGATGGATTTAAATCTTTAAATACGTGACAAAAAAATATTGTATGCCCCCAACCTTTGTAAATGGAAAATTACACTAGTTAACAAATTTTAATTTGCTGCTGAACACGCTGATTTAAAATTGGTTGTCTGTAAAGTCGGACGTTGAACGACAACGTCTTAAGAAAATACTGATGGAATGGTAGCATTTACTTAAGACGTTTTCACGATCAACTATCGTCAGTAAACCGACTTTACAGACAACAATTTTGAATACATTTATGCTCAAGGAAAGTGCAAAATTTACTTCATTTAAGACCGAATAATTTTCAATTTAATACACAAAAGTTCTTAGTTTAACAACGAATCATTCTTAATTATTTGACACTGGGTAAAAAAATTATGTAAAATTGAGAGAGGGAGGCTGTAAATGGCCAGTTTCTGGAGAGGATCAGGCAGTGGCCGGCTGTAAATTCAGTTTCTGGAGAGGATCAGGCAGTGCCGGCTGCAAATGACCAGTTTCTGAGAGGATCAGGCAGTGCCGGCTGCAAATGGCCAGTTTCTGGAGAGGATCAGGCAGTGCCGGCTGTAAATGGCCAGTTTCAGGAGAATATCAGGCAGTGCCGGCTGCAAATGGCCAGTTTCTGGAGAGGACCAGGCAGTGCAGGCTGTAAATGGCCAGTTTCTGGAGAGGATTAGGAAGTGCCGGCTGTTTGTTGATATGTTAAGTTAAATGGATATAAATATTATAGAAAGTCTATAAAAGCCAACTTACATTTTTTCGAAAACACAATTGCTGCGGCTGGTACTCGAACCCGCGATCGTTAGATTAAGACTCGAACACTCTAGCCTCTGCACCACGCATGCAAACAAGAGGGCGACATGAAAGACTGAAATACACACATACGCGTGCGTCAGTGCTCGAGCTATAAATAGACAAAGCGGGAGAGCAGAGCGAAGGAGAAACACCGTCGCAAAACGGGCGGTGAGAGCGAGACGGAGAAACACCGTTTTGCCCTTGCGGTTGCCAGAAGAGTGCAAAGCATTAAATTTTAACCACTCTCTCTATCTCTCTTCTGCTGCTGCTGCTCACGTCACGTTTGCTCTGCCTGTGTCGCGGCAGAGGTAACGAAGTATGAGTCATCCATTTTCCATTTGCGTGCAGTCAGCCTGCTCTATTGATTTATAAGACGTTATCACGTCAAAAGTTTTCAAAGATCCGTTTTGGAGATATTCGCGACAAAACAGATTTTTATATTAGGCAAAAATATCGAAATCCGTTCGCCCAACAATTTTCAATTTAGTACCTATCCAATAGGCAATATACAGACCTTTACCTACATACATACCTTTACCTACTTTCCGAAAACATACGTCTCTTTGTGGTCAGAACTTTATTGATGGAGATATAAGCGCTGAAAGTAAAAGAAACATGCAATATTTTTGGCAATATTGTTTATAGCTAGTTTTGATTTACTTTTAAAAATATAACAAAAGTTTTAAAAGATTTTGAGTAAACAGATTTAAAGATACCTTTGTCCTCAAAGAGTTAAGGTTAAGTGTATGAATCCAATACAAATTCTAGGGGTTATGGCGAGTTCAATGAAATTATTATATTGCAGTTGTGCTACAAAAATGTTTTCCAAGCCTGCTTTGAGATTTTGTTTCTTGTGATGTAATAAATTGAAAAACAAGCAAAATGAAATCGGACCACTATATCTTATACCTGCTATTAAAATGATCGGACCAAATGGGCGGATTTTACTTGTTTTGAAGATATCGGATTCAGACTTGGTAAACGGTCTTTAAAATTACCCATACATTTCGAATTTTATCAAAACCGGACCACTAAATCTTATAGCTGCCATAGGAATCATCGGGCCAAATTAGCAAATTTTCATTGTTTTCAGGGATATCGGATTACAACTTAGTAACTGGTCTGTTAATTTAAATATAGCCATAGGAATGATCGGGCCAAATTAGCCGATTTTCTTTGTTTATGAAGATATGGGATTAAAACTTACTGAATGGTCATTTAATTTAAACATAGCCATACATTTAAAATTTCATCCAAACCGGACCACTTTATCTTATAGCTTATGATACCGGACTCAAATTAAATATATGGTTCTTTAATTTAGTTAAGTCACACTTAAAAACACAAATCTCAACAGACGACAACTTTCGCGGATCGGATTAGTGGCTATCGATGCACAGTGTGGTAAAAGAGACCAAACTGGCGGTCAAATCATGATAGAGAAGGTACAATGCCTCAAGTTTAATTCACTAATAAAAAACTTGGTTACCAAAAAAATTAATGTTTTGTTATATTTAAAATTAGTTAATTTTTTTAATTATGTAAAAATTAGACTACGCTGTAACTGTACGATTTTACAATATATCTGCTGAATATTAGGTAGCAATTAGTAGTTTTAACCAATTTTTAATATAAAAAATATAATTAAAAAAGGGGTGTGTCAAGCCTAGCCACGACAGAAGTGAAACTTTTAGTATACCTCTCTTTTATCATTTCATTATCTCTTTTTTTTTTGGTTTCTAGGGCGCTGATAAAACAGGAATAATTTCTTTGCATTTAACTAATGATTTGCATTTTAAAGTATGTAGAATTTATGAAAAGCGAAATTGTAAAATATCTAAATAATATTTTTCAATACAAAGTTTAATTTATATTTCGAGAGTTTATAACAAAACATTTGTTTTATAATTTATCAAAAACAAAATCCAACTTTTGTTAAAAAAAGTATTTTAAGAAATTGATAACTTAAAAACAAATTTTTTGTTTGATAATTTGACATATTTCAAGGATAAAACTTATAAATAAAATTAAAAAATATTGTTAGGGTTTTTGCTCATGTTTATTTTATTATATTCGTGAACAGAAACCACATTTGTTTAATATAAAGAATACTTGGTTAAATTAACAAAAACATTTATTATAATATTATAATAAAAAATAAAATTATTACATATTTTCCAATTAAACCAATACTTCATAAAATGTAGCACAGATTTTTGTAGATAAATATTTAAAATTACCTCCTTAAAAAAAAACGGCTTTAGCCTAATTTCTAAATTAGTTTTTATTTGACAAAGAATAAAAAAGAAATCTAATTTCCAACAATTTAATTCGGGTAATCTGGAAATGCAAATCTCACAAAACTAATTCTTCAATTTCCTGCAAATTTATTGTTCCGATTGACTTGAAAGGCTAGAAGAAGCAGCAGCAACAGCATCAACTCATCGGCACCTGCATATCGCAAGCAAGCTTGGTATCTCGCTCGATCTCGCCGATTTTCGTAACGATCCAAAATCGGTTTTACTAGCCGAAAATGCATCAGGCGTCTAAAAAAGTTTCACTTAAAAAAAAAAACATAGACAAATAAAAACATTGTTTTAGTTCAAAATACATTTTAAAGAAGAGGATACGGTAAATTATTATAATATGTTTGTATGTGTATGAATAAGTCTATATGCATCTTCTTATTTTCGCACGTAGTTTTATTTATACAAAACGTAGGAGAATGAACGAGAAGCTTTTCAACATCGATAGTTTTATATCGATTCACGTCAGTGCGATAACAGATTCTGCTTTTAAATAATATTTTAAGGTTTGGTGTATGTATTTACCAACTTTGGCCTGACTGTTAACCATTTTTGTATATTAATACCTAAACGTATTAGGAAAACATCATTGTAAGCTACAAATTATTTAAATTAATTAAGTTTTTATTCACAGGAGCTACTTTGGTAAGGGACCCTTAGTTTCTTATGCTTTCTTATACAAAAACAAGTGGGAAAGCTACAGTCGAGTGTGACCGACTGTGAGACACCCGGTACCCGAAGCATTGTGGGTGAAATTGAACAGCACACGAACATGGAAAACAAGTGGAAAAGCTACAGTCCAGTGTGACCGACTGTAAGATACCCGGTACCTAAAGCATTGTGGGTGAAATTAAACAGCACATGAACATGGAAAAATAACATTTTCTGACAAATGAAGACAAATATTGCTAGAAACATGTTGAGCAACACTCAAAAGCGACAAATCTTGATAGGAACATGCTGAGCAACACCCAACAAAGACAAATGTTGCTAGGAATATTTTGAGCAACACGCATGTGTGCGCTCTCTCTCTCTCTCAGAAACTTTATTGTTTAATAACTTCTATGTTTATCATCAGATTTTACTCAAATTTTTAGAACACGTCAACGATTGCCTACTTATTAAGTCTATCTATTTACTTTACGCCGAAAATCCCGCATATGGTTACATACCATTTTTATGATTTTCGGGGCGGAAGTGGGCGTGGCCAAATTTTAAAACAAACTTGATCTGCGTGCAACAGATTCCAATGTTGTCACCAAATTTGGTAACTCTAGCTCTTATAGTCTCTGAGATCTGTTGTCTCACACGGACAGACGGACAGACGGACAGACGGACATGGCTAGATCGACTCGGCTATTGACGCTGATCAAGAATATATATACTTTATAGGGTCGGAGATTTCTCCTTCTGCCTGTTACATACATTCTCGGTTGGCACTAACTTATTATACCCTTGTACCCTATGGGTACCGGGTATAAAAATGTAAAACGACATATAAAGATATACAAATGGAATAATAAAATGTAAAATTGCACTGCCTAGCTTATGATGGGAGCTGGTTGTTAGCTACTCTCCTTAAGTTTGACGCCGTCCTCGGTGATTACCAATTCGTCAATGGCCTTCTGCAACTTGAAAGATGTTCGTTTCCGACTCCAGCCATAGGATCAAGCCGCACAATGTGAGGCTAATCGCGACTCCTACGGCGAAGCAAATCTTCGGTGATCGACACTTCGTCTCTAAGCTCCTGCATAAGGCGCAGGCTGTGTTCGTTCATCCGCTGATATTGAGTAGGGGTGAGGCCGCAATCCCCGGACTCTTGTTAACCGAGTTGTTGAGGTTAAGGTAGACAGAGTCGTTAATGATCGCTTTCCTCGAAGGTGATGAGTGGTAGTGGGCCCGTCGTCAATGGTAACCCTCGTCCGTTCTTCGTAGACGATTATTATCCCGTCATCTACGACTATAAGGGGTTCCAGGTTGCGTGCAGTTGAGGGGCGCAGGTGTCGTGGGTGGCCCTCTTGCAGAAAGTGGCCAAGTTGGTGGAGGAGCAATCGGAGACCGATAGGATCCCGTCATCACATTCTGCTAGTGTGTTGTCCTCCAGTTGCAGTATGGTGTGGTAGGTCGCGACCGGGAAGAGCAGGATCTTCTTACAAATAAGCTTAACCTTAGGATACTGTTCTACAATATGAATGACAACATTAGATTGGAACATTTTAATTTTAGAAACATCCATGAGACTAAATATAGGGACCTCAGTAAGCTGCTCGTCAAAGATAGCTTTTAGGTCGTTATGGTTGAATATAGTAGGATTTATAATGTTATTTTTAGCGAGGGTAATAGTGAGAATACAATTTTGGATTTCGGAGATAATCATCCTATTCCTGGTGAGGAGTGTTTCGAACAAATGACCTTAATTAACAAGCCCGTCACTTTTCTCCTTGAGGATCCTATTGACTGTGTCTGTGAGTAAGTTAATGTGTTTTTGTTTTCTGTGTTAATAACAAACTGTCTATTGTTAACCTCAATAAGCGATACCTGATTGGTAATAATTCTACTAAGATCATCCCGTCGGTCGTACCCGCCACGACCTTAAGGACTGAGCCCAAAAATCAAGGCTCCTGGCAACTCTGTGGTGTATCTTGAGCTCATCCAAAATATTCTGGGCATGTTCGATGTCAAGTTCCAGCAGCTTCCTCATGTGTGGTTGTGGGAACAGTTCTAGCATTCTTACCGAATCTGTGTCCGAATGTAGTAACCTATTGTATTCTACAGTAGATCGCAAAATCAGTTCCACAGTATCCTCTATATTTTTTTATAAATTTTGATGCATCTGGCGATTTCTGCCAGGGTACCGTGAAATCTTTCTAGTTGGCCATTGGAGCTACCGTGTAGCGGTGGCGCACTGACAACATCGATGCTGTATTGGTTTTTCAGCAATGATGTGATTGTTTCGGAGTTGAAAGAGGCCTCGTTGTCGCAGTATATGGTTTTAATATTTGGGTAGAAATTTACCAATTGGAGAATAGGAGCTCGTACATCTATTATTGGCCTAGAAACTAAGGGTTGTACGATAGCAAATTTGGACAATTTGTCAATACAGTTTAAGAAGATTTGTTTGTTGGTTGAAAAAAATGTCGATATGCAACATTTCTCCTACGTATAAAGGGATAGGTGTATTTCCTAATTCCTGCTTCTTAGGATGACGGTCGTACTTGGCTTTATTGCAGACTTTGCAATTTGCGACAACTTCGCTAGCTAGTCTTGACATGTTCGAGAAGTAATAATCCCGGAGGATTTGTTTTGCGTTCTCCTGCGCAGCCCGATGAGCGCGATTGTGCTCAGTGTTAGTGACCTCAAGCTGCTCATTGGCATTGGTAATGTCGTTGACGAAGGATTTACAATGCCAAAACTTTGTTGCAGGAAACTCCTGTCTCAAGGCATGTTGAGTGCAAGCCAGGGTAGGTGAATCGCGTTAACAACGTCGGCGTTGATAATATCTTTAACGGATTCAAAAAGCAAGTCTTTGTTATTAAAGTTAATGATGTGGCGAGTTCTATTGCTGAAAACGATGAAGTCTCTACGAAGCGGTTCGCTTTCCTCTTCCAAAATGGTTTGGTTTCTGAAGCAGCTTAGGGGTTTGTCAGTGGTTTCTATGGTGCCCGAAAGCGAAGGCTCACTATCCACCGTGGCTGCATCGGACCGGGCCTCAGCCTGTAAACTATTCAGGAGTTGCCGAGACAGCGCGTCAGCTACAAGGTTTTGTTTTCCGGCTGTGTAGAACACTTTCCCGTTGTTCTCATCAATAAAGGCTTTCCATCGCTTAATCTTAGCGTTGGTATTTTTGTCGGATACCGCGTATGTTAGAGGCTGGTGGTCTGTGAAGATCCGTACCGCCTTTGTACCGTATAGGTAATTCTGTAGTTTGCCTATTGCCCAGATTATCGCCAACAATTCCCTTTCGTTGGTGGCGTAGTTTAGTTCGCAGTCTTTTAGTGTACGCGAAAACATGGTAATGGGTCTTTTATTTTGAGAAAATACCGCACCTATTCCACACGCTGAGACGTCTGTGGTTAAGTCAAACGTTAACTTAAAATCGGGGTATGTCACTATGCCATCTTCTGATGCCAAGATATTACGAAGGTGGTCGAATGCGCTTCGCTGGGTTTTATCGAACCTGACAGCTACTTTTTTCGACATATTCTTGCTGACCGTTGTGTTTTCCCATTTGAGAATGGCGGTGAGAGGTCTAGCAATAGCGGCAAAGTTTTTTACAAAACTTCTGTAATAGCTTGCCAGGCCAAGGGAGGACCTAAGGCAAAACAGATTTTTTTGTTCGGGGAAGACTTTTATTGCCCTATCTTTTCTGGATCTGTTTTGGGTCCCCTTCTAGTGACGATGAATCCTAAAAATTCTACGCTCTCTTTAAAGAACTTCGTCTTTTCTAGTGCCACCCTCATGTTGGCATCGCGCAGGCGCTTAAGCATTGTGTCAATGTGCTAAACATGTTCGGTTTCGCTTTCGGAAAAATTTATAACGTCATCAACGTAGACGTAACATATTTTGCCAATTTCTTCCCGCAGCACATCATCGATGGCTATTTGGAAAATACTACCTGCGTTTTCTAGGCCGAAAGGTAGTCGGCAAAACTCGTACTTCACTCCATTAACTGAGAACGAGGTTTTTTCTCGGTCTTTTTCAGCCATGTATATTTGATGATACCCTGACATGAAGTGTAGGGTAGTAAAGAATTTTGCTATTCCCAAGTTCGGTAGAATCATGGGTATACTTGGCATGGGATAGCGATCGGCGACTGTCCAGCTTTCTAAAGTCGATTACTAATCGCTTCTTCCTGATGCTATTATCATCAGTCCCCTTTTTGTCAACCACCCAAGTAGGGCTGTTGTATGGGGATCTGGGCGGTCTATTTATACCATTATTCAGCAGTTCCTTGATTTCTTTGTTGACAAAGTCTGCTGCCCCCATAGGATAGTGGTATAATTTGGAGTAGATGGGTTCGTCGCTCATAGTTCGAATAGTAGCGATGACCGAGATGTTAAAGGTAAGGGCCTCGTTAGAGGTCGAAAACGCCTTAATTCTTTTGAGAATAATTTTTTTGAATTCTGCTTTCGCCGAACTTGGTACTACTATGTCTTCGATTCTGGTGAAATTGACGTTTTCACAGTCAAAGAATTTAAGCTTTTCAGTCAAGTCTCGATAATACATTTCCTATCTCCTTTACGGGCTTGACGTAATTTTTTGCCGCCCCCGTGTCGATGAGGATTTTTAGTGTTCTGTTAGCCAACTGTCGCTCGACGAACGGCAGTCGGGAGCGCTTCCTAAAAAATGAAGGAGGTCATTAAGTTCGGCAGTGACACAGTCTTCCTTAATGTTGGCAACTTCAGCCTCAGCTGTGGCGGAGTAAATTGCCTCCTCCTGTTGGGGTTGGGCTATATTATTAACGCGTTGGCTTCTTTGGCCCGGTTGACGCTGAGACGAGGTCTACCTTTTGTAATTGTTATTACCCTGTGGCTTCCCCCCAGCTTGATTCCTGCCTGAATTTGGCCGTCGAGGGGTCTACCGAAATGGGTTGAACTTTATTATGGTCTACGGTTTCAGAATCCCTGCGCTTCTGCCAGAGGTTGTCCTTATGAGGCTTGCCTTGGCCCTGCTAAGGACGAAGGGCGGATTTTTCTCCTCACCTTTCCATTGCTTCCCCTGACCCTTATTAAAGAGGGACTTGTCTTCTATGGCTTTTGCGTAAGATGCCGCGAACGCACTTCTCTCAATGGTGTTCTCAGCCTCCAGCGCTAGCGCTAGTGCGGACGGAAGGTCTTTGGGTTGTGCTGGCAGCACGAGTGATTTAAGTGGTCTTTTAAGCCCTGCAATGAATGCATGAAGGACGTCGTCTCTAACCCCATTATTCAGGATGGTTGCCGTGTCCGTATAATGTGACATAACTATCTTGTTGGTGACGAGCGTGAGTTCCCTCTCGACCTCGTCATAGTACGCCATCAGATCGGCATCTCCTTGCCGAACCATTTCCAAATTCTGACGTAGCACCCTTTGGGACGTTTTGTCCGCGTATGTGCAATCTAGCCTGGCTAGAATTGCATCGAAATTTAATACGGTGTTGTGGGACATGAGGAGTGACCGAGCGGGACCGCAAATTTTGTTTTTAATAATAACAACGGCCTCGTAGTGGGCTTCGCTGCCGTCATATTTTTTATATCTTCATATGCATCTGATGCAGACTGCCTCCACGACAAGAATTCGTCGTGGCTTCCATTAAATGTTGGCAGAGATTTTACAATGTCTAATTTGACATCGCATTTTATTTCAGGGTTCGGTACTGCCCCTTGAAAAACCTAAACCTGCGGCGCTTGCAGGCAAAGGCGCTTCTTAAAAGCTCTTCCTGCGCGGCAAGAGCGGTGCCGACAGCATTTGCGACAATCGCTTGGACCATTTCCGCGTTCATCTCTGGTTGGTCTATGCTCCTTACTACGGGGCAAAATTCTACTTCTTCGCTGACGTCGCTATCAATTTCTTGCTTCACTTCCCTATACTCCCAATTCATAGGCAGCTAAAGGGAGCTGAGTAAGTTAACGGCTGATATACTGGACAAATGCGAGGTGTGAAACGATTGGGACACAAGACAATTTGTTTTGATGGGGTCCCTTTTCTGCAATATCAACACAGGCACCGTGGCCAAAACCGCAAGAATTAGAGAAAAAAGGTCGAGGTGATTTCTTCGCGCCAATATTAAAGCTTCACCTAAAACACAAAAATGTCGGATTAATTTATCCCAAGAACAAATTCAAGTTACGGAACGATCAGGGAGTGAGTCAACAGATATTGGTCAATTCGACTATTAACACAGATACACTGTATTAATTCGGTACAAAATTTAATATAAGCACAGGCACAGTGGATCAACTTGTAAAAAGGGACAAGGAAAAAAGCAAGTGGCAAACTTTGTATTTATTTATATAAAAAATTTATAGCTTTGGCACCAGTGTGCGTTATTTGAGTTATTTAATTTTTTTTTTATCATGCACTCGAAAAAATCTACAATCGAAAATCTAATCAACACCAAGAATATGGAATATTTTGTCATTTAATTATTTTCATTATATATTCACATAAACTGCTAGTACAAGTGTACGTGACTTGAGTTACTTGACTTTTTTTTTGTCACGCAATATATATTTTATATTTTAATAAAATTCCTATTGCTGGCCATGGGAAATGGTATGCACTTGAGGTACTGGTAGTTGAGTTTTTATAATGTATATTTTTTATAATGTATAGACCTTTAGCTGTCGATGGCGTTCAGCTACTTACACATTATATTACTTCAGGGGTGGAGTTCGAATATTAAAATATTTAATATGATACCTTTGGTTGGGCACCAATTACACTAGTTTACAGCAAAACAAGTGAGAAAGCTAAAGTCGAGTATCCGACTGTGAGATACCCGGTACCCAAAGTATTGCCCATGAAATTAAATAGCACACGGACATGGAAAAAACAAAAAGTTGACAAATAAAGTCAAATGTTACTAAAAACATGTTGAGCAACGTTCAAAAAATACTAATTCTGCAGCTGTACGCACCTGTATTACGAATTAATACTGCGCTCTCACTTTTTTTCGCTACTGCCACCCAAAAGCTAAGTGCTCACACACGCGAAATTATTCTTAAGCAGTGCGCTCTCTCTCTCTCTTTCTCTCAGAAACTTTATTGTTTAATAACTTCTATGTTTATCATCCGATTTCACTTAAATTTTCAGAACACGTCCAAAATTGTCTACTTATTACGCCTGTCTATTTACTTTACGCCGAAAATCACGCATATGGTTGTATACCGTTTTTTTTATGTTTTTTGGGGGCGGAAGTGGGCGTGGCCAAATTTTAAAACAAACTTGATCTGCGTGCAACAGATTCCAATGTTGTCACCAAATTTGGTAACTCTAGCTCTTATAGTCTCTGAGATCTGTTGTTTCACACGGACGGACACAAGGACAGACGGACAGACGGACATGGCTAGATCGACTCGGCTAGTGACGCTGATCAAGAATATATATACTTTATAGGGTCAGAGATTTCTCCTTCTGCCTGTTACATACATTCTCGGTTGGCACTAACTTATAATACCCTTGTACCCTATGGGTACCGGGTATAAAAATATATACGTTGAGACAGAGAGAGAGAGAGAGAGAGAGAGAGCGCACGTCCGTGTTGCTCAGCATGTTCCTAGCAACATTTGTCTTTGTTGGGTGTTGCTCAGAATGTTCCTAGCAACATTTGTCGCTTTTGAGAGTTGCCCAACATGTTCCTAGCAACATTTGTCTCTTTTGAGTGTTGCTCAACATGTTTCTAGCGATATTTGTCTTCATTTGTCAGAAAATGTTATTTTTCCCATGTGCTGTTCAATTTCACCCACAGTGGGTAACACTCGACTGTAGCTTTCCCACTTGTTCAGACTAATTTTGAGCCGCTGAACACGTTGAGCTCACTAAAAAACAAGTGAGAAAGCTACAGTCGAGTGCGACCGACTGTGAGATACCCGGTACCCAAAGTATTGTGCGTGAAATTAAATAGCACACGGACATGGGAAAAACAAAATGTTGACAAATAAAGACAAATTTTGCCAAAAACATGTTGAGCAAAGTTTAAAGAGACAAAGTCTGTACGCAGCTGCGTTACGAATTAATACTGCGCCCAAAAGCACGCAACACTTTTTTCGCTACTGCCGTTGTGGCTCAAGATGGTAAGAAACTTAATTGTTTAATAACTTCCATGTTTATCATCCGATTTTACTCAAATTTTCAGAAAACGTCCGCAAATGCCTACTTATTTATTGTATCTATTTACTATGAGCCAAAATTTACGAATCTAGCTTATTTAAGTTTTATTCGTTTTTTGGGGGCGGAAGTGGGCGTGGCCCAATTTTAAAACAAACTTGATCTGCGTGCAACAAATTCCAATGTTGTCACCAAATTTGGTAACTCTAGCTTTTATAGTCTCTGAGATCTGTTGTTTCACACGGACGGACAGACGGACAGACGGACAGACGGACAGACGGACATGGCTAGATCGACTCGGCTAGTGACGCTGATTAAGAATATATATACTTTATAGGGTCGGAGATTTCTCCTTCTGCCTGTTACATACATTCTCGGTTGGCACTAACTTATAATACCCTTGTACCCTATGGGTACCGGGTATAAAAAGTTCAAAGAACCGTTTTGAAGATATTCGCGAAAAACCAGATCTTTTATATTTCGCTAAAAATAGCGAAAACCGTAAGTCCAACAATTTTGAAATTAGTACTATCCAATAGGCAATAGATACACTGTTCAAACATGAACACGTTTATATATAAATATATACATGCAAACAAACATATGTACATAGATCTGTAACAAATCGATGCAGCTGTGATCTGCTGAGCGCATGTGCGCGTATCTCTAAACAACGGCCACTGGTGCCTAACCCAAAACACTTGACAAATATTGTAAATGTAATCTGAAACCCACAGCGAGGGACCTCAGAAGATAACACGAGCAGATGTGCGATCTGCGTGGGTCTAGAAGATAAAACTAGACATAAGATTTTCATGTTAGCTACCTAAGCTAGGACTTATTAAAAATAAAATCAGTTTGAAAAATTAACTCAGCAAATGAAGACGTCGTATTTATTGGGCGCTCTTTTCATACACCTTTTTAAAACATAAGGCTCTTTAAGGTCAGAGCTTTATTAATGAAGACATAAGCGCTGAAAGTAAAAAAACATGCAATATTTTTGGCAATATTGTTAATAGCTAGTTTTCATATAGTTTTTAAAAATACAAAAAAAGTTTTAAATTAGTTTGAGTAAACGGATTTAAGGATACCTATGCCCTTAAAGAGTTCAGGTTAAATATGTGCAAATTTAATAAAAATTCTAGAAGTTATGGCGAATTCAATGAAATTATCATATTGCAGTTGTGCTACAATATTGTTTTCCAAGGGTAAAAGCCTGATTTTTAATTTTGTTTTTGAGATATACAGGCAGGCTCCGGCTTTCACTTTTGTTTTTCGTTTTCGTCTTAGACCAAAAAAGTACGTTTTCGTTTTAAGGTGCTTCAGTTTGCACCAACTTTTGGTCATCATTTTGTTATCGAAATATTTAATTGTGTATATTGCTTAAATAGTTGACTTAAATGTTTTGAATGTTTACTTTTTTAATTGTTTTTTTTTTAACCCACATAAATACAGAAATTGTTTATTTATCGGTCCAAGAGGGTAGTCGCTTAGCATTCCTTTATCCCAGAAACCTTCGTAACGGTTTTCAAATGATGACATATCCTGATGAAATCGTTCTCCCTGTTTATCACTTTCTGGCCCCAAGTTTTCCGGAAAGAAGAAAAGAAGTGCTTAGAAAGAGAATTTTAAGTTACATGAGGGAAATAAAAGAAGAAATTATCGTGAATTTATTCAAATAATGATGAAATCCTTTCAAACCATTGGTGAGTGGTATAATCATTTAGTTAAAATAACGATTTTTAATAATCGATTTTATCAGGATATGTCATCATTTGAAAAGCGTTAAAAAGGGATAAAGGAATGCTAAGCGACTATTGCTGGATGTAAATACGGGAAGTTTCCACACATCATAGGCGAAGAAGTTAGAATAATAAAGTATTCTTCCGAGCTTAAAAACTCTTAAAGGGAAACTACTACATGGTGGATTAACTGTTTTTGTTTATATTTTTTTTAATAACATATAAGCATTCCGAGGATCCCGCAAGGGGAAGGATGTTCGCTGAAACTATCCTTCCTTCAAAGAAACTGGTAAGCTTTTGTGCCACGATTAATACTTAATATATTTTTCAATTCATTATATCTCAAAAAACAAAATCACAAAGCATGCTTTTACCCTTGGAAAACAATATTGTAGCACAACTGCAATATGATAATTTCAATGAATTCGCCATAACTTCTAGAATTTTTATTCGATTTGCATATATTTAACCTGAACTCTTTAAGGACATAGGTATCCTTAGATCCGTTTACTCAAACTAATTTAAAACTTTTTTTTATATTTTTAAAAACTTAATGAAAACTAGCTATTAACAATATTGCCAAAAATATTGCATGTTTTTTTACTTTCAGCGCTTATATCTTCATTAATAAAGCTCTGACCTTACAGAGCCATATTTTTTTAAAAGGTGTTCCTATTGCCTATTGGATAGTACTAATTTCAAATTTGTTGGACTAACGGTTATCGATATTTTTAGCGTAATATAAAAAATCTGGTTTTTCGCAAATATCTTCAAAACGGTTCTTTGAAAATTTTTTAGTGAATTCAGCGTGCTTAGCGGCTCAAAATAAGTCTGAAAAGTGTGTCTCAACGCTTATATAAACAAAAAATATAAATTTGTAAGCTAGTGTTATGTATTTTGGGTGCCGGCTGGCTATACGTCCGTGGGGGGGGGGAGTCGGTAGACCGTGGTTGCAGCTAGTGGTCTTAGCCGCAATGGATGAAGAAGGTGGCCGGTTGGTCCGTGGCATCAACTGTAGAATTATGTTGATTATGTTGAGAGGGTAACTGCCCTCTTTTCACCCGCTGGCCTTGAGACTTAGACGGGGTATAAAATTAATAAATCGATAACGGCGATTGCCGGAGTTTCCTTTAGCGAGCTTTGGCTTTCGCTCTTTATTCATTGGGAATACAAAGTGAACTAAACTTAAGTTGACAAAAAGTAAAACGTATGACCGGATGCTCGTGGCATCTTCGCTGACCAAGCACAAAATTGCTAAAGTCATACGATCGCTGGCCACCAATAGCATGAAGGCACGGCCTAAAGCTTAGCTCTTGGACACCAAAAGGGTGGTACAATATTAGGGTGGTCATACGTGAGAAATATAGGTATAATATATAAAGATTATTAAGTGATATATAACAAGTGAGAAAGCTACAGTCGAGTGTCACCGACTGTGAGATACCCGGTACCCAGTATTGTGCGTGAAATTAAATAACACACCAACATGGAAAAAACAAAAAGTTGACAAATGAAGACAAATGTTGCTAAAAACATGTTAAGCAACGTTCTAAAAAGACAAATTCTGCAGCTGAAAGCAGCTGCCTTACGAATTAGTACTGCGCTCGAAGGCACGCAACACTTTTTTTCGCTACTGCCTTTGTGGCTCAGAAGAAGAAGAAGCATTGACAGAAAACTTTATTATTTAATAACTTCCATGTTTATCATCCGATTTTACTCAAATTTTCAGAAAACGTCCGCAAATGCCTACTTATTTATTTTATCTATTTACTTTAAGCCAAAAATTACGACTATAGCTTATATAAAGTTTTTTACGCTTTTCGGGGGCGGAAGTGGGCGTGGCCAAATTTTAAAACAAACTTGATCTGCGTGCAACAGATTTCAATGTTGTCACCAAATTTGGTAACTCTAGCTCTTATAGTCTCTGAGATCTGTTGTTTCACACGGACAGACAGACGGACAGACGGACATGGCTAAATCGACTCGGCTGGTGATGCTGATCAAGAATATATATACTTTATGGGGTCGGAGATGCCTCCTTCTGCCTGTTACATACATTCTCGATTGGCACTAACTTATAATACCCTTGTACCCTATGGGTACCGGGTATAAAAATGTAAAATGGCATATAAAGAATAAAATGGAATAATAAAATGTAAAATTGCCCTGCCTAGCTTATGCTGGGAGCTGGTTGTTATCTTGTAAGCTACAGATGTGTTCTTTAAACCTTCCTTCATAACAGTTATATAACTGTTATCAATATGTTATTTTGAAGCGGTATTTTGCATGAAAGATACATTCTTACAGAACCGTTATTGATGTGTGCTGCAGATGGGTTATATATCGCATATTTTAGAAACTAAAGTTGGAAGCGAAACCCGAAGATTGCCGAAGTGTAATGTACGATATTTATATGTTGCGAAAGAACTGTTACAGCATACAAAAAAAAAAAGAACAGTTGTTTCCTTGTTACACCGCATATTAATCTAAAAGGAAGACCGCAACATATTGAGAATGCATTCTTCACTCGCCGAGAACGCATAGAAATGTGCTTGCTGGAAGCGACCAGGTCCGACTGGGGCCAACGAAAAGGCAAGTGCGCTTGTGTGCCTTCGTGTGCACAAAGACGATTTTTGGGCCGAAATCATTTTTGGGCTAAAACGAATTTTATTTACATCAGAAGAAAAAGGGGTGGGGGTGTGTGTGCATACATATAATAAAAGTTTAATTGATGTATTAGCTTATTACAGCTTAAGTATGCATTAACTATATTATATACTTAATATATTAAAAAATGTATTATTATTTTTTATAAATTCGCATTTAAATATTTAATATTATTAATGTATGAATTAATTTGATTAGAGTCATTGGTACCACTATATGGTTATGCGGCCTCGGCTTCAAAACTTGGTAAAAAACAAACCTTTTTCTCTGCAGAAAAAATATAGTTGGAGTATATATAGTACAAGAGCGCCCCCTTCCTGAATTTTAGTTGAGATATGGCCAAGATCTTAGCCTATTCGAATTAATACATTGTCTATGTATGTACATAAAGGCGATTATTTAATTTTTATCTTCAACTTAATTTTTAAAATTTTTGTTTATATAATAAAACTTAGCTTTTTTTCATAGCTAAATCCGACTGTTCATCACATCTAGCAAAGTTAACAGACCATCTAAAAGCGGTGTCCAACACAGTACCTTTAATCTAGTAGACATCTGTCCAAAAATTTAAAAAAATTTCTTATTTTACTTTACTTTGAAAATCCACGATAAATCCATTTTTCAACGGATTTCTAGAGTTGTAGGCCTGTTTGATACTTTGGGCGATAAACTTTAGAAAAAAACACGTTTTGGTTTTCCAACGGATTTTTTTCGTGTTTTTAGGAGGCTAGCAGCATGTTAACATTTGAGTTAATTGATTGAAATTTCTACTCTTTTCAAGTTTATCGACTTCCAGCACACAAAGTACTTATCCAATATACATAAAGTGTAAAAGAATCGAAAGGTTAGTTCATTACCTGTAAAATAAAACATTCGACGGCTAAATTAGTTGGCTAAAGCTCGAGCTATGAAAGAAGAAACGTAAAATGAGCAGAAGTTTTTGTGTAAAACTTTAAAAATCTTAAAAAATAACGAGTCCATAGAAAAAAATTAACGCCATTTTCGTGATCTGGGGACTCAACTTTACCAGAATTTCGCATCAACAGGCTTGGAGCATTTTGAGTGTAAACTAGTGTAATTGACTTTTCCAAAATTACAGAGAAAGTTATTTATTTTTATGTATATGTTGCTTTTTGATGCAAATTTGTTTTTAAATTATCTTGTAAAATATTCCTTATTTAAAAGTTTTCCTTATACGCCGCACTGTGGCTCATTTTCCGAAAACTCGTTGCAAAAGTCGGATATCGGGTTTTTCAATTTAGCAAATATTTTGATACCATTCAATTAGAAATTGATCAAGCTATTCAAAACCAAAATTTTAAAATTTACAAAATTTTTTTAGTATTTATAATTGCTGCTCAAAGTTTGACAATTTTTCTTTAGTTGCAAAAGGTAAAGACTCGCTAAATCGACAGATTAAAATTAATTTTCCTAAAAAATTAGTTAAGCTCAAAGAAAAAAAGTGTTTTTCTGTTTAAAGGAACCAATTTTAAATCTTAATAAATTAAAAAGAAAATGGGAATTTTTTTTTCACTTCTATTTTTCTTTGATTTTTAAAAAAAGTTTTTCCTTATTTTAAATTTTTAGTGGAAAAAAAAATTCCATATTTCGCCGAGCTCTAGATAATACCAAACATTTGTGGAGATATTCAACTAACAAACCAAAAAAAAACCATTGCTACAATTGTGAGCATTTCGAGATACTGATAATTTTTCATACCAACTAATGCTGCCAAACTGACCCTACGTCGTCGGCCAGTATGACACAATGCAGGGGCAAAAAGTATGGGTTCAAATATACCGGGAGTTGCAAACAAATTTTTTTTTTCATCTTGAAAATAAATTTATATTTATTTTTATAATGAGTATTAAAAAATATATTTAGTCACGTTGTATTTTTAAATTCATTGATTCCTATTAAAAAAGGGTTTTTTTAGTAAAAAATCAAAAGTTTTAGTTTGTCGAATTAATTACGCCTCTTTTGGTAGTCTTAACTTAAACAAGAAAGAAAGCTAACTTCGGTAAACCGAAGTTTGTATACCCTTGCAGTCTGCAATTGGATTATTGAAAATCGATCCATTTTGGTAATGTCGAAAAAACATCAAATTATGTAAATTTTGTAAATTTTACATTTTACATGTAGAACTTTACATTTTCATATAAATCGACCGGTCCCTTCTATGGCAGCTATATGATATAGTTGTCCGATCTTAATGAAATTAAAACCGTAGTTCTAGAACTATAAAAAACGACTATATCTTGAAATTCATAGAAATTCGTTGAAAAAGAGAGAAGTTAAATTTTTTTTACATTAATTTCGCCATCATTCCTATGGCAGCTATAGGATTTAGTGGTCCGATTTTGGCCGTTCCGACATATATACTCCTAAAGAAATAAGACTATGCTGAAAGTATCAGCCCGATAGCTTAAATACTGAGAGACTAGTTCGTGTAGAAACCGACAGGCAGACGGACAGACAGACAGACGGACATGGCTAGATCGGCTCGGTTGGTGATGCTGATTAAGAATATATATACTTTATGGGGTCGGAGATGCCTCCTTCACTGCGTTGCAAATATCATGGCAAAATTATAATACCCTCTGCAAGGGTATAAAATGATGTATCTAAAAAATTGGAGAATTGTAAATTATTATAAAAAAAAAATTAAGTAGATACCTGCAATAGATCAAAAGTTATTAATTTTGCAACGTGTTTTGAGAAAACGAGCCACAGTGCGCCGCTCGAATTTGCTACCACTTATATATGTATGTGAGGTGCTGAGTCGTTTGCTGCTCTTCTTCTTGCATTTTGATGCTGATGCGCAGTGAGTCGCGGTCTACTACGAGCAATTTTCTGTTTCAGATCCCAGAACTTGGCTTCCTCTGCCCGCTTCTCACGGCACGCGCCATGCAGTCTGCCTTGTCCAAATGCTCATCCCTTTTTCTCTTTCGCTCTCTCATTTGCAATTCCCTTTTGGTCCTCCTCTCTCTCTCTCAGAGGCAACCAACACTTGACCGCGCCACACTCGGCTGAGACGACACTCTCTCTCGTTCTCAATCCTCGCTCTCAGCAATTATGCAAGTAAAAAGGAACCACAGATAACCTGATGCTTAGTTTCTTTTCTTCTAGGATGTTTCTAAAATTAAAATGTTCCAATCTAATGTTGTCATTCATATTGTAGAACAGTATCCTAAGGTTAAGCTTATTTGTAAGAAGATCCTGCTCTTCCCGGTCGCGACCTACCACACCATACTGCAACTGGAGGACAACACACTAGCAGAATGTGATGACGGGATCCTATCGGTCTCCGATTGCTCCTCCACCAACTTGGCCACTTTCTGCAAGAGGGCCACCCACGACACCTGCGCCCCTCAACTGCACGCAACCTGGAACCCCTTATAGTCGTAGATGACGGGATAATAATCGTCTACGAAGAACGGACGAGGGTTACCATTGACGACGGGCCCACTACCACTCATCACCTTCGAGGAAAGCGATCATTAACGACTCTGTCTACCTTAACCTCAACAACTCGGTTAACAAGAGTCCGGGGATTGCGGCCTCACCCCTACTCAATATCACGGGCCATGACCATATACTAAGCCTTCCGTTACTGCAGCGGATGAACGAACACAGCCTGCGCCTTATGCAGGAGCTTAGAGACGAAGTGTCGATCACCGAAGATTTGCTTCGCCGTAGGAGTCGCGATTAGCCTCACATTGTGCGGCTTGATCCTATGGCTGAGTCGGAAACGAACATCTTTCAAGTTGCAGAAGGCCATTGACGAATTGGTAATCACCGAGGACGGCGTCAAACTTAAGGAGAGAGTAGCTAACAACCAGCTCCCATCATAAGCTAGGCAGTGCAATTTTACATTTTATTATTCCATTTGTATATCTTTATATGTCGTTTTACATTTTTATACCCGGTACCCATAGGGTACAAGGGTATAATAAGTTAGTGCCAACCGAGAATGTATGTAACAGGCAGAAGGAGAAATCTCCGACCCTATAAAGTATATATATTCTTGATCAGCGTCAATAGCCGAGTCGATCTAGCCATGTCCGTCTGTCCGTCTGTCCGTCTGTCTGTCCGTGTGAGACAACAGATCTCAGAGACTATAAGAGCTAGAGTTACCAAATTTGGTGACAACATTGGAATCTGTTGCACGCAGATCAAGTTTGTTTTAAAATTTGGCCACGCCCACTTCCGCCCCCGAAAATCATAAAAAATGGTATGTAACCATATGCGGGATTTTCGGCGTAAAGTAAATAGATAGACTTAATAAGTAGGCAATCGTTGACGTGTTCTAAAAATTTGAGTAAAATCTGATGATAAACATAGAAGTTATTAAACAATAAAGTTTCTGAGAGAGAGAGAGAGAGAGAGAGAGAGAGAGAGAGAGAGAGCGCACACATGCGTGTTGCTCAAAATATTCCTAGCAACATTTGTCTTTGTTGGGTGTTGCTCAGCATGTTCCTATCAAGATTTGTCGCTTTTGAGTGTTGCTCAACATGTTTCTAGCAATATTTGTCTTCATTTGTCAGAAAATGTTATTTTTCCATGTTCATGTGCTGTTTAATTTCACCCACAATGCTTTAGGTACCGGGTATCTTACAGTCGGTCACACTGGACTGTAGCTTTTCCACTTGTTTTTCCATGTTCGTGTGCTGTTCAATTTCACCCACAATGCTTCGGGTACCGGGTGTCTCACAGTCGGTCACACTCGACTGTAGCTTTCCCACTTGTTTTTGTATAAGAAAGCATAAGAAACTAAGGGTCCCTTACCAAAGTAGCTCCTGTGAATAAAAACTTAATTAATTTAAATAATTTGTAGCTTACAATGATGTTTTCCTAATACGTTTAGGTATTAATATACAAAAATGGTTAACAGTCAGGCCAAAGTTGGTAAATACATACACCAAACCTTAAAATATTATTTAAAAAGCAGAATCTGTTATCGCACTGACGTGAATCGATATAAAACTATCGATGTTGAAAAGCTTCTCGTTCATTCTCCTACGTTTTGTATAAATAAAACTACGTGCGAAAATAAGAAGATGCATATAGACTTATTCATACACATACAAACATATTATAATAATTTACCGTATCCTCTTCTTTAAAAATGTATTTTGAACTAAAACAATGTTTTTATTTGTCTATGTTTTTTTTTAAGTGAAACTTTTTAGACGCCTGATGCATTTTCGGCTAGTAAAACCGATTTTGGATCGTTACGAAAATCGGCGAGATCGAGCGAGATACCAAGCTTGCTTGCGATATGCAGGTGCCGATGAGTTGATGCTGTTGCTGCTGCTGCTTCTTCTAGCCTTTCAAGTCAATCGGAACAATAAATTTGCAGGAAATTGAAGAATTAGTTGTTGTGAGATTTGCATTTCCAGATTACCCGAATTAAATTGTTGGAAATTAGATTTCTTTTTTATTCTTTGTCAAATAAAACTAATTTAGAAATTAGGTAAAGCCGTTTTTTAAGGAGGTAATTTTAAATATTTATCTACAAAAATCTGTGCTACATTTTATGAAGTATTGGTTTAATTGGAAAATATGTAATAATTTTATTTTTTATTATAATATTATAATAAATGTTTTTGTTAATTTAACCAAGTATTCTTTATATTAAACAAATGTGGTTTCTGTTCACGAATATAATAAAATAAACATGAGCAAAACCCTAACAATATTTTTAATTTTATTTATAAGTTTTATCCTTGAAATATGTCAAATTATCAAACAAAAATTTGTTTTTAAGTTATCAATTTCTTAAAATACTTTTTTTAACAAAAGTTGGATTTTTTGTTTTGATAAATTATAAAACAAATGTTTTGTTATAAACTCTCGAAATATAAATTAAACTTTGTATTGAAAAATATTATTTAGATATTTTACAATTTCGCTTTTCATAAATTCTACATACTTTAAAATGCAAATCATTAGTTAAATGCAAAGAAATTATTCCTGTTTTATCAGCGCCCTAGAAACCAAAAAAAAGAGATAATGAAATGATAAAAGAGAGAGGTATACTAAAAGTTTCACTTCTGTCGTGGCTAGGCTTGACACACCCCTTTTTTAATTATATTTTTTATATTAAAATTGGTTAAAACTACTAATTGCTACCTAATATTCAGCAGATATATTGTAAAATCGTACAGTTACAGCGTAGTCTAATTTTTACATAATTAAAAAAAATTAACTAATTTTAAATATAACAAAACATTAATTTTTTGGTAACCAAGTTTTTTATTAGTGAATTAAACTTGAGGCATTGTACCTTCTCTATCACGCTTAGTTGATTTGACCGCCATTTGGTCTCTTTTACCACACTGTGCATCGATAGCCACTAATCCGATCCGCGAAAGTTGTCGTCTGTTGAGATTTGTGTTTTTAAGTGTGACTTAACTAAATTAAAGAACCATATATTTAATTTGAGTCCGGTATCATAAGCTATAAGATAAAGTGGTCCGGTTTGGATGAAATTTTAAATGTATGGCTATGTTTAAATTAAATGACCATTCAGTAAGTTTTAATCCCATATCTTCATAAACAAAGAAAATCGGCTAATTTGGCCCGATCATTCCTATGGCTATATTTAAATTACCAGTTACTAAGTTGTAATCCGATATCCCTGAAAACAATGAAAATTTGCTAATTTGGCCCGATGATTCCTATGGCAGCTATAAGATTTAGTGGTCCGGTTTTGATAAAATTCGAAATGTATGGGTAATTTTAAATTAAAGACCGTTTACCAAGTCTGAATCCGATATCTTCAAAAACAAGTAAAATCCGCCCATTTGGTCCGATCATTTTAATAGCAGGTATAAGATATAGTGGTCCGATTTCATTTTGCTTGTTTTTCAATTTATTACATCACAAGAAACAAAATCTCAAAGCAGGCTTGGAAAACATTTTTGTAGCACAACTGCAATATAATAATTTCATTGAACTCGCCATAACTTCTAGAATTTGTATTGGATTCGCATACACTTAACCTTAACTCTTTGAGGACAAAGGTATCTTTAAATCTGTTTACTCAAAATCTTTTAAAACTTTTTGTTATATTTTTAAAAAGTAAATCAAAACTAGCTATAAACAATATTGCCAAAAATATTGCATGTTTCTTTTACTTTCAGCGCTTATATCTCCATCAATAAAGTTCTGACCACAAAGAGACGTATGTTTTCGGAAAGTAGGTAAAGGTATGTATGTAGGTAAAGGTCTGTATATTGCCTATTGGATAGGTACTAAATTGAAAATTGTTGGGCGAACGGATTTCGATATTTTTGCCTAATATAAAAATCTGTTTTGTCGCGAATATCTCCAAAACGGATCTTTGAAAACTTTGACGTGATAACGTCTTATAAATCAATAGAGCAGGCTGACTGCACGCAAATGGAAAATGGATGACTCATACTTCGTTACCTCTGCCGCGACACAGGCAGAGCAAACGTGACGTGAGCAGCAGCAGCAGAGAAGAGAGAGAATGAGAGAGAGTGGTTAAAATTTAATGCTTTGCACTCTTCTGGCAACCGCAAGGGCAAAACGGTGTTTCTCCGTCTCGCTCTCACCGCCCGTTTTGCGACGGTGTTTCTCCTTCTCGCTCTGCTCTCCCGCTTTGTCTATTTATAGCTCGAGCACTGACGCACGCGTATGTGTGTATTTCAGTCTTTCACGTCGCCCTCTTGTTTGCATGCGTGGTGCAGAGGCTAGAGTGTTCGAGTCTTAATCTAACGATCGCGGGTTCGAGTACCAGCCGCAGCAATTGTGTTTTCGAAAAATGTAAGTTGGCTTTTATAGACTTTCTATAATATTTATATCCATTTAACTTAACATATCAACAAACAGCCGGCACTTCCTAATCCTCTCCAGAAACTGGCCATTTACAGCCTGCACTGCCTGGTCCTCTCCAGAAACTGGCCATTTGCAGCCGGCACTGCCTGATATTCTCCTGAAACTGGCCATTTACAGCCGGCACTGCCTGATCCTCTCCAGAAACTGGCCATTTGCAGCCGGCACTGCCTGATCCTCTCCAGAAACTGGTCATTTGCAGCCGGCACTGCCTGATCCTCTCCAGAAACTGGCAATTTACAGCCGGCCACTGCCTGATCCTCTCCAGAAACTGGCCATTTACAGCCTCCCTCTCTCAATTTTACATAATTTTTTTACCCAGTGTCAAATAATTAAGAATGATTCGTTGTTAAACTAAGAACTTTTGTGTATTAAATTGAAAATTATTCGGTCTTAAATGAAGTAAATTTTGCACTTTCCTTGAGCATAAAATGTATTCAAAAAATTGTTGTCTGTAAAGTCGGTTTACTGACGATAGTTGATCGTGAAAACGTCTTAAGTAAATGCTACCATTCCATCAGTATTTTCTTAAGACGTTGTCACGTTCAACGTCAGTAAACCGACTTTACAGACAACCAATTTTTTTAATGAGATCAGCGTGTTCAGCAGCAAATTAAAATTTGTTAACTAGTGTAATTTTTCCATTTACAAAGGTTGGGGGCATACAATATTTTTTTGTCACGTATTTAAAGATTTAAATCCATCAGAATGGATGAAAAATATTAATCGGGCAGGCTGTGTTTTAAACGTTTAGCATACTCATATCCACAAAAGTGCCTTAGCGAGACATCTTGTAACATCTTGTTCACATATACACTAAAATTGAAAAAGTAAATACTTGTTTGACATTGGAGAAGGCAGTATTAGCCACAGCTTAGTTGACAGTGGTGCACAAACCACAATCATTTTAGAAAAATCTGCAAAGCTTCTAAAATTACCAAAATTAGGTCTCAAACAGAGATCAGTCGAGTATCTTCCACAAGAAAGTAAATCTCAAAGCACAAAGTAGTTCTTTTAATTAAAAGCAAGACTTCCCCAAAATTTCTGAAAGTGGAAGCAATAGTACTTCCCAAATTTATGAAATCTCTTCCAGTCAGCAAAATTGCGAACCCTGACTTTAATATGCCAGGTCCTATTGATTTGATTATTGGATCAGATTTCTACAGATACATTTTACAGAATGGAGTTGCTTCTTGATCAAAAAACGGATTTCAGGCTGATTGTTTCAAGATATACAAAATCCAAAATGAAGAAATCAATCTTAACAAGTACGATTTTGATGACGCAGTCCAAAATTAATAAACAAAATATCACACACAACAATAAGAACAAATCAAAAGCCTTCAAAATAAATATTCAAGAAAAATAATTTTCAAAGAAAGCTTTAAAGGTTAAAAGTTATCGTCCTTTTATCCCCCCGGCAGGACCACACTACGGAGGTATTTGTATAACTGGCGTTAAATCTGAAAATTATTTATTTTAATTATTTTTTTAAAAGTAAAAGGAAAGGAGAAATATAAGGAAGGGTCTAATCAAATAATAGAACCAAACAATAAGGAGAAGGTTAGAAATTTTTATCGGTGCCAGATAATTGAACAGAGTAAAAAATATTCGTAGACAAATCGGAAAAGACACACAAGGAATGCTGATAAGTTAGCTCAACTTGTTCCTAAGAGGGAATGAGGAGAAAGAAAAGGACTAGTGTGGTGATAAAAAAAAAAAAAGAATTATGTATGCCAGGAATCTTTCAACTTTTTCATGGTATTCAGAAATAAAATACAGTCAGCTAGGATTTGACATCAATCTGGTCGACTTATGGGGTTATATAAGTTAACAATACAACGGTTAACTGCACTAAGAACGAATAAGTGCACGACGACGGACGGCACACGAAGTCTTACGACGGACGCTGGTCGGCGGCCGTGATCTGTGCGAGCTAGGGTTACAATTAAGTTCTCTCTTACTCAGTAAATCAGTTCTGAGCTGACAGCCAATCAATAAAAGCTCTTCCTCTAAATAGATCGATATCATTTTATCAATCTCTGCTGAAGCTACGACCCAGATATCAGCCTACAAGAGGGAGGTCAGCAACACTATTGTCACTGATCGTGGCCACCACCTGGTCTCGATCTGCACTCCGCATCACCCTGCGGCTACTGAGGCGATCCCAAAGTGACCGGTCGTTGTGTGCAGCAACCAGCAGCAACGCCGACTTCAGAACCAACAACTCCGTGAGCAGCGACGTGCCACGGTGCCAACCTCCTGCAAGAGCTGTGCAGGCGGAGGATATTGTGGGCAACTACGTTGACGCATTATCTCATACCTTATCTGGCGCCCGATCGAGTCGAAGACCCCGACAAGATCTCGAAGCCTCGAGGACACGAGTAAAAATAAAATCAACTTAAAATTGGCACCCAAGGACGGACTGTTCTGGGCAGCACAGAAGGCAACCAAAACGCCACAGGAAGAAAAACCTTCATAAATTCATGTGAGTGAAACCTTTTTTTTTAATTTCCAGAAAAAATTAAAAGGAAAGGTAATAAAATAATATATTAAAATATTGAAGAAATTAAACTTAAACTCAAAACTTTCAACATACAAAATAAATAAACGTTTACTTTTGGAAACAGTGTTGGCATCAAGGTTATAAGGTTCAAGTAATTTGTCTCTGTGCATACAGAGCAGTACTCAGCACACGGCAACTCTGTGTGTCACGGTGTTTTTGAACAAATTTGTAAAATCCGATTCGCGGAGAAGAGTACGGTAAATAGATAAGCGCTTAGCTTATCGCTCAGCTTACCGCCTAGCTTAGCGACGGTTCAATATTTTGCGACTTCTTTTTCTTGTATTTTTCGCCCGCTTGCGTTTGGACTTTGTTATTAGTGCGGGACTGCCCGTTACCTTGACAGCGGTTGTATGAGCGATTCAGAGTCTGAAGACTTGGTTGATCGGCTGAGTAACCTCGCTTTATCAGAAGAGGCCGCCGAACGTATAAAACAGAAAAGACAGAGTATGGATTCACAGCAAATACAGGCAGTCATAAATGCAGCGGTATCGGCCGCATTACAAGTGCAGAAGCAAGAATTTGAAGAAAAATTGAAGGAAGTCACTGATAGGTTTAGCGCTGCGACAGTACCTGCCCCTGAGATTGCAATATACTTGCATGTTACTGTATCAGGTAATGTGCCTTGTGACGAAGGCCTTTATGCGGTAAATATGTTTCTTGGCGACAGGCAGCACTAGCGGCATATGAGCTGTTCAGAGGGTTTAGCGGTAGTTCTAGACATTATCAGGCTGTTATCATAATCCGTAACAAAATTAGGGGATCTGCTGATTCTGTCCTTTCGTCCTTTAATACAGTTCTTAATGTTGATGCTATTATAAGCCGCCTTGATTTTACCTATTCCGATAAGCGCCCATTACACTTGCTCGAGCAAGAGCTCACAACACTCAGGCAGGGACAGATGTCTATTACACAGTTTTATGAGGAGGTTGAGAAGAAGCAAACACTCCTTACAAATAAGACAACTATGACATATGAGACTGACCATGCCCGATATATGAATGATAAGCATAGGGCTGATGCCCTGCGTGTATTTATTTCCGGCCTGAATAGAAACTTAACCGATGTGCTCTTTGCTGCTCAGCCTAGGGATTTGCCTTCAGCCCTGGCAATGGCTCAGGAAATAGAGGCAAACCACGAGAGGCAGACACAGTATGCCAGGTCTGTAAAAGAGAGAAATATATCAAACAGACCCAGAGTCGTCCATTACAAAGGACACCCGAATTTAACCACGAACAGACATTTAAAAAGGGGTGGAAAAATCCGTATTTTACCAGGGATCAAGGTCAACGATCCGTTGTTGACAATAGACCGTTCGAGAAGATGGACGTAGATCCAACATCGTCGAAATTACGTCAGCCGACAAACTTCCAGCGCCCTCAGGGTTCTTCCACGCTACAGGCACTCGATGCACAGCAACAGATTACACAAAAGAGACCGATTAACTCTCAAAGATTGTCTGACTTTAGGCGTCAAAGAGTTCTGTTTGAAGAGAATCAGGGTGGTCAAACTGAGGATCATTATAATCAGATTGCTAATGATGCCGTAGATGATATCTTGACTTGACTTGGACGTTGATGATGCACTACGGTCAGTACACTCAAGTGGCCCTTTAAAACCAAGCCCGTGCTTGTTAGGGTTAGGTGTTATTAGGCGCGAAAGATAAGTATAGGTATAAGAATGCAAGGAAATATAAACTACTATCAGGCAGCTCGATTGCTATCTTGCATGTGTGCTAAGTGGGTTAAGATTAATGTTTTTAGTTTAGGAAGGCTATCTACAGATGTGGTAATTTTGTACAAATCATTATAATTTGCACATAATACTTTAAAGGGTTCATGCATTTCATACGATGTTCTGCAGTGGTGCAAAACTAAAGGCAGGTAGGATCTTGTGGTTCTACATGGTACGTGGAAATTCAACTGACCCAATAGATCGCTGCTTTCCACGTCACCACGGATTAGATTATACATAAAGACAATGCCACTGGGGACTCCAAACGCAAGATCCATATTCTAAAATAGGACGAACTAACAAAGGTAGGGGTCATCGAATTCCTTCGACCACCGTTTAATAAATCCAAGCACACCCCTGGCTTTATTCACAATGCACGAAGTATGATTAATAAACTCCAGTTTAGGATCTAGGCGGATACCCAAATCGTCAACTAGCGTGATCCTTTCCAAAGAGCAGCAGTTCAGCGTATAAGTCGCAAGCATGGGAGAGACACGTGAGAATGTCATCAGCTTGCATTTTGAGCCATTCAGGTTTAATAAGTTTACATTGCACCATGTTTGAAAGTTATTAAGATCTGTTTGTAAATCCGACTGGCAAGCGCCGTCCTTGTATTGCACACAAAGTGTAACGTCGTCAGCGTACATGAGTACTCTGGAGTTAGTCAAGACTTTGGGCAGGTCGTTAATAAATAATGTAAAAAGTAAGGGACCCAGGTGGCTCCCTTGCGGGACACCAGAGGTCACCCGGAGAACATTTGACAAGTGGTTTTTAAAGAGGACCTTTTGCGTCCTGCCATTCAGATAACTTGAGATCCACCTCAGAAGATCGACAGGAAAACCCATTAAGTCGAGTTTCCTAACAAGAAGGGAATGATTAACGGAGTCAAATGCTTTACTGAAATCAGTATAGATCACATCTGTCTGCAAATTTTGTGGAAAGCCCCTTATAATGAAAGAAGTGAGCTCCAGAAGGTTAGTAGTCGTTGATCTTAGTTTAATAAATCTATGTTGGCATGGAGAAATTACTGATCTACACAGGTGCTGCAAATGGGGGTAATTACGTTTTCGAAAAGTTTTGGGATGCCTGACAACTTAGAGATTCCTCTGTAGTTGTTAGCATCCACTTTGCTACCTTTTTTGTGGAGAGGAATCACGAATGCTTCCTTCCAAATAAGGGGAAATTGGGAAGTCTCTAAGGATAAGGTAAACAATTTTAGAAGGGGACTGCACAGGGACTCGGCACAATACCTAAGCACACAGCCTGGTATTCCGTCGGGACCTGGCGAATAAACCGGCTTGACACGTTGAAGATCCAAAAGAAGGGAGCTTTCGTTTAAGCTAGGACAGAAGATTAAGTTTGATTTGGGCATGCTATAAGAATAGGTTTGGTTTAAATCGGATGACGGAGAATAAGTAATTTGAAAAAACTGAGCAAAAGGGATCGGCAATTGCCTGATCATTGTTTGCTGTCGTATTTTCAAATGAAAGCGAGGACGGATGTGTAATAGGCTTATGTTTAGTATTGAAAATATTATAAAACTGTTTTGGGTCCTGCGCAAACTGAACCCTACAACGAGTCAAATAGTTTTGTAACACTGCGCGTTAAGCACGATAAACTTTGACCGAGCCGCTAAATAGCGAGAAATAAATTTAGAATAGAGATTGGACTTGACATTTTTAAGGCGAGTCAACTCTTTACTAAACCAGGAGGCTTATTGGAGATTGATGGATAGTATAACGGAACACATTCTGTAAAAAGGAGTTCATGGCATTGTAAAAATATCCATGGCACCCACCATGTCAGTGCACATGTAGAGATCGGACCAATCAAATTCAGATATAAAATTATTCAGCCGTCGAAATTCCGCCTTGCGAAAGCAGTGAATTTTCTTTTCTGGGCGATCAGACTTATTCTCCATAGCAGTCCCAATATCGATAGTCACATCAAAAGTAGGATGGTATGGATCTTTGAGTAGCGTCAAGGGCGGGACCCTTACCAAACTGACTCTTGCCGGATCAGAGACAAAGCAGAGGTCTAGCAAGCGATATAAGGAATTTCGTACATAATTGACTTGAGACAACGAAATGTCAAACAAGCCATCATCGTGACGTGCAGTAGTTAAAAGTGTGTTAGAGGATTCAGTTGTGGACCAAATAGCTCCAGTAATGTTCAAATCACCTAGAACAATTAAATGGTCCCTATCCGAATGTCTATTGGAGACCGACTGGATAGCGGAAAGGTGGTTCCAATAAATAGGAAGTTTCGACAAGGGAGGAGTGTAGGAACATGTAATAAAAGTAAAACTACCATTAAATGATAGCTTCACACAAAGGAATTCAACATCGTTGCATTCCTCGAAAGCTAATACTTCAGACGTGAGGTTGGAGTCAACCGCAATGAGGACCCCGCCCCCTCGCCTGGAAGGCCGATCAAGTCTGTACATTGTGCACACAGCTGGAAAAACTTCGGAGCTTAGGATCTCCGGCTTCAACCAGGTTTCTGTGAACACAATCACCTGGGATGCAAAGGGACATTTATTTTGAAAGATAAGATAATTTTATCGGACTTGGTTGTCTCGAATAAAGACAGTAACATCTTCAGATGTTTGAGATGGGTGAAGCCGAGAGACAAATATCTGCCTCGTTGGTGGTACTGCGATAAGGGCATTTGGCAACACAGACTGGTTGGCTGTATTACCAATTTCGGTCGGTAATCCAGGCCTGTCACCGTGGGGAGCATTCGGGACGGGGATCTGAGGGGTCGTTAATTTTGATTTTGACCCGCCAGCGGACTCAACGGACAACACTGGAGCTGCGGTCCCTGTCACGGCACATTCGGAGACCGAATTTTTCCTTGCACCCGACCTCAATATCATAGGAGTTAGATATATTGGGGTCGGGGGCTGTGCCGAGGGAGTCAGCTGTTGAGAACCTGCGTCGAGTTGCAGGGCAGCGGCCAAATGCGGTGTGCAAACCGTGATTTTCTTGCGCTTTGGGGACTCGTTTAACAGCTTTAGGCCATTAAACTTGGAGTCCAGCGCCTTGAGCACCTCATTAGTTTTGCGAAAACTAACAAGTAGCTCTTTGAAACCATTTTTGGTTTGCCGCATGAATGCCATCATTTCCCTTTCAACATCGCGACAAGCCTCACAGCAGTAGCGCAATTCAATGTTTTTAGTAATAATATCAGCCATCCGGCCTGTGCATTCAATGCACTTGGCGTGCACGACATTGTCACACAGCCAGCAGCCAAAACTATGGTCCTCTGCAGAAATTGCTTTCTTGCAGGTTTTCATTACACAGACAACACTAGAAGACATTATAGTGACTTACCACTGTACCAGTCAGAAGTTAAGAGAAAATCAGAGTAGTTACGTGCACTAAGAGAGAGCAAGAGAGCGAGAGTTAGGGAGCTTAAGCCGTCGAGCTGTAATTTCGGCGTAACGGATAAAGCACAAAGAGGAATGCAAAAATGCAGATAAGCAAATCGCTGCACAAAATTAAATTGCAATTAATATAGTTATTAATGCACAAAAACAGCTGCATGCACACGCGAAGTGAAACGGTGAATTATTATTGACACAAGATAGAAGTTTTAAATAAACCCCGGTGGTTTATAGGAAAGATTTTACACAAATACGAGTCGCAAAACAAAAACACGACCGTTCACTTTGAATGAGAAAACGATAATGACCATGAAGAAGAAACGGACTATGAAAACGGTTCCGAACATTTTTTAGGGGATCATCCCTGCTTCCGTTCGTCCAACGAACAGTAGCGGGGGAGCTTCGGAAGTTTCTAGTAGATACGGGGGCCTCTAAAAGCTATATCAAGAGAGAGATTGGATTGCCGACTTCAGTTTCCGCCGACTCTCCTTTCATTGTCGAGTCTATTCATGGGTTTGAAAAAATAGAACTCAAATGCCAGCTTGATATTTTATGTGTAGAAAGCCCTTTTTTCTTATTACCCGGACTTAAAACGTTTGACGGCATAATTGGCCTTGACCTGTTAGCGCAAGTAGGTGCGACCATTGATCTTGAAAGCAATTCTATTAGGTTTAATGGGGGACGAGAGGATCTGCACTTTCAAAAATGCGCTCAGGTTAACTTTACGAAGATTGAGGATATTGTCATGCCCCCAAAAGTGCAAGTAGGTTTTCAGCAGATGATGTCTAGATACTCGGGGGCCTTCGCTGACCCAAACAAGAACACAAATGTTGTAGCGACCATTCGAACAGAGGATAATGAGCCAGTATACTCAAAGCTGTATCCGTTTCCTATGGGTGCTGCCGATTTCGTCAATCGGGAAATCGAAGACCTATTAAAAATGACATTATTCGACCATCTCGTTCTCCTACAATAACCCCATATGGGTTGTGGGTAAAAAGGCACCGACGCTTCGGGATCACCTAATAAACGCTTAGTAGTCGATTTTAGAAAATTAAATTTGAAAACTAATGCCGACAGATACCCAATGCCGAGTATAAATATGAAACTGTCGAATCTGGGAGAGCCAATTTTTCACTACCCTCGACCTTAAGTCCGGATATCACCAGATAGAACTTGCGGAATGGGACAGGAGAAGACTTCTTTTCGTTCAACGGAGGCAAATATGAGTTCTGCCGCCTACCGTTCGGGCTCAAGAATGCCTCAAGCATTTTCAAAGGGCAATAGATGATGTTTTACGGGATAAAATAGGAAGGATCTGTTACGTCTATGTGGATGAAGTTATTGTCTTTTCAGAAACTGCAGAGTCTCATATTTTCCATATTGGAGATGTTTTAAAGAGCCTGCAGGATGCTAACAAGCGTGTGTCCAGGCAAAAGTCACATTTTTACAGAAAGTGTCGATTTCCTTGGTTTTGTTGTCACAAAGGACGGTAGTAGGACAAGCCAGGACAAGGTAAAAGCCATCAAAGAGTTTAAACAGCCAAGTAATTTGTTTGAGCTGAGATCGTTTTGGGCTTAGCAAGTTACTATCGATGCTTTATAAAAGATTACGCATCGATAGCGAGACCTTTGACAAATATTCTGAAGGGTGAAGGTGGCAGGGTCAGCAAATACCGTTCTAAAGGCACTTCGGTGAGCTTTGATAAGCCCCAGCTAAGCGCATTTGACAAGCTTAGAAATATCCTTGCTTCAGAGGATGTTATCCTGCATTACCCAGATTTTACAAGACCATTTGATTTAACAACTGATGCTTCATCCTTTGGCATAGGTGCAGTCCTGTCTCAGGAAACAGGCCTATAACAATGATATCCAGAACGCTGAAGGATAGGGAATTAAATTATGCCACGAATGAAAGGGAGTTACTTGCAATCGTATGGGCCTTGGATAGTCTCCGTCACTACCTTTATGGAAAAACATAAACATATTTACGGACCATCAGCCCCTTATATTTGCGGTCTCTAATAAAATCCAAATTCAAAACTTAAGCGTTGGAAAGCCCGCATTAAAGAAAGCGGTGCAAGAGTTAGGTACAAGCCTGGGAATGAAAACTGTGTTGCGGACGCTTTGTCGCGTCAAAATATTTATGCTTTGCAAAGCTCAGCAGGGGAAAATACTTCCTCACGGCTGTCGATAAATTTAGCAAGTTTGCGGTGATCCAGCCAATAGCATCGCGTGCTATATTAGATGTAAAAATCCCGATCCTTCATTAAATCGATATATTGCGATAATGAGGCATCGTTTAACCCGAAACGATACGATCCATGCTAAAAATCAGTGCAATGTGGATAAAGCAAATGCCCCACCTTTACACAGTACGTCAAATAGTCAGGTGGAAAGGTTCCATAGTACTCTTATTGAAATTGCCAGGTGTCTAAAATTGGAAAGGAAAAAGATGATATCACGCAATTATTTCTTCAGGCGACCATAGAGTATAATAGGTCGTTTCACTCTGTCACAAATAGGAAACCTGTTGAGATCATTCATGCTAGTGCTGACTTAGCCCCGGATATAATTATGAACCTTAAAAGGCACAGTAGGAGCAGTTAGATCGGAACAATCCAGCTCGGCAGAATAGGGTATTTAATGTGGGTGAGAAAGTTTTAGTAAAACCAACAAGAGATTGGGGATAAACTTACACCTCTGTACATCGAGAACAGGGTCGATGCTGATATTGGGACAACAGTCCTAATTAAGGAGAGAGGTCCATAAAGACAATATTCGGTAGGAGCCACCTAAAAAATTGTTTCTAGGCTTACTGTGCCAAGTTGTGATAGAGTCTTACCATCGATTCCAAAATGCAGGCTGAGACGAACGCTCACACAACCATAGTCGAAAAATTATGAAGAAAACTACAAATTAAGGAATTGAATCTCGCCATCTATGCAGTACCTTTTGAGCGAAGTCGTGAAATTTTAAAATTAAACTGAAAATATATTATCTACCTTGACTCTTTTAAAAGTAAATGTTGTGAATCATTCAAGTTGACACTAGTGACCCAAAGGCGATTCTGAAAGAAGGTTTCACAAGGGATACCTTAGACAGCTGCTTAATGTGGCTAAGATAAAAATACTAGCTATTAAGAAATCACTTAATTTGTTAAATTCAATATTTAGTTTGTATGGTAGACAATACGAATTTTCCAATCGCACAAAACAGCCAGATGTAACATGCTGTCACGTCATGGAGTGGTCGACTTAGCGATCCATCATGCATGGTCGCCACCGCAACGAAACGCAAACAGACTCCACTCCCTTTCAAGCCTGCCCTTTCTTCACTAGTTAAACGAAGGGAAAGCCTGCAGCATATAACGGAGATGCAATTGCTAACAATCAGATGGCAGCTGTAGCAGTGTCAACCTGCTTCGCGTTCTGCGTAATGATAACGATTTATCAGGCTTACCTACAGGCGGCGATGCAGAGCCTCGGTAGCGGTGACGCAAATCCTTGCTAACATGGACATGGCCGAGGACGTCCATTTTTAAAAGAAGGGAGTAGTCAACAATACAACGGTTAACTGCACTAAGAATAATTAAGTGCACGACGACGGACGGTACACAAAGTCTTACGACGGACGCTGGTCGACGGCCGTGATCTGTGCGAGCTTGGGTTACAATTAAGTTCTCTTATTATTATTATTACTATGGCCTTATTGCACCGCGACCAGATGTTAGGTCTTTTGTGCCGGCCTGTAGGATTAAGGTAGAGCCTCTATTCCTAGGCTTCTGATAAAGGAGAGCACTTTGGCGAGGTCTATCTCTTCCCAAATCCTGTAGGGGGATAAGTTCACCTCCTAGTTGTTGAAGTCGACGTCTGATTAGTGAGGGGCATTCACATAGAACATGTTCTAATGTTTCTGGCTCCAGCTCACAGAATCTACATGTGTCGATTTCTGAAAGTTTTAATTTCTTAAGGTGATACCTTAGGTTGCAGTGACCTGTTAGGTAGCCTGTTAGAGTGCGAATCTCACTCTTTTTAGATTGATGATGCGTTTGGATCGCGACATCTGGGGACGAGAAATTGTTTGTCTTGTCTCAGCCCTGCACTGTCGGTCCAGTGACGACTTATCTCCTTTTCCTCCCATTTCCAGACCAGTTCCCTTTGTGTCCTTTCGAAAGTCCACAGAATGGTTCAGGGCCGATTAGTGGTGTCATCGCCCCGCGTTTTGCTAGGAAGTCTGCAACCTCGTTTCTATATGGCCTTCATGCCCTGGCACCCAGACCACCGTTAAGGTGTTTTGGAGGCAAGGGCGTTCAGCTGCTGGAAACAGTTTTCTACAAGTCTGGAGGTGATTGTAAAGATGTCAGCGCTATGAGCGCCGCCTGACTGTCAGAGAAGATGTAAATCCGTGCGCCTCACATATTCCTGCGAAGGCATTCACGAGCACAGATTTCTATGGCGTGTATCTCTGCTTGGAAGATGGTTGGGGACTTTCCCATGGCTATGCATTTGTTGAACCTTTGTCCGAAAATACCAGCCCCGGTGTCGCCGTTTTCCAATTTCGATCCGTCAGTGTACCACGTTTGTGATCCACTGGGCAGAGATATTGATTTTGTTGTCCAGTCGTGTCTGGTGTACAGGACTACAGAGAAGTTTCTGTGGAAAACAAGTTTTGGTTTCTGCTCGTCAGTTATACGCAGAATGGGTTCGTTTATTAGGGGTTCGAGTACCCGTAGATGCCCAGTTAGATCACCACTTTTATATCGGTGATGTTTTGGAGGCGAAGTGCCCCAGGCAGGCCTCCTTTTCAGGGCGATGGGTAGAGGAGGGGAATGCCAGTTATAACTCCAAGTGCTGCAGTGGGGCATGTCCGGATGGCTCCCGTGATGCCTATGCAGACCAGTCGTTGTATTTTGGTAAGAGCAGCCGCAGCTGTCTTCTGGGTAGATTTCGTCCACCAAGCAAGAGATGCATAGGTTATGATCGGTTTTACCACAGTGTTATAAGACCAGTAGATCATTTTGGAACTCAGGCCCCATGTTCTACCGAAAAGCCTATTGCACGCAAAGTATGCTCGAGTGGCTTTGTTAGTGGTCTTTTCAAGGTGTGAGTTCCAGTTGAGCTTGGAGTCAAGTATAACTCCCAGGTAGTTAGCTTCAACCGAAAAGTCAATGGTTGATCCATTTAGGGATGGTCTTGTCAGGAGAGAGACCTTTTCCTGGTAAATGGAACTAGAACAGTTTTAGACGGGTTTATGGATAGTCCTTTATCCTGACACCATCTATTGGCTATATTGAGGGCTTGCTGCATGCGGTCCGAGATGGTTTGCTCATGCCAGCCCACTATATAGATGACTAGATCGTCAGCGTAGCCCTGAGTGGGGAACCCTAGGTTGTTGAGCTCAAACAGTAGCTCGTCTATGACCAGAGTCCACAGGAGAGGAGAGAGTACTCCCCTTGAGGGCATCCCCTTGTGGCTGTGATTGAGGTCATGGTTCCTCCTAGGTCTACAGTTATGATTCTGGATTTGAGCATTTCCAGAATCCACCTAATAATGGGTGTGGCGACATTTTACGTACAAGAGAGGCACGGATTGCCTCGTATAACGTGTTGTCAAAAGCTCCTGAGATGTCTAGAAAGGCACCTAGTGCTATTTGTTGAGAGCCAATGGCCTTTTCAATGACTGTTGTAAGGCAATGGATGGCAGTCTCAGTTGATTTACCAGTTTGGTACGCATATTGGTACTTATGTAGGGAAGATGCTTGAGGTTCACTTCCTGATGTGCTGGTCAATTATCTTTTCCATAGTTTTAAGAAGGAAGGAGCTAAGACTAATTGGTCTGTACGATTTAGGCAGTTGGGAATCTTTCTTCCCTACCTTTGGAATAAACACAACTTTTACTTTAGCCCATTTGCTTGGTATGTGTCCAAGCACGAGACTAGCTCGGAATAGACGGACCAAGGGGAGTGCAAATTGGTGCAGTCCCCGCTGCAATAGGCATGGATAAATTCCATCTGGTCCAGGGATTTGTATGGGCTAAAACTTTGTATGGCCCATTGTACGCTATTTTGATGAAACAGTCTAAAGGGCATGTTTCCAATACGTTCTGATAGATAGGGGTTCCCTTCTTTCAGCCCCATTGAGTCTGCCACAATAGCCACGCGCAGGTGTGGGCACTCTCCAATCTCAGAGAGGTAGGTTGGTGCCTCACTTTCTGAGATGGGTTGCTCCATGGCCACGCACCCAGGAAAGTGAGTAGATAGGAGTAGACTACTCGTTTCCTTTGGGTTGTTTGTGTGGGTTCCATCTGGCTTTTCAGCGTACAGATGCCGTTTGAGTGGTCTTTAGAGAGGGCTTTTGTAGCCTGACAGCTTCCGGAGAGTTGAAATCTGCCCGCAGTGTTGGCGCCACGTAGCCCGTTTTGACCTTCTCAGCTCTTTGTTATACAGCGTTAAGGCGGATTTGTAGGAATCCCAAGTGACCTTCCTTTCTCGCCTTATTGAAGAGCCTTCGCGCAGCTTGTTTTAGATCGTCAAGGCTCTTGTTCCACCAGGGAACAGCCCGACTGATCTTACGAACTTTTTGTTCGCAGCTGACGTGATATGCTGATTCAATGTTTGTATGAAGCACAGTAGCCTCACGCTCTAACTCGAGCAGTCTCTGGATTGCTCAAGTTCAAAGCAGAAAAGATCCCAGTTTGTGTTTTTGGGATTTCTAGTGACTAGGCTACATTGCAAGGCACCTCCTATATCAAATCTGATGTGCTGGTGATCTGACATAGTGATCTCATTCGCAACGTGCCAGTTTGAGACAGCGGACAACATATTCAGACTACAGAGAGTTAGGTCGAGGACTTCCTCTCTAATTGCATTGATAAATGTGGGCTCGCTGCCCTGATTTAGTAAACCTATGTTATTACTAATTATGTACTCAAGAAGGTACTCACCTCTTTTGTTGATGTTGCTGCTCCTCCAGACCGTGTGATGCGCATTGGCATCGCAAGCAATTATCCACCGGAGCCGGTTTCTCTGGCAGTACTCTACCAGGGCACAGGTAGCCGCCGGAGGTACATCATCAGTGTCGCCGGGTAGATAGGCAGAGGCCAGCACTGCCTCCTGCTCGCCATGGGCAGTGGGTATTTTAACCCAGACCGCCACCAGGTCCTCAGTTATGAACTGTGAGAGGGGAACAAACGTTAGATTTTTGTTTATTAACAATGCCGCTCTGGGGCGAGGTTGGCCGTTTGCATATAGCAGCTTACCAGATGGGGTGCTAAGCCCCAGGACACGTCCGGCATTTATCCATGGCTCCTGGATAAATGCTATGTCCATCGTAGCAAACCTCTCGCAAAGGACGTCAGACGCGGCCTTTGCATGGTGGAAGAGTTCGCTTGGAGACATCTGAGGTGTCTCCGGGTGTTGGGAGGGTGGGGAAGGAGGACGGGACATTAGTCCGCCCTCTTGCGGCCCCTAGCCGCCATCTTCCGGCCTCGGTTGGTGCGCAGAAGGGCCTCCTCCTCAGGTGTGCGCCTCACACCCTTGTTTACGCGCCCTGTTCCGCGCGTGATGCGCCCGTACAGGGAGGGCGCATAATTTTCCTCGGTGGCATGGGCTCTTGGGCAACTATGGTGCCGCTAGCCTCTGTGCCTGCGCGAGCTGTGCCATCAGCGGCATTCTTTGTCGCAGCCGTGCCCTTTGTTGCCTTGGAGCAGGTGGGCTTCTCCGCTGCGAGAGCAGGAGCCACCGCCTGCGTCTTCGGCTGCGCGCTGGCTTTTGGCTTAAGAGTAGCCGTGCCCCACGCGAAGGACAGCTGGTATGCCAGCGACTTCAAGCGATTGGCCGAAACAGGATCCAGCGCAATCGTGATGATGGCCATGCTTTGCCTCATTTCACGGTGGAAGACACGCCAGTCTCCCACTCGCAGGCCGCTGTTCTGGCCCTCGACGAGCTTCAGGATCTCGTCCGTCTTCATTTCCGCGTTTGGAAGCGGAAAGTACCCAATGAAGACAGCGGCACGTGGAGCCTCTGCCTCTGGGACCACCTTGATGTGGGCGTCTTTCCACAGCCGTAGCTTTGGCACCTCTGTGCATAGCCACTCGGCTGTCTCCGCATTCCCACACGTCACGGCCATCCACCCTGGTCGAAAGGTGCAGCCAGAGAACAACGGCTTCACAGAGCCGTGTCTCAGGGCCATCACTCTCGATAGGATGGCGGACTGAATAGTGTTCATCTGTTCGGTCGTGAGGAGATGCTCAGGGTAGTCGGCAGGGAGTATCGCCATCTTCATCGAGCTGGCAACGTCCCTGTAAGAGGCCATGACACCGACTTGGGGCGACTGCGCCTGTGTTGCCTGCCCATCCGCTGCTGCGGTTGTGGTGGCTGCTGGAGCCTCCGTGGCCTGCAAAACATTTGCAGGATCGCCCTTCGTCTGGGCACTAGGTGCCGTGGTTTTGTACATGGCCCTCTTTTCGACGCCTCTTCTGGGGTCGTGTTGGCCGATCTACCTCTTTTACTGGTGGTAGCGCCACTCCTGCTGGGCATTTCCTTGGAGGGTCCATAGGCTTCTGGGCGAGCCTTTTGGCCTCCTCCATGGGTACGCCGTTCGCAAGGTGTCTGCGCAACCTCTTCCTTGCGGCGCCCGATAGTGCGATCCGCCTTGGTTTGTCATCCTTAGGGAGGCGAGCAGAGTTTCTTCCTCTTCCTTGGTGATGCTGTCGGTGCCAGAGCTTTGTGAACATATGTCCATAGCATCTTCGGGCTCCCGGATGGGTTCGATTTCAATCGATTTGGGGCTGCTAGAGCACCCTGTTTCTTGAGGTTTATTTACAATTGATTCCATAAATTGGTCCCACGAGTAATGAGGAAGGAAGTATCCCCGGGTAGAGCCTCATACCCCGGATCGGGCACTTATACGACCGGAGGTGCCAGGTATCCGGAAGCCACCGTTAGAAGACACACTAACGTAGTGCCATTCATCACAGAGGCACGGTACGGTAACACCGGTGATTACGGGTTTTTCGAGTTTTCCTCTCTAGATCCGCCATATTTAGTCTAGAGCAGAGGCACCTCGAGCAGGATGTGGTTCTTCACCACGTATGGTCGGTCTTCAGTAGTCGGCATGTGGCTGCCAACTCCCACTGGCTGAGTTAGCTTGGCGCGGCGACAGGCACACACGCTTCACTACCAGAGCCTTAGCCTCCAAGTTCTCTCTTACTCAGTGAATCAGTTCTGAGCTGACAGCCAATCAATAAAGGCACTTCCTCTAAATCGATCGATATCATTTTATCAATCGCTGCTGAAGCTACGACCCAGCTATCAGCCTACAAGAGGGAGGTCAGCAACACTATTGTCACTGATCGTGGCCACCACCTGGTCTCGATCTGCACTCCGCATCACCCTGCGGCTACTGAGGCGATCCCAAAGTGACCGGTCGTTGTGTGCAGCAACCAGCAGCAACGCCGACTTCAGAACCAACAACTCCGTGAGCAGCGACGTGCCACGGTGCCAACCTCCTGCAAGAGCTGTGCAGGCGGAGGATATTGTGGGCAACTACGTTGACGCATTATCTCATACCTTATCTTATACAGTCAAGATTTTGAAAAATCGATTTTGTTTTTGCTTGCTTATTTAATAGTTTATACTTTCTTTAATATTCAGTGAAAGCGGCAATGTTATATATTGAATAGTTTTTGAATGGCAACGTTTTAAGAGCAACCGCTCGCACGAGGGTACGGCATTAGGAAACTTTAAACTCATTTTTCTCAAAACTATGTTTTCGAGTCGGTGAACACGATTTCTCAAAACCGCTAAGCCGATTTTGCTCTAATTTTTACACAAGCTCAACAACTAATATTTGCTGTCCTTGATCGAAGCTTTTAAAAAAAATTGAAATTGTAATTTTAGTCAACAATTAAAGACGATTTTTTCTTACAAAAATTAACTTTTTTAAAAAGCTGCCATTTTTCAAAAGTGATGTTTCTTAGTTCCTACGATCAAAACAAGATTCTTTCATACACTAACCGAATCTATTTCACTTTTTGATTTAAGATTATTCTATCGATTGGTATCGTGTTCACCGCGGGACGCTTTTTTCAAGGACCTTTGGGGATTAGCTGCAGGAGCCAAAAAAATATTTGTACAAATAAAATATTTTTCTTTTAACTTTAAAAGATGTTAAAAAGTATAGCAAAACATTAACTCCAATGAAAAAATATTTATCTTAAAAAAATTCCACAAAACTGCATTTTTCCGACAGCCTGACTTTATATAACCCCTTAATACTAACAAATCAATAACACTTAACACTTAAAATGAAAAGTTATTTAATAGAAGAAGTCAGTTAACCTAAATAAGCAGAAAATTAGCACTGCCTTAAAATCAATATCCCAGTATTTAGTTAGAAGGTAAAAGGACCCTAAATTTGTCAATTATATGTAAAATACCAGAATCATCAAAGGTTATCTGCAACCAATTACGCACATCGATAAATTATCACACAGTAGCAATTAAGAGTTACATTTTCAATTGGCCAAACATCTTTAATGTTGGCACTAATATGAGTCATTGAATTGATAACATATTTAACAATTATAATGTAAAGAATGTAATATAACTAGCTGACCCGGCGAACTCCGTTTCGTCATCAGATGGCTTCGTTTTATGTAACATTTCCTTTGGTGATTAAGATGAAGAAACATTTTTTTTTTTGTTTTATATTTAAAAGGAAAAGTTTTATTTCATTTCACAACAGTAATGAATTCATTTCGAATACAAAAATGAAGTGTTATTTAGTTGAACTTTTTAAGTAAGTGAAAGTGAATCCAAAGTAAATACTGAATAGAAGCGTTATACGTGTACGCAAATTATCCGTTTCATTGAAGTGCTCTTTGGTAAACCACATTTTTGTTTTTGGTCTGACGTTAACACAAACAAAGCGGATGGTTTCCCAACTCGTGAACACGCAACGTATAACTGCCCATGTAAAAACAATGATTTTCTAAATTTATCCCGCAAACACTAAGCGATTTGCCTTGCGACTTGTTAATTGTCATTGCGAACGTAAGGCAAACTGAAAATTGCAATCGTTTGAAGTCAAACGGAAGATCAGTCGGAATCATGCGAAAGCAGTTATTGTATTCAAGGATGTGTTGGAGAATATGGCTGGAATCGGGATCACTTCCATCGAACAATGGTTTCAGTGGCTGTGGTGGTGTAAGTAATGGATCCAGTTTGACTTTTCCACTTGCGCAGCACAATCAAGCCGTTTCTCTTTGAACTTTAACGCATTGGAATATCGGCACATAGTCGTCATTGGTCCAATATCTAAATTTTCATCATCACTGTAGTTCGCAGTGGGATTATATTGGAATGTCAAGCGATAGTATGATGCGAATCTTCATGTCCTCCTATTTTGTCTTTCTTCGCTTAAGTTCTGTGAATGCTGGCTTGCATGTCTTGTGCGGCGGCCGATGTTCGCACGTCGTCCTCTAGGCATTTTGGACTATGAACAGAGTGGTGCATTTTACCTCAAATGCACGATCCACATAATTTACATAGCTCAACTTACCACCTAAAGACAAATGCCTGCAGCACAATTTCACGGTGAACACAATACCGGTTTGTCACATAATTCTAACTAAGCAGAGAACAATGAGTAGATGTCAAACAATGTATCACGCGCCGCATGCTATGTATCAGAGATGGCACTATATGTAAAAGATTTTCCCGCTTGAGTCGCGGAAGTATCACGGATGAATCACGGAAGAGTCGCGGATGAGTCGCGGAAGTATCGCGAAAGAATGGCGGAAGAGTCGCGGAAGAGTCGGGGCATCGCGGAAGCATCGCGGAAGAATCGCGGAAGTATCGCAAAAGTATCGCGGAAGAATCGCGGAAGTATTGCGGAAGAGTCGCGGACATATTGCGTCCATCATTTAATGTATCCGTACATTAATCATTTCAGCCAAAACAACACGACGTATTCGTGATGACCTTGAAAGATTCGTCTTTGTAATACCCCATTTGTACTACGCGTTCGCCTGCCTATATTTGCTCATATTAAAAGAGAAAATGAGAAAAGAACACGCACATATATATAGTACACTTTAACATATGTATACAAACGACAGGAAATGTTTGACGAAAATTACCTGACAATAATATCAAAGCAGCCGTTTTAGTTATGTATATAAAAAGAAAATGGGCTATTTGTAGCCTTTTCCCAGCCGTTATCGATTTTTCTCGCCGTAAGAACCATCCTTGGACTTCAACAAACATTTAAAAAAGAATTGGCAAAATTGGTCCAGGCGTTGTTGAGTTTTGCGCTTAGCAACACATTTTGCAATTCATTTTATATATAAGAGAAGATATTACTTGAAAAATATATTTGCAAGCCATACAAAAGGTTTCATAAATAAAAATTATTTTAACGAAGAAGCAATTAAATAAAATTAAAAGCAAATTGTTAAATAAAGAATTTAATATAATAAAATAAAAGAAAAATTGTACAAATAAATATAAATATAAAGCCATAAGAACCAGTCCGTTGCAAATTGTTAGTTGCAGAAAATATTATATCGAATAAAATAAATATAGTCCACTAAATGTTTAATTGCTACTATAAACTGCAAAATATACTCACAATCTTACGGACGCTAGGTAGAATATTCAAACAAACATGAATGTTTTGGAACATAAGAATAATTATGGAATCTGTTTATTTCTGTGTATATAAACCGAGAACCGTAAATTGAAATATGTTATCTAATAGCTAACTGGGGTGCATGGGTGCACATCAGAGAACTGCAAGAGTCCACCGGCACTCAAGGTGCACCGGGTAAATGTAGGGTGATTCTGGCACCCTGGTGTTTTTGCCACCGGACAACTGAGTATAATTGCGAGCCTCGCAATAATGCATAAGTGTGCCGCACCATGCATCAATATAGTGCAGGTAGTTTTTGAACAAGCGTGTGAGCGCATGCCGGCGCGTTAGCGTCGCAAGAAGGATGGGTGAAAAGAAAACAAAAACAAAGGCAAAAATTTTATTGAGTGCGTTGCGTATAAGGGGTTTCTTTTGCAAGCCTTTGCTTGAGTTGTTCTTTTACTACCTGCTGCTCCAAATGCGTCGCTAAATAAAACAAATTATTTCTATTGATCTTACATTTTATTTAACATATGAATGTAATTTTTGCTTCATTGCATATTACTTAATTTATAATTATTCATTAGCAAACATATTGATATATTTTTTTTGCTTTATTGCAAATTTCTTATTTTAAATTATTTATTATTTAACATACTTAGTTTTTGCTTCATTGCATATTACCTTATTTTTAATTATTTATTATTTAACATGTTTTTGTAGCTTCAGGTCGTTTTATAAATTTTTTTTAATTTTTTATTTAAATTTATTATAATACGAATGGAGAAAAGTAAATTATCAACAGTTTTAGGTCCTAGTCTATTTCTTTTCTCTGTAATTACATTGCCCGCTAAGGAAAAACTGTCTCGGCCGCTAAACTGCTCGATGGTATAGTAAGAAGTTGCAATGCTAACTTAGATAAAAGAGGATAACAATTTTCCTTGCTTTTCCACCATTCAATGGGTTCGAAGTCCTCGCTTAAAGAAACTCTCTCTGTACAGTAACTTTCTATTTCCTCCAAAGGCGTTTTAGAACTGTTTTAGAAAAAGCCACCAGGTGAGAAAAGAAAAATTGGGTTTTGGCACAAACGTTTGATTCTTAGAGTTAGTTGCCAATTGACAAATTGGACTTGCTGGACTTGATTCATTACACGAAAACTATTGTTACTGGGAAATTCGCACGTATTGTATTGTAATTAAAATTATTCATTTTTCATAACAGAAATATTTTGTTTGTATTATATACTCATGTTCCATAATTCCAGCAGGAGGATATAAAAATGCAGCTTTGTGCCAAATACTTAAGTTTTCTTTCCAAATCGTATTCACATTAATTAAAATTCTTTCCTTAAGAACGGATATTGGTGAAATGTCTTCAGCGTTTGGTTCGCAAAGTGTTTTAATTTTCGCAATAGATGGTAAAACAAAGCATAGTGAAGGAGGACTGCACGTTTGTAGTTCTTAAACAAGTGAAAGCTACAGTCGAGTGTGACCGACTGTAAGATACCCAGTACCCAAAGAATTGTGGGTGAAATTAAACAGCACATGAACATGGAAAAAGGAATATTGACAAATGAAGACACTCAAAAGAGACAAATGTTGCTAGGAACATGTTGGGCAATTCTTAAAAGCGTTGCTAGGAACATGCTGAGCAACACCCAACAAAGACAAATGCTGCTAAGAACATGTTGAGCAACACGCACGCGCTCTCTCTCTCTCTCAAATTTTATTTTTAATCACTTCTATGTTTATCATCTGATTTTACTCAACACTTTACTCAGAACACTTCCACGATTGCCTACTTATTAAGACTATCTATTTACTTTACGCCGAAAATCACGCGTATGGCTTATATACCGTTTTTATTATTTTCGGGGGCGGAAGTGGGCGTGGCCAAATTTTAAAACAAACTTGATCTGCGTACAACAGATTCCAATGTTGCCACCAAATTTGGTAACTCTAGCTCTTATAGTCTCTGAGATCTGTTGTTTCACACGGACGGACGGACGGACGGACAGACGGTCAGACGGACATGGCTAAATCGACTCGGCTGTTGATGCTGATCAAGAATATATATACTTTATGGGTTCGGAAATGCCTCCTTCTGCCTGTTACATACATTCTCGGTTGGCACTTACTTATAATACCCTTGTACCCTATGGGTACCGGATATAAATTATAAATTCTCTCGAAATCTTCAAGCAAAACTACTATTTTTCTTAAAGTACATATTGTAACGAGCTGATTCTTTGGGTTAGCTCGCACTGATTGTGTGCGGCTAGCTCAGCCGAGATCGTGTGCTCGTCCCACCAAATTTGTATTATGCGTGATTGCCCGCCCAGAGAGAACGCTTTCGGGTTAATTTAATATTACGGCCTTTATTGCACTTCACTTGGATGCTGTTAATACTAATTCTGCTGCGTCCTGCTCCTCCCGGGTGCGGCTGTACGCCTTCCTCGCGGATCGCTTGGTTGCCTTGCTGCCGAAGCTAGCAGGGTGTATCGCCCAGCCGAAGCCTAGCCACCCCGAACGCCCACTTCGCGACCTCACCGCAAAGCTAGCAGAGTGTATCGCCCAGCCGAAGCCTAGCCACTCCGAACGCCCACTTTGCAGCTTCAAGTACCGAGCTAGCAGGATGTATCGCCCGGCAAAGCCTAGCCACCCTTATCGCCCGCTTGGCACCTTGGTCTGGGATATCGTCGACACGGTGTATCGCCCGGAAAAGCCTAGCCACGCGCGCAACTCCCACAACTTGCCTCCACTCGATCGTTGATCTCTCCCGTTGGTCCTCGCTGTAGGACCTCGCTGTTCCTTCAGCTGTTGACTCCTTGTCTTCGTAATCTCTGCACGCAAATGATCTCAGCTTTGTAGCCTCAGTCTGGAAAGCTTGCCACTTCAAGCTCCCAAACGTCTTGACTTTGCAATCTCGATCTTCTTCGCGGACTTGGTTTAACTTTCTTCGTTGACGCACTCGCTCTAATTCTCGCACACGTACTGATTTCTGTGCGCAGGCGTCCTCTGCCTTTATAGGCTCCGCCAGTACCGTTATCCTCGCCGGCGTCGGTCACGCCACCCGGTCCAAAGTCCAGCGCATCTCGCGTGACCGGGTCCAAAGTTCACCCGAGACCCGCTATATTAACGGCGTCTCCTCCTTGCCGGCCAAAGTCCACGGACGGCGATCACGCCACTGAGTCCAAGGTCCGCCAGAGTCCCGCTATATTAGCAGCGTCTCCTTTGGCGGCCTCGCAACTCCCTGCCCTCTCTTCTGCTGCTGCTGCCGCTGTTATTAACAGCGCTGCTGCCCTTAGCAGTACGCATCTCCTGCACACTGCTTTGTGGGGAGTTTCAAACACAACTCCTCACAATATATTAACGCTAATCAGTTTTGACCTCCCTCAGAGTCACCTAATATTTGATTAACTGTTGTCCAATTATCTACTATAGAATTAAGCATAGTATAATTTGAATTCCATCGAGTAGGGCAAGAGTTGTTTAATGTTGTGTTAAGCCGATGTTGGAAATTTGCTTTTTAAAATATTTTACGATTTTTTACATGAGTGTAATATTTCTTGTAGCTCATACGATTCTTCAAAGGATTTTTCTAGAACATTTGAAAGTAAGTGGCTGCTGCAATTCAATCGTATATTCTGCGTCAATGCTTTCTTCATATTTGATCCCCTATCTGTGATGAATTTAATATTGGCCATGTCCTCAACATCAAATTGTGCAAAATAGCTTTTAGTTTCTTAAGAATATTTTCACCTGTCGATTTTTGAAGTCCATCGATTTCAAGCCCAGGATAATGTCATAAAATTTTAGGTCTTTTAAATAATGCAGTTTCTGTTCACGTACTGATCTGTCCACATATCAAGCGTTGCCGATACTCCTCCATTATCCACTGCTTCTTTTAGTTCCTTGGATATCATTGTCCGCTTTTCTTCCGCATCTTTTTCCGCATTTCGGCTTAATGTCGTTGCGTCCGGCAGTAGGTCATCAACATCGACGTTCGCCCCATAAGCAGCGCCAATTTGTATAAAGAATTTCGCCAGATTGCGAAATCCATTCCCGCTCACTGCGGAAAACGGGCGACAATCCTGAACAACCCATTCGCTGCATTTCTCAATAGCTATTTTTGTCAGAGCTAGAAACTTTTTGCTTCCATGGGTTGTCTTAAAGACATACAACATTTGTGTCTTGACAAATTTAAAGTTTGGTTAACAACAAATTTCAGCACTTTTCTGCATGTATTGCAAAAATCCAGCCTTCAAGGACAGTTTGGTCTTCTTGTATGATATCACATAATATTGTCCAAATAACACTTTTGCCCTTGTGAGTTGGAGCTACGGTGTAATCGCCACGTTCTATTTTACTTTTAATTATTTCCGCCGTCATTATAATTGTCTCCGCAACAAGTTCAAAGATGCACTGAACTTGAACGCAAAGAACAGATCATGCAAAAGCACCATGGTGATTAAAAACAAGTGGAAAAGCTACAGTCGAGTGTGACCGACTGTAAGATACCCGGTACCCAAAGCATTGTGGGTGAAATTAAACAGCACATGAACATGGAAAAAAGGAAATGTTGACAAATAGAGACAAATATTGCTAGAAACATGTTGAGCAACACTCAAAAGAGACAAATGTTGCTAGGAACATGTTGGGCAACTCTCAAAAGCGACAAATGTTGCTAGGAACATGATGAGCAACACCCAACAAAGACAAATGTTGCTAGGAACATGTTGAGCAACACGCACGTGCGCGCGCTCTCTCTCTCTGTATGAGCGCCCAGTCGGACCTTGTAGAACGGGTTGTAAAAAAAAAGGTTCTGAAACGGTTCTATATGCTGCCAATTCTAACTCAAAAATTGCCAGAACTATGATATAATACATATTAGATGTATGCAATAACATGTGTTCTTTTGTTGGTTTATTAGAAGCGAAGAAATGAGTCATAAAATAAATATTATGTGCAACTTTCGCTTCTCTAAGAATGCATAAATATACGTTTTTTAAGTAAATTACCCGAGCGCTTCCCGAACAGTCGGCTTTTTTTCTATAGCTTCGGGTCCGAGCAATCCTCGCTTCTTAAAACGCATAAATATGCGTTCTATCCAAACCAGCATTTGTTATTGCTTTTTATTTTCTTTCTCTTTCATATAAGTCCAAACGTCGCTTCTCTTAGAACGTTTAAAGATGCATTATTTCGGAAACCAGCATTTGTAACGTACATAAGAGAATAAAAGAAAAGAAACTCACAAAGAAATAAGAAGAATGAAAAAAACACGCGGTTGGTTTTGCGTTTTCTTTTGTTACTTGCTTTAGTTGCATTAAGAAGTTTGCTTGACATTGTGAAATTCATTTTAGTAAGTATGCAAGGTAAGAAACCATATTATATCTATTATTAAATAAGATAATTCATTTCAGTTTCAGATATATAAACAACATAAGGTAAGCCATTGCCATAATAAAATAAATAATATATTACTTTTATTTCAGAACTGGTATGTATACATAAATATACAAAATATAATATTTATCATTTCAGATTTCGTGTATTTATAGTTCATAATATTATAATTTTTTATTTCAGATAATATTTGCGTTTTATTGTGAGTGTATATAATTTTAGTTTCCCATTTATTACACTTATAACGTTATTTAACTATTGCATCAAAAACAATATTATTATTTTCAATATAATTGCAGGCTTTCTTCATTAATCACATAAAAAATGTATTGTGCGATTTATTTAACCTACATGTATATTATACACACCTGTTAAAAGCAAGAAAATACACGTTTTTAAATACATTTTTATTGTTGTTTTAATGGTTATTAATACATTCTCACCAAACGGTTCTTTATGAATGCTACATATGGGTTCTTTAAGCCTTCCTTCATAACAGTTATATAACTGTCATCAATGGGTTATTTTGAACCGGTATTTTGCATGAAAGGTACATTGCTACAGAACCGTTATTGATGTGTGCTGCAGATGGGTTATATAACGCATATTTTAGAAACTAAAGTTGGAAGCGAAACCCGAAGATTGCCGAAGTGTAATATACGTTATTTATATGTTGAAGAACTGTTGCAGCATACAAAAAAGAACAGTGGTTTCCTTGTTTCACCCCATATTAATCTGAAAGGAAGACTGCAAGTATTGAGAATGCATTCTTTACTGTCAAGGAACGCATAGAAATGTGCTTGCTGGAAGCGACCAGGTCCGACTGGGCGAGAGCGTAAAATGCGTGTGTGCTATGAGTGCCAGCACCATGGATAAGGTTCACCCAGTTCAGACAAACAGATGTATGGCCTCTGCGTTGGCCATAGATAAGAGTTAAATTAGAATCCAAGGTCGTATAAAAGGCGGAAACCTTTTAAATAAAATCAGTTTCTTACAAAACTCACGTGTATAAGTTTTGTTATTGGGACAAAAACTATAAGAGCGGAAGCCCCAGGCTGGGGACAGCATTCTAATCCGTTGCATGCAGATCAAGTTTGTTTTAAAATTTGGCCACGCCCACTTATGCCCTCGAAAATCATAAAAAAAACGTTATAAAAGCTAAAGTTGAGATTTTCGGCTTAAGGTAAATTTGAGTAAAATCGGATGATGAACATGGAGTATTAAACAATAGTTTCTGTGTATGCTTCTTCTTTTATGTTGAGAGCACCAATGCGTGTTGCTCAACATGTCCCTAGTAACATTTGTCTTTTTGTGTGATGCTGTTTTCGATACCAGGTATCTCACAGTCGGTCACACTCGACTGTATCTAATCTAACACAGACGCAGACTTTGGTTCCGGATATCTCACAGTCGACAGTAGCTTTCTTACTTGTTAATACCTGAGAAGGAATAGTTGGAATTCGTTTAAGCTTTTAAGATATTTAATTGCTATTTTAAAGTACGTTTTAAAATTCTTGGAAGCCATTTCCGCCGGAAGTACTAGAATTAGAGACTGGTGTGTGTTATTGTCATCAGAGGTGACTACTAGTGGGACAACTGGAAGTTGGAGACTTTACAGAATCCTTTTTTTCGTTCGTAAGTTTTAGTATATTTTTAGAGAGTAGAATCTATGGGACCACCTCTACCAGAAAATAATATCAGCGGGCATTTCTTTTATACCCGGTACTCAAAGGGTAGGCGATTTTCGTCTTTTTTTTTTGCATTCATTCTCTCTTGTCGATTCCGATTTTGCTTCTTTTTTTAATTGCTGCTCTCTGGATGGAATAACATTAGTTGACAGTAGGAGGTAGCCAATATCCCAGACTTGGGTTTTACATGCATCACATTTCGGCCATGGTGGATAAAACCAAGGGTTTGCTTAGACTTAAAAAGGAAGAATAAATATAGAATATTTTTCTTTGTTTTCTTTGAATGATGTCTATTTTATTATATAGCTTCTATTTGAATTTAAACTCTTTTTAAAACAAATATTAATCTGTATAATCAAAGTTTACTTATCGTCTTAGGATGTTGTGATCGTTATTGGATTCGTGACACCCCAGACAACGTCATTATCCTCTTCTTCGTCGTGACCCCAACCCTGATCAGCTTGTGTATTTAGAAATTCGTCATTGACGTTTAATAAGTTAGCAGCGTCAAAGCGGCTACTGATAGACTCCGTCGTTGTATTTTCGTTGGTTTTGTTTCAATGACCGGCTCCATATCCTTGAAATAGTCAAATTCGGCCAACTCTGAGCCGACGACAGCTGAATTCATTAATTGCACTTGTATATCCAGTGCACTAAGATCATCGATAAGCTGCGTACCCGCCTTAACTGCCACACTGGATAATTTTGAGCTGGCTATACGATAAGAGGCTGAATGGGAGGAGGCTAAAATTGCTTGGGTTGACGCACTGTTGCTGGTGTCCACATTTTTGAATCAAACTCACTGTGGCTGGCGTTTTCTTCCACTCTTTGCTGCTTGTCATGTAAGCGCAGCAACTCATCTGTTATATCCCAGTCTGACCAAATATCATCTTCATCCCCGTTTACTAAGGTTTTTCGTGAGCTCCGCCGACGGGACTGATAGACCTGTTGCTGGTATCCAGGGAGGATTTCTCATTTAAATTGGAATCTTCCTTGACATCTTCACCTCCGTCTGGACTTAAGCGAAGCGCTAGAGGATCTATATTGCTCGCGTCCTCGGCTGGCAAGGGACTACCAGAGACCATAAAGTCATCCTCCTCTACATTGTCGGAGCTGCCGGTCATCAAGGGGTTATAGATCGGGGCTCTGGTGCAGAACTTTGTCTATCTGTGGAGACAGCAGCATGTGGCCGACCATCTGAGAACCATCTCCGGCGATCATCGCTACTTAGAACTTTGTTAGCCCCAAAATGGGAACCAAATCAGCCATGCACTTAAGCGTTTTAGCCACCAAGACGTCATTCGTGTCATTCATACCAAGCTGCAAATGTGGCAGAATCTCAGACAGCAACTGTTCATCGCTTAAGAGACGAACATAGTCCATAAAGTAGTCGAGGAGTATTAAACGGATCTGAGCATCCCGCAGACGAAACATCTTCAGTATTTGTGGAAGCAAATATTGGACATAGATCTGTGGAGAAAACAACGACGCTGTTTTTCTATCTGTGGCGGCCCTTGTACGAAGGACATTGGGTGTCACAAACTGGTGGGCTGTTGGATCCAGTAGGACCATCCTAGATAACAAATCGCTCGCTAGTTGCGAGGCCACCATATGCTCATCAAAGCAACGCAGGCGTTCGGTCAAAGTCGCAAAGAAATTCTGTCGTTCCTCAACAGACTTAAGCGGCAGTTCAAACAGAAAGGAATGTATAATTACAAATTCGTGGTTAAAGAACGGATGCAGTAAAACAGCTGAAAGCCTCGGCCTTAGCTCACTGTTTTGGTGTTTCATATGTGAGCTGCAGTACTCTCGAAACTCGTGTAAATGTGGGGTGACGTCCCTTGTTCTATTTTGTTTGTCAAGGACCTGTTCGCACAGACTAGCAAACGCAAACTGCTCAAAGTCTTCGCCACGGTTGTTTGGATCCATAAACGAACGTGCCAAATCGATTAACTCTTTGTTCACCTCCTTGGCCTTCCACACATATTCGAATCCAGCGAGACGCCAGCTGCCACTGTCCGTCACATAAATGGAATGAGTACATATGTTTAAGTGGCGAGCCATAGCTTTCTCAATCAAAATATTAGGCTGCACAGTATTGTGCGTAGACCAAGGCAGATTTGAATGCCACTTTGCTCAGCCAGAACCTCATTTAAGGGCCGAACTCTCTCTGTGGCTAGATGCTTCTTGCCAGATTGTTCCCAGGTAGCTATATATTTCAATATGTATGGATGCCGGTAGACCATAAGGTTCTGAAAGAAAAGCATTTGGTAAGTTAATTGACTTTCACTTGTGCCTTTTGTACCTTTATGCACCTCTCCATGGGGCCAGCACCCTCGGCCCACAGCTGACCACTGACAAAGACTTCACCCTGGAATATCGACAGGAGCAAGCCACTGTTACTCCCTCTTCATTGGAGGCTGCCGAAGACTCGGCGTTATACAACGTCCAGAAATCATTCGTCTCCACCGCACTCTTTTCAATAATTAAACCCCTCAATTTGCTTCCTTCATTTCCCATTGTTTTCTGGAGAACAGCGTGACCGCACCGATAACGATAAAAATACTAACCAACCTAACAGTAAGTACCAAAACCTACCATTTCAGTTTTGCAAAATACCATTTAATAGCCTTGTTCCACTGCTCCGTTATTTCGAAAATGGACCGTCGGTTGTTCCATAGCTCCATCTACATTATCCGGCGACATGTGAATAGGACGAACAGCTAAGCAGGCGTTGTTGCGTCCACAACTTTTAAACGAAAATAATAGCGCAATTTTGGAAACCTTGACAAACAACCTAGAAGAAGAACGCCCACAGCCCGAGCCAACTAATAGCTCCAACGACTTCGACGGCCATCCGGAAACTATTAGAAAAGCCATATCAAATTATATAAAATCAAAGCATTTATAAATTTTACTAAATGTTTCCTTTGTTATTAAAAGTTATATTAATTTTTTAATTATTATTCATTATATTTTTTCTCCAACCGATCCAAGATCTTCTCTATTCTCTTCAGAGTGTTCGCGCACCGCTCTACTGCGGCATTAAGGTTGCGACCGAGGTTGACAAGTAGCGGCTTCGAAAGGAGTCAGCTCACCTTTGCGACGCTGGCGACGCTACGACCCAGTCGATGTCGTGGCCTCATCCGAATGGAAAGATGTGTCCCAGGACTCATTGCTCTCCGTATACTGGGTGTTTCCTGTGCTTTCGGGAGCTGAAGATTCAATAAAAGCATCAAACGACGAAGTAGCGTTGCCGCTATCTACAAATGGATTTAAGATTGCGGAAGATTACAATCATTAGTCACTGATTTTTCTTAAAACCACATTTATATACCTGTACTTTCATTCATAAACTTCGTAATGTTCATCGACTTGAAGTTGCCAAGAATCCGATGCACTTGCTGAAAATATATCCACTTTCAAGGTGCTCCTCCAGTGGTACCCTGCTCTTTAATCTCATTTCTAGAATACATATACTTTATTAATAAAGGTTCCAATTAATTTTGGTATAAACGTACTTGTACTTCCTGGTCAGGTTATCTTTTTTTTGTTCTTACGTCCTTCCACTCCACATCTTCTAGACCGGCTTCAACCAACTTCTCGGCCATCCTTTGGTATATGTGGTTGTTTTTTTGTGGCGACCGCATTGGAATGATGTTTTCCATCCACAAGTCCAACACTAGGGCATTATGATGCGGCGCCCAAGTGATTGAGCGTTTGCGTTTCCTTCCACTCATCTTTATCCAAAATAAATTAATATTTAAATAGGGATGTCGGAAATATATCAAAATATCGATATATCGATATTTTTCTCTTAAAAATTTATTATCATCGCGATATTTTTTGGGCAAAAAAAGACGATTTTAGCGATATTTTTCTATGATATTTCCGATTTTTTATGTTTGGTCACTCTTCAGCCGAACGAGTTTTTCTTAAAGGTCTGTACGCAGATGCTCGAAAAGTGTTCCAAAGCAGTGCGAGAGAGCGAGAGGGTGACTATTGACCTCTCGTTTTGACTGAATGCTTGGGAACACTTTTCGAGCATCTGCGTACTAAGCTATAAGCTTATAGCTTAGTACACAGATGCTCGAACAGCGTTTTTAAGCAGTGAGAGAGAGCGAGAGGTCAATGGTCGGGAAACACTTTTCAAAAGCCTTGTTTTGAAGGCCGGTACGCAGATGAACGAACAAGATACCAGAAAAATACCAGGTGGCGCGAGGGAAGACTTTTGGTATTTCCAGAGCGGGGTGACGAACAGAATAGCAAATTTATTAAAACGGCCTGTTCTCAACTATTGGCATCTCACTCTATCTCTCTTTGCCGCGCTTTAATTGAAGTTTTCACGAGTTAAAGGCATTTCGCACGCATTGTATTTACATTTATATCCCGAAAAACAGTTGTTAATTTGTTGCGTTAATTTGTTTCGTTAATTTCTTAATTTGTTTGGTTCAAAAATATGGAAAACGCTAAATTAACCAAGATGCAAATAGCAGAACAATGGACTTTACCAAGGAAGAGACAATCCTGCTTATTCAGTTAATTGAGGCCCAGCCAATAATTTGGGACTCGGGCCACAGTAAACATTACGACTCCGTTCACATAAGAAAGGCATGGGAGGAAATTTCTGTCATTGCAAACAGCTTTTATCGTAGCTTCATTGTTAAACATGTTGACTAACTTTATATTTCAAATAAATTATTTTGTCAACAAACACAGCTGATTTAAGATTGGTATGGCCGCATCATTTACCTCCCAAAAATACCTAAGAGCGTTTTAAGAAGCGGTCACACTGGAAAAGATTAAATCTGTTTGGGGTTGCGAACTGTTCGAGCATCTGCGTACTAACCTTAAATCATTAAAAACAGATTTGTTTGCGAATTAATTAAAAATTAAAAACAAGTTCAAAAGTATGTAATTTCATGAATTATACTTTAAAACAAGGGTTCAAATGTATGTAATCAGTCTTTATCAATAAAATTGAAAACAAAGGGCTGTGCCATATCCTTAATAATTTTGTTATTTTATTTATTTATTTATCTAATGCTAACAAATAGTATTTAATAAACTAAGCGCTAACAGTGGTTATTTTTGGAGCCATAGCAGCTTAGGCCTTCGGCTCGGGGCTTAAGTTGTGGGTTTACTGTGAGATTATTTACATATTTACAAGATTATACTATTTATGTTATCCTTAGATTCTAATTGTATTTACATTGATGTTTATTTATACTTTGTGCATTATTTTTGAACTTTTAAGGAACTCTATGATGTTGTGGGAGTTTGAGTTTGAGGGATTGGCTATTATTTTCTTATTATTTTTTATAAAAGACCCAAATTTACAGCAATAGGACACCATTTTTCAAATTTAGGTAAACATTAAAAAATATCAAAAAAGATCGATATATCGATATTTTTTATGGTATTTCTTAATATCATCGTGTGATATTTTCCAAACAGCAAATATCATCGATACGATATTTTTTTAAAATCCAACAACCCTATATTTAAAAAAACAATTAGAAAAAATTTAGCTTATAGCCTAGTACTAAGATCAACGAAAACCGCTTACGGAATTTCGTGAGCGAAATTGCGATATATTTCGTTCGGGAACCAGTGTGACCGAAGAAAACAAAGAAAATGGTCAGAATCGGTCAAGATCGGGCACACTGACTTGTATTTCCAGCTGTGTTTTGTAAACAAACTTTATAAATAAACTTTAAAAAGAGAAATTAATTTAACGAACTTGATTGGACGTATTATTAATGTAATGTTCCGTAATGGAGTTGAAGGCAAATAATAGTGGCGCTACCGCCATCGCCGCCAATAAAAAAAATATGCAATAAAATTGTCAATAAAAACACAGAAAAAAGTTAATTTATGTACTAAATTGCATATAATATGGCTTGCCTTTACGATTTTTATCAATTCCACATTATTCTCACGGCTGTCGAAGCGCTACAACCTAGCAGCGATTGCCTCCTCCCCTTCCTCTACATGCTGCTTACGAAATATATGCAATTGATATAATTCGCTTACGGAATCACAGCTGTTTATTAGTGTCTATTGCCAACCGTTTTACCCGGTTCGCTCACGGAATTCCGTTCATCTTAGTACCCGACCAAACGAAATACCACAAAATTCTTCTTCTTGCTCTTTTCGTTCTTTTTTTTTATATGAAGTTTTCCGTTTATGGATTTTTTTCGTTCATCTTAGTACTAGGCTTGAGTTGCAAGTTTTCAATCACCTGTGTTTAGAAACGGCACTCACACAATATCATCGATAATCGATATTTTCCGGTATTTTTTTTTTAGTATGTATAGAAACCTTCGGGGCGAATGGTGGATGGATGGACTGTCGATTTTGAACGGACCATTTAAAACCTATGTAAAATAATTCTCGAGAATGGAGCTGAATGTAGCAGTGGAACAAGGCTATAAGACCATTAAAAGAATACATAGAAATGTCCTTGTATTTTCTTTTAAATACATGAAAAAAAGGCGTCCCACTGGTTTTATAATGGTTTTTACAATGGGTGCAAGCTATTTTGTAGTTTTGTTTTCTTATGTTGAAATTAAATAGAGAAGGTCCGACGCCGCGCGTTCCAGATGCTCTTCATGAATTCAAAAAATACCACTAAGTACCATGAAATTCTGTAAATATGCAAGTATGGAATTCTAAATATACCAGTATGTTCAACATAATTTGGGTGTTCCCTATACGTCTAATACCCAGTTTACACTGGGTCCGCAGCAGCATCAACTCGAAAAAGTCGCAACTTTTTCCCCCATAAGATGTGCATGTGCTAGAAAGAGACAGGAAAAAGTCGCAAGAGCGAGCTGTTGCGAGCCTGACATAGTATATTTTTAGTATATGTAGTATGTTGTCTAATATTTAGGTAATTTTAAATTGGTGCTTTTGAGATTTTCAGCAATAAGAAGATACGTTTTACTATTTGTCTTCCTCTTCTCACTCGGGTTGTTTACTTTTGAGAGTCGAACAGCTGTTCGCTTAAGCGGACTGGCAGTCTTAACAGAGCCGCAACAACTTTTCGTGACTGTTACTTTATACCCTATTACTAAATAGGGTATAAGGCCCCGTTTCCATTACAGTTGCTTATTCCAATTCTGCTTTTCCAGCTGCTTTTCGTGGTTTTGTTCGATAGTATCGATTATTTCAGTCTTTTTCTGGCTATCGATGTGTGATTTTGCCCAACTTTCACCACTAAAGCTTAGTACGCAGATGCTCGAACAGTTCGCAACCCCAAACAGATTTAATCTTTTTCCAGTGTGACCGCTTCTTAAAACGCTCTTCGGCATTTTTGGGAGGTAATTGATGCGGTCATACGTATTTAAAATAAGCTGTTTTATGTTTGTTGACAATATAATCCATTTGAAAGACAAGGCAGTTGCACAGATTTGCAGCTTCGTTTTGGAATATTTTATCTGCGCACAATGGCCACCAACACCGTGGCCCAGATTCTCTCGATCATGTACAAACGCCTCTTTTTTCCCTAATAGTTATCCAACATTCTTTCCTGGATCGAAAACGAGGACAAGGGCTCTACCGGCGGCTGCTGGTAATTCTGTTTGTACCAAATGGAATTCACCACCATCTGGGAGGTTGCCGTAGCTACTCCTGTTTTACTGGTGGAATGATTCGCTGGAGGCTGTACATGTCCTTCTCCAGATCGGTAATAAAGGATTTGTCCAGCCAGACACTGCTCTAGCAGCAGCGGGCGCTGACCGTCGCCTCAGAAGTCTTCATCTCAGCCCCGAGCGTGACATCTCACCGTGCTCACCAAAGTCATAACCAAATATGACATCGAGGAGCTATTTCCAGACCTTTATTTATGCAAATATTTTTATATTACCTAAATCCCTTATTATTGAATTTGCCTCTACCAATTAAATTACTACAACTTTATCTCTTCTAAACTCTTGGGCTTGGATTTTGTGTAAATTATTGTTCTTGGCGGGATCTTTATTTTTGAAATGTGTGAAGAAACGGTAAGTGAGAGTGAGAGGCCAATAGTTGAGAACAGGTCGTTTTAATAAATTTTTATTCTTTTCGTCACCCCGCTCTGGAAATACCAAAGTCTTCCTCGCGCCGCCTGGTATTTTTCTGGTATTTTGTTCGTTCATCTGCGTACCGGCCTTTAAAACAGGGCTTTCGAAAAGTGTTTCCCGACCATTGACCTCTCGCTCTCTCTCACTGCTTAAAAACGCTGTTCGAGCATCTGCGTACTAAGCTTAACTTGGAAGCAACTGCTGATCGGAATAAATAAAAGTAGTAAAATTTGCCGCCAAATACAAATGGACGACAAAAAAGGTAAACAAATAAAGAAACTAATAACATAAATGAATATTAACCATTCGTATTAACAGCTAATCGATTCAATTGGGATCCAATTGCAATACAAACCCTCCAGGATCTATGGGAGGAGAATATAAGTTAACTAAGTTAACCGAGCGGCGGCAATGACCGTTCGATCGACAGCTCGCTCCGGCCAAAACTGCTGACACAGTGTCTGGCCGGATGCTCGTGCATAGCCGGCAAACACAGCATATTTGCGTGGCCGCTATGATTCCAATTTTTGTTAGCTTTTAAGTTCAGTTCATTTTCGATATTCAAGGAATAAAGAACACAAGTTCTGAAATAACTCCGGCAACCGCCGTATAACTTTTTATTAATTAAACACTGACTGAGTCTCTAGGCCAGCAGCGAACGGAGGGCAGTTACCCTTCCAGCATAATCTTCATAACTCTACAAGAGAAGAGGAGATAATCAACTGACTACCGGCAGCCAATCGAGAGCTGCTGCGTGGAACCTGGACAATCAACATTTCCAGGGATTACATCAACTTTGATCATCGGCCAACCGGCTACTTACTGAGGACTGCAGCGAGGGACTCTTCTGCAGCTACCCCGATTGAAGTTTTATTATAATTTATAGATGCCCTACGAGGTATCAGAAAAAATTCTCATATACACAAAGAGATGGCCGAAATGTTGAAGGATTGTGGACCGTCTCATGCGAAAATAAAGCGCAAAATTGCAATTCATGTTTTCCATTTAATGTCCTTTATATTTCAATGGTTAAAAGATTTAGATGCGAACTGGCTAAGGTCGGACCCTCAGGCGGCTCTCCCTCAACGTGGGAGCATTTCGATCGTCTAGCCTGCATCCTTCAAGCATCCAAAGCAACAGATTTTGTTGCTATCGACAGTACTGGTAATATACTTAACATCAATTCTTAAAATAATAACTGAGTGCATTCATGCTTTTCAGATTTTTCTCCTCTCACAAACGAGGAAGACTTTCTTGAGGAAAGTTCCACCAGCAGAGGCCAGTCCTCAGCCAAGAGACGGAAGATTCACTTCGAAGATGAGCTCCTAAGGATCGAACGGGAAAAGAGCGAGTCCTTAAGGAAACTGACCGAAGATCCTGGAACGTTCCAGATGTTTATGATTGGTTCTCCAAACAGCAATAGATTATACTTATATATGTATATATCATTATACATGTACCGACTGTGTTCCTTAAAAAAAAAGATATATTGATATACAAGTACCGACTGTGTTCCTTAAAAAAAGATAATTTAAATAAATATTTAAGCTTTTATTAGAAAATTCATGTGTTATCTACAAAATGTTGGGCCAATGCGTTCCTAATTTGTTCAGCAAATGCATTATTGTTTCCAGTCCATTGATCGCGGTCAGGTTGCTGTCGTTCCCGGCTTTCGGCCTAAGCTTCTCTCTGCCATGCTGCGTTGATGGAGCAGTTATGGGTATTGCAAAAGTTGTGTAGTACGCAACAACAGGCAATTATAATCTCCGTTTTCGATATATCATTATCCAGCCCCTTTCCGAGTCTGCGGAAGCGTGCCTTAAGGTGTCCAAATGTGTTTTTCACCATACGTCTAACCTTTGACAAGTTGTAATTGAAGGTTTTTTCTCAGGATCATTGTCTATGGAAAACGGATATGGCTTCATCGAAATGGCTGAAAATTTAAAGGCAGAGTCTCCTAAAATAAAAACTGGAACTTCAATTCCGTTTTTAATTATAAAGTTTTTCTTTAGGAGACTAGTCTCTTCCAATTTTCTTTTCATATTTGATTTCTCAAGCTCAGTTGAGTCATGACATCGGCCGGGACTGCCAACACTTATGTAAGTGAATCTGTAGCTGTTAAAATAATTAAACATTAATTTGTTTTGTTATATGCTGACGGAATATTTCGACTTACCGGTAGTCTACGAGAGCAAAGAGAATTGTAGAGTACCAGCCCTTGTAATTTCTGTAGCTGGTGCCCTCGGGCAAAACAGTTTAGGCAAAGCTGCTTTCTTTTAATGTAGGCGGAGCGACCATTGACATCCATTTCAAGGAAGCGCGGGCATAAGCGAACCGGATGGTTCTCCCTGGAAAAGAGATCGCATCCTCTTGGGCCTGGAGCAACTCTGGCCTCATAAGATTTAAGTCGACGTGCTGGGGCGCTCGCCGATGTCGACCTTGACGGAACTTGCCCCGAACTGCTAGGCCTGATGTCGTCGATAGCCTCCAGAGTACGATGACGCTCTGTCAAAAACGAGTCTAACTCATTCCAGGTTGGAATTTCAGCCTTGTTGTGAATGGATTGCTCCCACATTGAAAGTGTGATTTTGGAAAGCTTCAAGGGAACCATATACACCAGGAGACAATCCCAAGTCTCGACTTGAATAGCGGACATCTCTAAGGCTGTCAGGCAACTTTGGATTGTGCCTTGCAGCTCTTTCAGAGCGGCTCCGGACTCTTGGGGACAGCCTGAATGTTGAAGAGAATTTTCAACTGGCTATTGACCAATAACCGCCGATTTTCGAAGCGGTCAGTGAGGCTTCGCCACGCGGAGATAAAACCTTCATTGGTCAGCGGGGCCTTGGAAACAATGGCAATACAGGTGGAACAACTTCTCCACCGGTGTGAGACGCGAGTTGTGGATGTATATCGCGGTGAAAAGGTCTCTGAAGGTGGGCCACCGAAGATAATCACCAGCGAACACTTCGGTGTCCACGACAACCCGTAGACGGGGGTGTGGGAACACAGATTGGAGCCTGGACGGACTGGGAGGCGGCCTTGTTTATTATGTCCTGAAGCTGGACAAAACACCTTGAATAGACGGAGTAGCAGTAACTGTACTTGGATTCAAGCACTGTCGAAGTGGCCGTGCTATCGGCGGACACGACAAGAAGATCCGAGCAGATTTCATAGCTCTTTTCCATAGGGCCCGGATTTGGTCCCGATGGCATTGGCACATGCCAGGGGAAAACCGTTCAGAGTCAGGGGCGCCCGGAGTATGGATATCCGCTTCAAATTGACTTATCCCGTCAGTTGTGGCAATAAACTTTTTGAGGGCAATGTCTACCTCAGTTTGAGCCATTTTGGACATAGACCGAGTAAACCTTGACGAGGGATCAGAAATAATATTGACGGACTCGTCGCTTTTTGCCCTTGAAATGGCAGTGGCAGCCCTTGGCGATAAATAAGACGGTGGAATTAAAAAACCTTGGCTTTGGTTCGGGAGAAATGCTTGAATTAAATCGATAGATATATGGTCACACTATTGCGGATATGGAGGTGCACTTTGGTTTCTAACGTTATTAGTTAGTTGGAATCTAATAAAAAATCATTCAAGAATTATTTTACTTGAGTGGATATATTTCGTTGACCGATGCTTTATTTGCCCCGGTACTGTTTTGGAGACAATGCGTGTGTGTGTTTATATGTTTTTGCATTGCCCGTTTGCCAATGCAGAATAGCGAAAAATAGCTGGGATGAGAGAGCCCGCCAATATGTATGTGTGTATACTTGTGTTGGATGCTGCTGTTTATTGTACAGTGGAAACCCGATAGCTGGACTGTAGTTGCGAGGGCGTACAAAAAGTATGGAGGCAGAAAATATATTTATATATGAGCATACACAACATGTATGTGTGTGTGTGCAGTACAGTGGAAACCCGATAAGTGGACTGTAGTTGTGAGGGCATACAAAAAAAAGTATGGAGGCAGAAAATATTTTTATGTATATATGGGCATGCATCCGATTATGTATATGTGTGGGTACAGTAGAGTGTCGATAAGTGGACTGTATTTGTGAAGGATTACAAAAAATATGGAGGCAGAAAATCATTTTGTGTATATATCGGCATGCATCCGATTATGTATATGTGTGGGTACAGTAGAGTGTCGATAAGTGGACCGTATTTGTAAGGGATTACAAAAAATATGGAGGCAGAAAATTTTTGTATGTATATATATGGGCATGCATTCGATTATGTATGTTTGTTGGCACAGTAGAGAATCGAGAAGTGAACTGTATTTGAATTGACGGAACAGAAAAAAATTATGTGGAGAAAAAGAAAATATGTCATACACAGGACAAAAATATCTCACAGCGGCGGACTGTTCGGCGACCAGGGAAAACTCCCGAAACTAGTGCACACCGGTTGGCTGATATTAATTATGCCTTTTTATTTTTTCACCACACAATTTCACTTTTAATCGGCGGATTATTTTCGCGGAGGCAGAATTGCGCTGCAATATGTGCATAAGTTGGCACGCGTATGTGCGTATGTATGTATGCACATATGCCTTGACCGTTGGCAAGTTGATGTACAACGGGGAAACGAAAAGGGAAGGCAAGAAATATGGCGGTGCACACAAAGCGGAGACGGATGGAAAATTTGTCGAAGAATATAAATTTCTCAACTGCCGTTGTGTCGGAAAAACTCCGACAGGGAGTTGACACTAAAAATTAATCTTGCAGCGTGTGAACGAAATTTAATGTTCGGACCACTGCTGAAGACCGGCGGCAGGAGAGAGATGGAAAAGGCTCGTACTTATCTTTTTATCGGAAAAACCACCGGAACTGCTGGCGGAAGGGCGGAAGGATATCCGTATCCGACTCGAAGGACCAATGTTTAGTAGGGGGGCGATCCTGCCGCTAAAGAGATCCTGATGTGCACCACAAGAAATCCCACGGCGCGAAACGAAGTAATAACCCGTCGAGGTTAAAAGAAAAAAAGATCGGGGGCGTCGAGGTTCACTTCAGTGCGTGTGCGCATCAGCTTTATTTCGCTGCATACCTTAGACTAAAAACTAAGCTTAAGCATAAGACAGCGCTCCCGCGAGAGCGGGAGTTCGGCAGCGGCCGACCGTGGAGTTCGGATTCGAACATAAGGCCCGCGCTCCGGAGCATGGCAGAGGCGCGAGAGCGAGCGCGGGAGCGTAGGAGGGGCGAGAGCGAAAAGCTCGAAAAGCTCAGTGAGCAGCGGCGGTACAGTGGCCGCTGACCTAAACAATTAGGTTAACCCAAGCCAAACCAAGTCCATCCATTTACGTGATGCAGTTAGCACTGAAGGAAATGCAGCTAATATTGGTCGATTAACTATTCTGCCGGCGACGTACATTGGTAGTCCACGTCATATGCATGAATATGCACAAGATGCAATGACATATGTTCGTCATTACGGTCGTCTAGATCTCTTTATTACGTTTACCTGTAATCCAAAATGGATACAAATTACTCAATTGCTGCTTCCCGGACAAACATCAAGTGATAGACACGACATCACAGCACGTATATTCAGGCAAAAATTCGGTCCCTGATGAACTTTATTGTTAAACAACGCGTCTCTGGAGATACTCGATGCTGGATGTATTCAATCGAATGGCAAAGCGAGGCCTGCCGCACGCACACGTTCTTATTTGGTTAGTGGAAAGAATTCAGCCTGACCAAATAGATGATATCATATGTACCGAGATTCCTGATCATGAAGTCGATCCAGACCTACATGATGTTGTGACTGTCAATATGATTCATGGACCGTTTGGTGCCATCAATCCCCAATCCCCCTTGCATGGTCGATGGAAAGTGCTCTAAACGATATCCACGGAAATTAACGGCGGAGACTGTCACTGGCAACAATGGTTATCCGCTGTATTGGCGTCGATCACCAGATGACAACGGTCGAACTGTCGCAACGAAAGTAAAAGAATGGATTTCGTTGTCGACAACAGTTGGATTGTTCCATATTCGCCACTTATTTCTAAAACGTTCAAGACACATTGCAATGTTGAATACTGCAATTCAGTTAAGTCCATATAATATATTTGCAAATATGTCACGAAAGGCAGTGATATGGCGGTTTTGGATTAAAATCCTCGAGTACCAGCTATGAAATTTCACGCTATCAAGTTGTTCGTTATGTGAACTGTAATCAAGCGATTTGGCGTATATTCGCATTTCCAATTCACGAACGTCATCCTACTGTTATGCATTTATCGGTGCATCTGGAGAATGGTTAACGAGTATATTTTACGGCTTCGAATGCTACGAAACGTGCTGAAACACCTCCAGCAACTACATTGACCATTTTTTGCAATCTGCCAAAGCGATCAGTTTGCACGAACTTTGCTTTACTTGGAGATGCCACGTTATTATATGTAACCATGTAACCTGTGGCACAAATACAAGGATAATATGTCAGAAGATATTTTACATTCAATTCGTGTCAGTTCCAAAATCACAATATTGAGATGAATGAGGAGATACATAATCGTGCTTTACTCTTGATCGAAGATATGAGTTACCTCATGTGCGGTAATTTATTAATAAGGTTAGGAATGCAAGCGCCACTTGGTAAAATAATGACGCATTTAATCCAGAATTGGAACAGGAACGTGAATATGATCACCAGGAATTAGATTTAGTAGTTCAAACGAATGTACCCCTGTTGAATTACCAACAAAAGGAAGTTTATGATACTTTAATAAAGGCAATCTATGATAAAAATGGTGGTTTCTATTTCCTAGATGCCCCTGGTGGAACTGGCAAGACATTCCTCATGTCATTAGTTTTAGCAACTGTTCGGGCGCGATCCAACATTGCGGTTGCAGTTGCTTCTTCTGGAATAGCAGCCACATTGTTAGAAGGATGCCGTACGGCTCATTCAGCATTAAAATTACCGTTAAATCTTCAAACTATTGAAGAACCAACGTGTAATATTGCCAAACACTCAGCAATGGCCAAAGTTTTAGCGGCATCGAAAATCATCATCTGGGACGAATGCAAAATGGCGCATAAACGTACACTAGATGCACTTTACCGAACATTAAAAGATTTACGCAATGACTCGAGATGTTTTGGAGGAGCAATGATTTTACTGTCTGGCGATTTCCGCCAAATACTGCCAGTAATTCCAAGATCTACGGCTGCCGACGAAATAAACGCTTGACTCAAATCGTCAAATCTATGGCGCTATGTGAAGAAACTGCAACTGACAACAAAATGAGAGTTACATTGCTTAACGATACATCTGCCGAAGATTTCTCAGAGCAATTGCTGACTATCCGTAATGGTCAAGTTCCTGTCGATGAATCGAGCGGATTAATATCATTTCCAAATAATTTCTGAAATGTTGTCTCATCAAAATACGAACTTATCAACAATGTATTTCCAAACATTATTTCTAACTACAAAAATAATAATTGGTTGAGTGAGCAAGCAATTTTAGCGGCTAAGAATAAAGATGTAGAGATCCTGAATTACATAATTCAAAATAAGATCATTGGAACAATGCATTCATTCAAATCAAATACGTGGCATGTTCACGGGTCGGAAGACCATCTGCGTTGTTTGTTTTGCGCCTGATAATAAAACAAAAATGTCGTGTAACACAAGGTACTTAAGTGAAGAGCAATCTATGTAATCTATGAATGAATGATTAATGTAGGTATTTCATTTTTGTATTTTTCCAATAAAAAAAAAACACAATCTGCCATTCAGGCGGAACAAAGTTCGCCGGGTCAGCTAGTATTTATATATAAACGTGTTCATGTTTGAACACTCTTCATCTCCCAATATCTGGGTGTTTTTAATATCTGCTTTCGCCCATTGTACTGTGAGCATTTTAATTTGAAACATTAATATTGTGCTTGTGGCCCTTTGAGGGTCTCCTCCGTATTTTAAGCTATTTATAAGACTTGCATTGGCCTGGGTGATATTATTTATTTTTCTACGATAAGTCTGATTAGAATAATTTGATTGTTGTTGGTTGTTAATGCTGAATTTATTTTTCTTGAACTATTTCGAAATCTCTACTGTCGGGAGATCCAACTAATCATTTCCTGGCACTGCCTTACAAATCTATGTCTTTTCCTTTTACTCCTGACGCCGACGCGATTATCCCGGGAAATGCCTTCAAGAATTCAAAGACCGCCGCTTGGTTAACGGTGACAATGAGCAGAGTCGATGAAGTAGTCGTTTTATTCTATAAAATGTACAACGGGTTAACTTAACCTGAAATACACTTCTGTTTTATACATACCGCAGTTTCTCTTCCCTCTCTGGGATAGCGCAAATCGGAGTGATTCTGCGCGGCTAAACTTGGCTTAACTTTAGCCCAATTAGTGGGACCGAGCACAATAACTTCAAATACCTCACACAAATAATATTAACTCTGACAGCGCCTAATTCAAACTTAATTGACTATCGATAGCCACTAATCCGTTCCGCGACATCCCGCCCCGTGAAGCAGCCTCATTCACCACATCCAGAACAGCTAGCTTTGAAGCGGGACGCATTGTCGTCTTGACTCGATCGTCAGTCCGCACCGCCGCTCGTCGAGGCACTCCATCTCTTCCGGCGAACACCTCTTCCACGACGCCTCGTTCCCATTCTATGCGTGGTATGGCCGGATCGACGTGCTGGCACCATCTCTCTCTGCGCACAAGTGTCGGCAGGTACTCATGAACCCATCTCTTTCAGAATCGATCCCTCATCATGCGGGCGATGCTCCACTGCCTCCTGGTAGCGCATCTCTCTGACTCCTGCCCGTCATCTCTGGGAAGATCCGGAATATCGGGTCCTCCTTTCAGCAAATCGTTGGGGGTCAGTGAAGCCTCCTTGTCCACTGTAACTGGTAAATGAGTGAACGGACGAGAGTTAACTATGCTCTCCGCCTCAATCAGCAAATTCTCCAGTACGTGCTCCTTGGGCGCAAGCTCCTTCAACGTATGTGCCAGCACCTTCTTCACGCACTGGACCATCCTCTCCCAAGCGCCACCTTCAGCTGGGTTCGCTGGGCATTTAAAGATCCATTCGATCCCCTTGGACGACAGCTCACCCTGGATCCTTGCAGGTTGAAATACTTCGCTGAATCCTTGGCCTCACGATCGGCTCCAACGAAGTTCTTCCCATTATCGCTCCTTATTCTGACCACCGGTCCACGGCGGCTCATGAAGTTCCTCATAGCGATGATACAGGAATCTGTTGACTAATCATGAGCCATCTCCAAGTGTATGGCTCTTGTGGTTAGGCAGGTGAATAAAGCCACCCCTCTTCTCCGTGCGACGTCCAATCGTCACAAGCAATGGTCCAAAGTAGTCCAGGCCGGTATACTTAAATGGCCATCCGTTGGCCTCCAGCCGGTCCTCTGGCAGGGGACCCATTACGGGCTGCGTCGGTCGCGCCCTCCGTAGTTTACATATCTGGCAGTTGGCCGTAAGCTCGTAATCCAGAACTTCTGCCGGATCTCGCTGATAGTTTCCTCCACGTTTTGGTGGCACATCTTCTCGTGGTGATGATGCACAATCATCTCCGCCAGTGCGTCTTTGTGGGACAGTATGATCGGGCGTCGCGCGCTATATGGCACACAACCCGCAGCGTCGATCCTCCCACTGACTCGCATAACACCTTCGTCGTCCAAGTACGGGGATAACCCACACAGTTGGCTGCCCTTGGCGACGGCCTTTCCTTGGGTATCCTCAGCAAACGCCTCTCGTTGCGATTGCCAGATCAGTGTGCGCTCTGCGTCAGCGCATTCCTTCGTCCGTGATCCACTCGGTCGCTCGTCGAATAAATCTGAGCACCCAGGAGCACCGGTTGTAGCTCGAAAGTCTCTGTAACGATATAAAGGGGGTGTTTGCCACGACCAGTGCAAACTCACATTTCATCTCTTCTTCATCGTCGGCCTGTGGGACGCAATCGCCACTCGATGAAGATCTTGGCCAGTTTTCTTCAGGTCCCTTCAGGAATGGAGGTCCGCTTAGCCACCGCGAACCGATACTGAGGTCCACGTGCCGTTGCGCCCTCGTCGCGTCGTCTGTCACGTTTTCGGCAGACGGTATCAATCTCCATTGGGACACTTCCGTGGACTCTAAGATTTCTGCCACCCGGTTTCCGACAAACTGCTTGTATCTCCGGTGGGTGCTGCTTATCCAGTGCAACACTGTCTTAAAATCCGTCCATAGTACGCAGCTGCTGATCGCCACACTCGTACCTAGTACGGCTGCTTGGAGTTCCAGTCGTGGGATTGACATAGTCCTCATCGGAGCACATTTCGTTTTGGATGACACACGAAATGCGCCTGCACATCGTCGTTTGCGTATGTGGCCCGCCAATAGGCCGTCGCTGCGAACGCTGTTTGGCTGGAGTCCACGAAAACATGCAGCTGTAGTGTCCGCACTCGTCCAGCGCCGAAGTAAAATCGTGGACATCGGAATTGCCGCCAGTTCTCAAAGGCTGCGGCCAACCCGTCGTCTGGTAGCGGCTCGTCCAAGTCGACTCCTCGCCGCCAAATTCTCTCTCATCAACAATTTGGCAGTGATCATGTAGCAACTCAAAATCCAATCGGGTCGAATGTAGACATGACCAGACTCAGAAACTCCCTCTTGGGGTGTCGAAACAGCGACAGCCTCGTCTTCGCTCGTGAAACTGTCGACGTAGTCGTCCACGTAGTGATACTCGTTTATCGCCAGGACCGCTCGCGGATCCGTGCTGCTGTACTGCAAAGCATTCACGGTCTTCACATAATCCGCTGAACATGGTGAGCAGGCCGCTCCGAACGTCATCACCTGCATCTCGTACGTATCTGGATCCCGACGATCATCTCCGTGTCTCCACAGGAACCTCTTGGAGCATCTGTCCTGTGGCTGCATCAATACCTGATGAAACATCTCCTTGATGTCTGCACAAACCCCAACTACTCCTTCCCTGTAGTGGAAGAGTACTGCTGGTAGGGGCTTGTAGCGCTGAGGGCCTTTCATCAGCGCTGAGTTCAGCCATACGCCGCTTACCTTGGCTGCCGCATCGAAAACCAGCCGGATTTTTCCGGGCTTGTTTGGGTTCTCTACCCCGAAGTGCGGCAGGTACCACACCCTGGTGCCTTTGGTGCTGGTCACTTACTGCTGCTCCAGTCGTCGTGCGTAGCCTTTCTTGACCATCTTCTCCAGAAGATCTAGAAGGTACGATCTCTGAAACGGCGAAGTTGCTTTTCCTTTCACCGGTCCATATACCACCCATCCAAGTGCGGTGGCTGCTGCATATGGCCCTCCAGCCCCAAAGCTTCTGGTTTTGGGGGGTATTCCTAAATGCGCGTGATCCAATCCAATTAGGATCCTTGGCGCCGCATTGTGGTATGGCTTGACAGGTAAGCGCGCATTCGCCTTCACATCTTCCCGACACAGGCTTTGCATCGGAAGGTTCAAATTCGCTACTCCGTACTCATTTCCTAATCCGCTCCGCTGATCTGCAGGCTAACCATCTTCGTGCGCTCCTTTGCGGATTTTCCGCCAAACCACTGCACGTTCAGTTGTCGACTCTCACCCTTTAGGCTCAGGCGGCGGATGAGTTCGTCATTAATAAGCGTTAATGACGACCCTTCATCGAACAGTGCATATGTGTCCACCTGCGTATTCTCCCCGTACAACGTCACGGGCAGAACTCGGAATAGCAGGTGACCTCCATCCGAATCGACGCAACTCAGGTTCCGGTGCGGCGCTTCCTGGCCGCTGTATGGCAATCGCCTCTTATCCTCTCTGCGTCCTGCGTCTATTACTGCTACCGACCCAGGAGGACAACTCACATGTGAACCCACTGGCTGTGGCGTTCGTCCCCGTTGGTTGCTGTCTCTATGCAGCTCCCGTTCGTGATATCCAGCTCGCTCGTGTAGGAGGTAGTGATGCCTCATCTGGCATGCGTAGACATTGCATTTTTTGCCCTTCTTGCAGAATCGGGCCATATTTCCACTCTCCAGGCACAGGAAACAAATTCAATTCTTCTTTGCGAACTCGATTCGCGCCGTTGAATTCCTTGCAGTCCTTGATCGTATGTTGTCCCTCACATATTGGGCAACGTTTGAGGCGGTCCGTATCCCGATCCTCCATATAACTCTGGTTGTTTTCCAATGCTGTGCACTGATAAGCCGCCGGGAGTTCGGCAGCGGCCGACCGTGGAGTTCGGATTCGAACATAAGGCCCGCGCTCCGGAGCATGGCAGAGGCGCGAGAGCGAGCGCGGGAGCGTAAGAGGGGCGAGAGCGAAAAGCTCGAAAAGCTCAGTGAGCAGCGGCGGTACAGTGGCCGCTGACCTAAACAATTAGGTTAACCCAAGCCAAACCAAGTCCATCCATTTACGTGATGCAGTTAGCACTGAAGGAAATGCAGCTAATATTGGTCGATTAACTATTCTGCCGGCGACGTACATTGGTAGTCCACGTCATATGCATGAATATGCACAAGATGCAATGACATATGTTCGTCATTACGGTCGTCTAGATCTCTTTATTACGTTTACCTGTAATCCAAAATTGATACAAATTACTCAATTGCTGCTTCCCGGACAAACATCAAGTGATAGACACGACATCACAGCACGTATATTCAGGCAAAAATTCGGTCCCTGATGAACTTTATTGTTAAACAACGCGTCTCTGGAGATACTCGATGCTGGATGTATTCAATCGAATGGCAAAAGCGAGGCCTGCCGCACGCACACGTTCTTATTTGGTTAGTGGAAAGAATTCAGCCTGACCAAATAGATGATATCATATGTACCGAGATTCCTGATCATGAAGTCGATCCAGACCTACATGATGTTGTGACTGTCAATATGATTCATGGACCGTTTGGTGCCATCAATCCCCAATCCCCTTGCATGGTCGATGGAAAGTGCTCTAAACGATATCCACGGAAATTAACGTCGGAGACTGTCACTGGCAACAATGGTTATCCGCTGTATTGGCGTCGATCACCAGATGACAACGGTCGAACTGTCGCAACGAAAGTAAAAGAATGGATTTCGTTGTCGACAACAGTTGGATTGTTCCATATTCGCCACTTATTTCTAAAACGTTCAAGACACATTGCAATGTTGAATACTGCAATTCAGTTAAGTCCATATAATATATTTGCAAATATGTCACGAAAGGCAGTGATATGGCGGTTTTGGATTAAAATCCTCGAGTACCAGCTATGAAATTTCACGCTATCAAGTTGTTCGTTATGTGAACTGTAATCAAGCGATTTGGCGTATATTCGCATTTCCAATTCACGAACGTCATCCTACTGTTATGCATTTATCGGTGCATCTGGAGAATGGTTAACGAGTATATTTTACGGCTTCGAATGCTACGAAACGTGCTGAAACACCTCCAGCAACTACATTGACCATTTTTGCAATCTGCCAAAGCGATCAGTTTGCACGAACTTTGCTTTACTTGGAGATGCCACGTTATTATATGTAACCATGTAACCTGTGGCACAAATACAAGGATAATATGTCAGAAGATATTTTACATTCAATTCGTGTCAGTTCCAAAAATCACAATATTGAGATGAATGAGGAGATACATAATCGTGCTTTACTCTTGATCGAAGATATGAGTTACCTCATGTGCGGTAATTTATTAATAAGGTTAGGAATGCAAGCGCCACTTGGTAAAATAATGACGCATTTAATCCAGAATTGGAACAGGAACGTGAATATGATCACCAGGAATTAGATTTAGTAGTTCAAACGAATGTACCCCTGTTGAATTACCAACAAAAGGAAGTTTATGATACTTTAATAAAGGCAATCTATGATAAAATGGTGGTTTCTATTTCCTAGATGCCCTGGTGGAACTGGCAAGACATTCCTCATGTCATTAGTTTTAGCAACTGTTCGGGCGCGATCCAACATTGCGGTTGCAGTTGCTTCTTCTGGAATAGCAGCCACATTGTTAGAAGGATGCCGTACGGCTCATTCAGCATTAAAATTACCGTTAAATCTTCAAACTATTGAAGAACCAACGTGTAATATTGCCAAACACTCAGCAATGGCCAAAGTTTTAGCGGCATCGAAAATCATCATCTGGGACGAATGCAAAATGGCGCATAAACGTACACTAGATGCACTTTACCGAACATTAAAAGATTTACGCAATGACTCGAGATGTTTTGGAGGAGCAATGATTTTACTGTCTGGCGATTTCCGCCAAATACTGCCAGTAATTCCAAGATCTACGGCTGCCGACGAAATAAACGCTTGACTCAAATCGTCAAATCTATGGCGCTATGTGAAGAAACTGCAACTGACAACAAAATGAGAGTTACATTGCTTAACGATACATCTGCCGAAGATTTCTCAGAGCAATTGCTGACTATCCGTAATGGTCAAGTTCCTGTCGATGAATCGAGCGGATTAATATCATTTCCAAATAATTTCTGAAATGTTGTCTCATCAAAATACGAACTTATTAACAATGTATTTCCAAACATTATTTCTAACTACAAAAATAATAATTGGTTGAGTGAGCAAGCAATTTTAGCGGCTAAGAATAAAGATGTAGAGATCCTGAATTACATAATTCAAAATAAGATCATTGGAACAATGCATTCATTCAAATCAAATACGTGGCATGTTCACGGGTCGGAAGACCATCTGCGTTGTTTGTTTTGCGCCTGATAATAAAACAAAAATGTCGTGTAACACAAGGTACTTAAGTGAAGAGCAATCTATGTAATCTATGAATGAATGATTAATGTAGGTATTTCATTTTTTGTATTTTTCCAATAAAAAAACACAATCTGCCATTCAGGCGGAACAAAGTTCGCCGGGTCAGCTAGTATTTATATATAAACGTGTTCATGTTTGAACACTCTTCATCTCCCAATATCTGGGTGTTTTAATATCTGCTTTCGCCCATTGTACTGTGAGCATTTTAATTTGAAACATTAATATTGTGCTTGTGGCCCTTTGAGGTCTCCTCCGTATTTTAAGCTATTTATAAGACTTGCATTGGCCTGGGTGATATTATTTATTTTTTCTACGATAAGTCTGATTAGAATAATTTGATTGTTGTTGGTTGTTAATGCTGAATTTATTTTTCTTGAACTATTTCGAAATCTCTACTGTCGGGAGATCCAACTAATCATTTCCTGGCACTGCCTTACAAATCTATGTCTTTTCCTTTTACTCCTGACGCCGACGCGATTATCCCGGGAAATGCCTTCAAGAATTCAAAGACCGCCGCTTGGTTAACGGTGACAATGAGCAGAGTCGATGAAGTAGTCGTTTTATTCTATAAAATGTACAACGGGTTAACTTAACCTGAAATACACTTCTGTTTTATACATACCGCAGTTTCTCTTCCCTCTCTCTGGGATAGCGCAAATCGGAGTGATTCTGCGCGGCTAAGCTTGGCTTAACTTTAGCCCAATTAGTGGGACCGAGCACAATAACTTCAAATACCTCACACAAATAATATTAACTCTGACAGCGCCTAATTCAAACTTAATTGACTATCGATAGCCACTAATCCGTTCCGCGACATCCCGCCCCCGTGAAGCAGCCTCATTCACCACATCCAGAACAGCTAGCTTTGAAGCGGGACGCATTGTCGTCTTGACTCGATCGTCAGTCCGCACCGCCGCTCGTCGAGGCACTCCATCTCTTCCGGCGAACACCTCTTCCACGACGCCTCGTTCCCATTCTATGCGTGGTATGGCCGGATCGCAGATGAACACCAGATCTCCTCGACGTATAGCCTCGACGTGCTGGCACCATCTCTCTCGGCGCACAAGTGTCGGCAGGTACTCATGAACCCATCTCTTTCAGAATCGATCCCTCATCATGCGGGCGATGCTCCACTGCCTCCTGGTAGCGCATCTCTCTGACTCCTGCCCGTCATCTCTGGGAAGATCCGGAATATCGGGTCCTCCTTTCAGCAAATCGTTGGGGGTCAGTGAAGCCTCCTGATCCACTGTAACTGGTAAATGAGTGAGCGGACGAGAGTTAACTATGCTCTCCGCCTCAATCAGCAAATTCTCCAGTACGTGCTCCTTGGGCGCAAGCTCCTTCAACGAATGTGCCAGCACCTTCTTCACGCACTGGACCATCCTCTCCCAAGCGCCACCTTCAGCTGGGTTCGCTGGGCATTTAAAGATCCATTCGATCCCCTTGGACGACAGCTCACCCTGGATCCTTGCAGGTTGAAATACTTCGCTGAATCTCTTGGCCTCACGATCGGCTCCAACGAAGTTCTTCCCATTATCGCTCCTTATTCTGACCACCGGTCCACGGCGGCTCATGAAGTTCCTCATAGCGATGATACAGGAATCTGTTGACTAATCATGAGCCATCTCCAAGTGTATGGCTCTTGTGGTTAGGCAGGTGAATAAAGCCACCCACCTCTTCTCCGTGCGACGTCCAATCGTCACAAGCAATGGTCCAAAGTAGTCCAGGCCGGTGTACTTAAATGGCCATCCGTTGGCCTCCAGCCGGTCCTCTGGCAGGGGACCCATTACGGGCTGCGTCGGTCGCGCCCTCCGTAGTTTACATATCTGGCAGTTGGCCGTAAGCTCGTAATCCAGAACTTCTGCCGGATCTCGCTGATAGTTTCCTCCACGTTTTGGTGGCACATCTTCTCGTGGTGATGATGCACAATCATCTCCGCCAGTGCGTCTTTGTGGGACAGTATGATCGGGCGTCGCGCGCTATATGGCACACAACCCGCAGCGTCGATCCTCCCACTGACTCGCATAACACCTTCGTCGTCCAAGTACGGGGATAACCCACACAGTTGGCTGCCCTTGGCGACGGCCTTTCCTTGGGTATCTCGGGGGTGTTTGTCACGACCAGTGCAAACTCACATTTCATCTCTTCTTCATCGTCGGCCTGTGGGACGCAATCGCCACTCGATGAAGATCTTGGCCAGTTTTCTTCAGGTCCCTTCAGGAATGGAGGTCCGCTTAGCCACCGCGAACCGATACTGAGGTCCACGTGCCGTTGCGCCCTCGTCGCGTCGTCTGTCACGTTTTCGGCAGACGGTATCAATCTCCATTGGGACACTTCCGTGGACTCTAAGATTTCTGCCACCCGGTTTCCGACAAACTGCTTGTATCTCCGGTGGGTGCTGCTTATCCAGTGCAACACTGTCTTAAAATCCGTCCATAGTACGCAGCTGCTGATCGCCACACTCGTACCCAGTACGGCTGCTTGGAGTTCCAGTCGTGGGATTGACATAGTCCTCATCGGAGCACATTTCGTTTTGGATGACACACGAAATGCGCCTGCACATCGTCGTTTGCGTATGTGTCCCGCCAATAGGCCGCCGCTGCGAACGCTGTTTGGCTGGAGTCCACGAAAACATGCAGCTGTAGTGTCCGCACTCGTCCAGCGCCGAAGTAAAAGCGTGGACATCGGAATTGCCGCCAGTTCTCAAAGGCTGCGGCCAACCCGTCGTCTGGTAGCGGCTCGTCCAAGTCGACTCCTCGCCGCCAAATCTCTCTCATCAACAATTTGGCAGTGATCATGTAGCAACTCAAAAATCCAATCGGGTCGAATGTAGACATGACCAGACTCAGAAACTCCCTCTTGGGGTGTCGAAACAGCGACAGCCTCGTCGACGTAGTCGTCCACGTAGTGATACTCGTTTATCGCCAGGACCGCTCGCGGATCCGTGCTGCTGTACTGCAAAGCATTCACGGTCTTCACATAATCCGCTGAACATGGTGAGCAGGCCGCTCCGAACGTCATCACCTGCATCTCGTACGTATCTGGATCCCGACGATCATCTCCGTGTCTCCATAGGAACCTCTGGGAGCATCTGTCCTGTGGCTGCATCAATACCTGATGAAACATCTCCTTGATGTCTGCACAAACCCCAACTACTCCTTCCCTGTAGTGGAAGAGTACTGCTGGTAGGGGCTTGTAGCGCTGAGGGCCTTTCATCAGCGCTGAGTTCAGCCATACGCCGCTTACCTTGGCTGCCGCATCGAAAACCAGCCGGATTTTTCCGGGCTTGTTTGGGTTCTCTACCCCGAAGTGCGGCAGGTACCACACCCTGCTGCCTTTGGTGCTGGTCACTTACTGCTGCTCCAGTCGTCGTGCGTAGCCTTTCTTGACCATCTTCTCCAGAAGATTATCCTGAGGAACGGCTAGAAGGTACGATCTCTGAAACGGCGAACTTGCTTTTCCTTTCACCGGTCCATATACCACCCATCCAAGTGCGGTGGCTGCTGCATATGGGCCTCCAGCCCCAAAGCTTCTGGTTTTGAGGGGTATTCCTAAGTGCGCGTGATCCAATCCAATTAGGATCCTTGGCGCCGCATTGTGGTATGGCTTGACAGGTAAGCACGCATTCGCCTTCACATCTTCCCGACACAGGCTTTGCATCGGAAGGTTCAAATTCGCTACTCCGTACTCATTTCCTAATCCGCTCCGCTGATCTGCAGGCTAACCATCTTCGTGCGCTCCTTTGCGGATTTTCCGCCAAACCACTGCACGTTCAGTTGTCGACTCTCACCCTTTAGGCTCAGGCTGCGGATGAGTTCGTCATTAATAAGCGTTAATGACGACCCTTCATCGAGCAGTGCATATGTGTCCACCTGCGTATTCTCCCCGTACAACGTCACGGGCAGAACTCGGAATAGCAGGTGACCTCCATCCGAATCGACGCAACTCAGGTTCCGGTGCGGCGCTTCCTGGCCGCTGTATGGCAATCGCCTCTTATCATCTCTGCGTCCTGCGTCTATTACTGCTACCGACCCAGGAGGACAACTCACATGTGAACCCACTGGCTGTGGCGTTCGTCCCCGTTGGTTGCTGTCTCTATGCAGCTCCCGTTCGTGATATCCAGCTCGCTCGTGCAGGAGGTAGTGATGCCTCATCTGGCATGCGTAGACATTGCATTTTTTGCCCTTCTTGCAGAATCGGGCCATATTTCCACTCTCCAGGCACAGGAAACAAATTCAATTCTTCTTTGCGAACTCGATTCGCGCCGTTGAATTACTTGCAGTCTTTGATCGTATGTTGTCCCTCACATATTGGGCAACGTTTGAGGCGGTCCGTATCCCGATCCTCCATATAACTCTGGTTGTTTTCCAATGCTGTGCACTGATAAGCCGCCGTTGTCTCGATGAACGCACACTGGAATATTGGCCATTCCTCAGGCTGACCCTCAAACTCGGGAAGATCAGGTAATCTACGTGGCGTCCATCCATTAGGTATACTCGCCGATGCCGATCCATATGATCCGGGCGATGGCGCTGGTACCTCCAAGTTGCGTTGTGGCTCCCTTAGTGCGTGAACATAACCTAGTTCTGGTTGCATCGTGGCGGTAACAAAAAATGGCGGAGAAGGGCTATCGTTGTTGTTGCACAGTTCCGTGTGACTTGTTGCCCTTTTGCGCAATGGCTGCCCGGCGTGGGTACCACATTTCCACTCTATTGTGGCGGCAAATTTGCACTCAATTGTGCCGGCAACGGTCCATCTAAAGATGGCGTCACTCCAAACTCCTGTTGCAGATCACTCAACATCTGCCGTGGCAGGTTATCACTCAATACCTGCAGTGGCGCTGAGCTCAAACATGGCAGCGTTCCACTTAAACATGGCGGTGGATTCGCCGCACCGCTCACTCCAGTGCCGCTCATCCCTCCAACGGGATTCCTTGCGGCCTCTGCTTGTCCTCTACTTGCCCTTGCCTTGAACAACTCCTTCTCTAAGTGCGCGATCCTTTCCATTACGGTCGCCACCTGTACAGTCGTGGAATCCGTAATCTGCCCTGATCCGTCAGGCTGCAGAGTACTACTTGCCTTCTTTACAGGAATTCTTCTTTCCATCGGAGTCCGTGGCCGCTGTTGATCACCAGCCGCAGTCGCAGAGCTGGCCGGAGTGCCAGTTGCCGTGGTCGTGGTGGTCGCAGCTGTTGGAGCACTTGAGACATCAAATCTCGGGCTCCGCCGGGGCGAGTGTGATGTAGGCATCATGCAGAGTGCGAATAAAAGAATATGACGCCGACGCGATTATCCCGGGGAAATCCCTTCAACAATTCAAAGACCGCCGCTTGGTAGCACTACCTTGCAATAGCAGCGCCTTAGGGGGGTGTTTTAAAATTCTAACCTTATTGCTAATATCTCCCATGTTTATCATCCGATTTTACTGAAATTTTCAGAAAACGTCCGCTCAAGCCTATTCATTAATTGTATCTATTAACTTTAACCCGAAAATAACGAGTATAGCTTATTTTACGTTTTTAATTATTTTTAAGGGCGGAAGTGGGCGTGGCCAAATTTTATAACAAACTTGATCTGCGTGCAACAGATTACAATGCTGTCACCAAATTTGGTAACTCTAGCTCTTATAGTCTCTGAGATCTGTTGTTTTACACGGACAGACGGACAGATGGACGGTACCGGGTATAATTATAACAACTGTTAGCTTTCGTTTGTCTTTCGCTTCCCATTCGTTTTCATACTTTTCTGTGCTGTTCCTTCGGCTGTTCAAATGGAGGCAACAGTTTCTGTTGTCAACGTTAGTCTGTGCACTGGTGAGCGAGATAGAAGGATGCAGGTGTTCGCATCAAAAACGAATTACGGAAAGCTCTCAGTAGTATGTGTATTGGAATGCGAGAGCGAAAGTAGAATAAAGTAGAGAGCGACGCTGGCAAAAGGAACGCAAGGAGTAAGAGAGATCATTCGTATTTGAAGAGCCAAACTGAAAAGATGCCACGCGCCAGAAAACGTTGCCGTTCGGACCAGCTCGAGGAGCAGCCTGAAGCAGAAAACGATTCTAGTGACTCTTCGACATCAGAAGTGGGATTGCCCAGGCCTCAAACCAAAAGCGAAAATAATCTGAAGATGCTTTTGGAATCACAAAATCGAACTTTCTCGGAACTTATAAAAGCAGTACAGCTAGCCCCGAATGACGCAGTTACCGTTGAATTGCCGAACTTTAATCCTGATCGTGCAAGCGCGGATGCAGTATCAGGAAGTGCAACGGTGGATACATTCTTTCCGAAAACAGTCTAGGAGGCAGCGCTCTCGTGATGGCTCTCAGTCGGTCCTTGCAAGGAAGCGCGTCTCATTGGCTTGCACAAATGGTCTACCCTGGGATCACATGGACGCAGTTCAGAGAAATGTTTTTGCAGTATTTCGCCGGAACGGAGACCTTGGCTGCAACTGTGTTGACTCTGCTGAATGGTCGCCCAACAGACGGAGAATCTATGTCGCTGTATGGAAGCAGAGTTGTAACATCCCTGATGTCCAGGTCAAAGTCCCTGACGGTAGAGCAAATTGCCGTTTCTGTTGCTTTGGCACACGTGGCTGGATTGGACAAGCGATTGCGACGCTTGGCTTTTACTACAGAAGTCAATTCTCGGAACGAGTTGCAACAGGAGTTGAAAGCCTTTTCTTTTGATGCTGGACCGAGCCGCGGTACTGGCGACGTCTTGTCGGCCTCGACTAATAAGAAAACAAGACCATTCTTCAATATTAGATGTCACAAATGCAAAAAAGAGGGTCAGAAGAAGGCGGAGTGTCGCTCGTCTGGTGTGCCCCCGCGACATAGTCAACTAGCTAATCAACGTTCTGGACATAACGGAGGAAGAGATCGCTCGACTCTAATCTGCTTCAAGTGTGGAAAGGAAGGGCATGTGGCTTTTGTGTGCCCGGATCGTCAGGAGCGCTCAATGACGGACAAGTGGGATTATGTTAAAGATGTCAACCTGTGTACCGTACTTGAGCCCCTTGGAACTTTTCAACAATTTGGTGAGTCGTTCCAATTTTGTTTTGACTCAGGAGCCGAGTGCTTGCTCATCAAGGAAGCCGTCTCGCTTAAGCTGTCTGGATCTAGAATAAATAACGTAGTAATTTTAAGAGGTATTGGTAGCAATACGGTTTGCAGCACCCTACAGATATTGTCTAAAGTTTTGATTTTTGATCATTCCTTCGAAGTTCTTTTTCATGCAGTTCAAGATAGTTATATCAAATCGATGCTTTGATTGGGATTAATTGCATCTAATTCACTTTCAATGTTTAATGAAAAAACTGTATTGCCTGTCTTGACTTCAGACTGTGTTCCCGATTTGGCCAATGTTGATACCGATCTAAGTGGTTTAGATAAGGATAGGCTAACATCAATGCCTCAAAATTATTCTGGTTCGTTTATAAACGGTATTCCACAAAGTCGCGTAACTACGGGGCAGCTAGAGATTCGACTGATTGATCCAAACAAGGCAGTTCAGAGACGACCTTACTGATTGAGCGTGGAAGAAAAAGAACAAGTGCGAATGTCTATTAAACAGCTGTTGGATGCGAACATTATAAGACCAAGTTCCTCCCCCTTTGCAAGTCCGATGCTTCTTGATAAGAAGAAAAATGGAACTGACCGTCTCTGCGTTGATTATAGGGAACTGAATTCGAACACTATTTCTGACAAGTATCCGTTGCCACTTATTTCGGACCAGATAGGTAGACTAAGTGGTGCTAAGTTTTTCACCTGCAATTCATCCGAATTCGATCGAACGAACAGCGTTCGTTACTCCAGACGGACAGTGTGAGTTTGTTACCATGCCATTTGGGTTAAAGAATGCCCCTTCCGTATTTCAACGAGCTATTAATTGTGCTTTAGGTGATATTGTTCATTCGTATGTAGTAGTTTACATGGACGACGTTATGGTAGTAGCATGTACCAAAGACGAAGCTTTAGAAAGACTTGAGGTAGTTTTGCAAACCCTAACTAAAGCCGGATTTTCTTTTAATATCACCAAATGCTCATTTCTTAAATCCTGTGTTGAATATTTGGGGTTTGAAGTTAAGGCAGGTGAAATAAGACCCAATCCAAGGAAAATAAAAGCAATGACTGATCTGCCACCCCCACAGTCTGTAACCCAGCTGAGACAGTTTATTGGTCTCGTATCTTATTTTAGGAAATTTGTTAGTTCTCACAATTGTTGAAACCTCTGTATGCTTTAACTTCCAAAAGCATATCGTTTGAGTGGAACCCGGAGCAGGAGCAAGTACGACAAAGAGTAATTTTTATCTTGACCAATGAACCCGGGCTCACTATATTCGACCCACTTTTTCCGATTGATAGCCTTTTTACACAGCCGCTTAAAAGTCGGTTCAACTTTTTTCCTGCTGCGCCTGTTTACACAGAGCACGAGTTGATGCGAATCCCGTAGGCGTACAGTGCTCTGTCTAACTAGTCGACATTTAACTATATAAAATGCTGTATAATTTAAATAGAACAAGTTATATTTTAACCAATCTTTATGAAATGGCTCAAATAAATTGTGTCTTTTATATAATATAGTGAACAGCATGTATGTACGGTAGTGATTACTATTTCTGTGATTTGGACTGAACACTGTATATGGCAGTTGTGGGTTATTTATAATAAATGACACAAGCGCCAAAGCAGAAAAATCACCTAAATATGTAAAAATACTGAATACAAGTTAGTATGATTTTAGTATTTGTAGTTGATGCGGAGCTGATGCGACATTTTCTGTCCCTTTCTGACACATGTATTGCTTACGGAAAAAAAGTCGTTGCTGCGATTTTTGAGAGTTGAAGCAGATGCGCCTCTGTGTAAAAACACTATGAGCTTCACACCGACGCAAGTGCTGATGGGTACGGGGCCATTTTATTGCATAGGATCGAGAACAAGCCTCGAGTGATCGAGTATTTCAGCAAAAGGACTTCCCCCGCCGAATCACGCTACCACTCATACGAGTTGGAAACGCTCGCAGTATATGTCTCCATGAAGTATTTCCGTCATTTCTTGCATGGTCGTCAATTTACGGTGTATACGGACTGTAATTCGCTCAAAGCTTTCAAAACCAAAGCCGAGCTAACTCCTAAAGTGCAAAGGTGGTGGTCGTATATGCAGGTTTTTATACCCGGTACCCATAGGGTACAAGGGTATTATAAGTTAGTGCCAACCGAGAATGTATGTAACAGGCAGAAGGAAAAATCTCCGACCCTATAAAGTATATATATTCTTGATCAGCGTCAACAGCCGAGTCGATTTAGCCATGTCCGTCTGTCCGTCCGTCCGTCTGTCCGTCCGTCTGTCCGTCCGTGTGAAACAACAGATCTCAGAGACTATAAGAGCTAGAGTTACCAAATTTGGTGACAACATTGGAATCTATTGCACGCAGATCAAGTTTGTTTTAAAATTTGGCCACGCCCACTTCCGCCCTCAAAAATTATAAAAAACGTAAAATAAGCTATACTCGTTATTTTCGGGCTAAAAATAATAGATACAATAAATGAATAGATTTGGGCGGACGTTTTCTGAAAATTTCAGTAAATTCGGATGATAAACATGGGAGATATTAGCAATAAGGGTAGAATTTTAAAACACCCCCCTAAGACGCTGCTATTGCAAGTTGCGCAGCCTGTAGCCGTCTAGGTCGGAGGTTCGAGCCCCGACCGCGCCAATACTTTTTTTTTTCTGGTTTTTTTTTGCTATTCTTTCTTTTTCCTTTTTTATTATACCCGGAGAGCAACTAGAAAAAAATGTTAGAATAAAAATACAAAAAAAAAAATATTTTGGTTTTTTGTGGGATTGAGCTCGGGCCAATTTTGCAAAACGTAAATGCATCGGCTGCTTAGACAACTGGGCCACTACCTATATTTCATATGAAGCGACATTTTCATACTAATTAGAAACAAGTGAGTTTGCGTTCTAATTTTAAAACTTTAGTTTACACGCACGCTGCTGGTGCGTCTTCTTCTCGTTGTCAGCTGATTCGAACTGTCATTTGGTTAGAGATACATCTTTTTTTTTTTTCATTGACGTTGTTGCACTAACAGTCAGTACACTCAAGTGGCCATTTGAAACCAAGCCCGGGCTTGTTAGGGTTAGGTGTTAATTGGCACGAAAGAAAAGTATAGAAAAAAGAATGCGAGGAAATATAAACTACTATCAGGCAGCTTGATTACTATCTTGCATGTGTACTAGGTGGGTTAAGATTAATGTTTTTAGTTTAGGAAGGCTATCTACAGATGAGGTAATTTTATACAAATCATTATAATTTGCACATAACACTCTAAAGGGTTCATGCATTTCATACGATGTTCTGCAGTGGTGCAAAACCAAAGGCAGGTAGGATCTTGTGGTTCTACATGGTACGTGGAAATTCAACTGACCCAATAGACCGCTGCTTTCCACGTCACCACGGATCAGATTATACATAAAGACAATGCCTAACATCGTTCTACGGTTTGCTAAGGAAGGTAGGTTAATCAGGAGAAGTCTACTAGAATAAGAGGGCAACCTATGGTTTGCATCCCAGTTTAATCCACGAAGAGCGAAAAGTAAAAAGTTATTTTGAACAGACTCAATGCGTTTGCTGTGAACGTCCCACTGGGGACTTCAAACGCAAGATCCATATTCTAAAATAGGACGAACTAACGAAGTGTATAAATTCTTCGTGACGTAGGGGTCGTCGAATTCCTTCGACCACCGTTTAATAAATCCAAGCACACCCCTGGCTTTCACAATGCACAATGCACGAAATATGATCAATAAACTCCAGTTTAGGATCTAGGCGGATACCCAAATAGTCAACTAGCGTGATCCATTCCAAAGAGCAGCAGTTCAGCGTATAAGTCGCAAGCATGGGAGAGACACGTGAGAATGTCATCAGTTTGCATTTTGAGCCATTCAGGTTTAATAAGTTTACATTGCACCATGTTTGAAAGTTATTAAAATCTGTTTGTAAATCCGACTGGCAAGCGCGGTCCTTGTATTGCACACAAAGCTTAACGTCGTCAGCGTACATGAGTACTCTAGAGTTAGTCAAGACTTTGGGCAAGTCGTTAATAAATAAAGTAAAAGTAAGGGACCCAAGTGGCTCCCTTGCGGGACACCAGAGGTCACCCGGAGAACATTCAACAAGTTGTTTTAAATAGAACCTTTTGCGTCCTACCATTCAGATAACTTGAGATCCACATAAGAAGATCGACAGGAAAACCCATTAAGTCGAGTTTCCTAACAAGAAGGGAGTGATTAACGGAGTCAAATGCTTTACTGAAATCAGTATAGATCACATCTGTCTGCAAATTTTGTGGAAAGCCCCTTATAATGAAAGAAGTGAGCTCCAGAAGGTTAGTAGTCGTTGATCTTCGTTTAATAAATCCATGTTGGCATGGAGAGTATAGATCTACACAGGTGCTGCAAATGGGGAGTAATTACGTTTTCGAAAAGTTTTGGGATGGCTGACAACTTAGAGATTCCTCTATAGTTGTTAGCATCCACTTTGCTACCTTTTTTGTGGAGAGGAATCACGAATGCTTCCTTCCAAACAAGGAGAAATTGGGAAGTTTCTAAGGATAAGGTAAACAATTTTAGAAGGGGACTGCACAGGGACTCGGCACAATACCTAAGCACACAGCCTGGTATTCCGTCGGGACCTGGCGAATAAACCGGCTTGCCACGTTGAAGATCCAAAAGAAGGGAGCTTTCGTTTAAGCTAGGACTGAAGATTAGGTTTGATTTGGGCATGCTATAAGAATAGGTTTGGTTTTAATCGGATGACGGAGAAAAAACTGAGCAAAAAGATCGGCGATTGCCTGATCATTGTTTGCTGTCGTATTTTCAAATGAAAGCGAGGAAGGATGTGTAATAGGCTTACGTTTAGTGTTGACAAAATTATAAAACTGTTTTGGGTCCTGCGCAAACTGAACCCTACAACGAGTCAAATAGTTTTTGTAACACTGCGCGTTAAGCACGGTAAACTTTGACCGAGCCGCTAAATAGCGAGAATGCACAGCTTGAGAACCGTTACGTTTAAATTTAGAATAGAGATTGGACATTTTTGAGGCGAGTCAGCTCTTTACTAAACCAGGGAGGCTTATTGGAGATTGACGGATAGTATAACGGAACACATTCTGTAAAAAAGGAGTTCATGGCATTGTAAAAAATATCCATGGCACCCACCATGTCAGTGCACATGTAGAGATCGGACCAATCAAATTCAGATATAAAATTATCCAGCCTCAGGATACATAAAAAATAAGAGATTCTTAACAATACCAGAGATTCTAAAAAAAATACTAAAGGTTCGAAGCCAAACAAATGGCTCGTTACAAATTCAAAATAAACAAACTGCAGAAAAATTTAAATATGAGTATTCGGATCTCAACATACCGCCCGGCCCTGATTTTCGTAATAGGACGGGTCATCTCTCCAGTTGAAGTTTTCAATTTTACTGACCGAACAATGCCATCAGGCCCAGGATAGGCCTCAAGAATTCTTGCCAAAACCCATGCTGCAGGTGGTGTAATCGAGTCCTTGATTATAACCATGTCTCCACACTTCGGGTTTGGGGTTCGAGTTGTCCATTTAGGACGCTGTTGTAAGGTGGTCAGGTACTCTTGACGCCAACGTTTCCAAAAGCCGTGAAGAAGAGCTTAAGATTGCTGCCAGTAGTCTAATCGGGTGGTAGGCACTGCTTCCAGGTCTCCTTCTGGTATCAAAGTGTACGGACGACCGATCAACAGGTGTACTGTCGGAGGTCGTATACAGTGGACGTGAATTAACCACCGCTTCCACTTGTGCTTATAAAGTATGCATCTGTTCGAATGTAAGAGTTGTGTTACCCAGTACTCGATGGAGGTACAGCTTGACCGATCGTACGGCTGACTCCCATTTACCACCCCAATGAGGAGCATGCGGCGGTATGAAGTTCCATTTTATGCCTTCTGTCGAGAGTGCCTGAGTGACGGTGTCGTTGTGCAGCTGTGATTGAAGAAGCTGTTCCATTTCATTAAGTTGACGTTTAGCACCGACAAAGTTGCGGCCATTATTGCTGAACACCTGGGCACACCTCCCACGGCGTGAAATAAAACGGCGGAGGGCTGCAAGAAAGGTCTCAGTACTTAAATCGGTTGCCAATTCCAGATGTAGTGCCGAGGTAGCCATGCAAATGAAAAGGCATATGTAGCCCCTTTCCTTGCGCGGACCACGCCCGAATGGTTTGATTTGAAGGTTGGGCAACTGTACTTCTCTGCCTGGCGCCACCGCGTCAGTTCTTGGTGCTGCCGTACTTGTCGAAAAACGCTCATAAAACTCTCTCTGTATTTGTAGTTGTTGCTGTAATGCCTGCGAAATGGCGTTGCCAATAATTTTACCACGCTCATCCATCTTTGTTGTTGTTGTTGTTGACCCAGCTTGCTCTTTTATCTGCTCATAGAGCAGTTGGGCTCGTACGTACTTTCCTTCATACACCTCGTAGTCGTTCATGGGATCGACATAGCCTTGAGATTCTGCAAACTCAAACATGTCATCCGTGGATCGGTCGAACTCTGCCCAAACAGCATCGAGTCTCGCAATCATGATTTCCGCAATCTGCGCAATACACCCCGATGTGGGATTCTCGACAAACGAAAGCAGCCGCGACAGGCTGGACTTTTGTTTGCTCCTTACTAACTTTAGTTTGTCCATTTCACACGTTGAGTAAACCGATCAGCGACAGATCTGACTCGAAGGACCATTTATAATTAGAAACAAGTGAGTTTGCGTTCTTATAAAACTTTATTTTACACGCACGCTGCTGGTACGTCTTCTTCTCGTTGTCAGCTGATTCGAACTGTTATTTGGTTAGAGATACATAAAAAATAAGAGATTCTTAACAATACCAGAGATTCTAAAAAAAATACTAAAGGTTCGAAACCAAACAAATGGCTCGTTACAAATTCAAAATAAACAAACTGCAGTTAAATTTAAATATGAGTATTCGTTCCTCAACACATACTAAGTATGCTTCAACAACTGTTAACCTAATTTTGGCAGAACTGAAATAAAATTGCCAGCGATTGTTAACATCTAATACCTTCTACATTTTTTTAATGAAAAGATGCTTTTTATTGTAATAAAAAAGTGTGTTGGAAAGAGAAAAGAGATCGACTGTTTACCAAAAAAATTGTGCCAACTACAGAAAAGAACGAGCGTGACCAAGAAATGACAAAGAATAACAAAATTCACTTTTATAGCCCAACTTTGCCGAACTCATATAAAATGTATTATTTAAATAAAGAGATGAAAAAATGAAAAAGAATCGCAAATAAAAATGTAAAAAAAAATTTTTGGCATGAGCGGGACTAGAACTCAGAACTTTCTTGCATAGAAAAAGAATGCCCATCGCTTAGACGCCTCGGCTATGCTCTATGTTGCGTTATGGACACCGATTGTAACTTCTAATAGCTTCCACACTTTTCAATAAGAAGGCGATTTCTTTCTTGTAATAGAATGTAATTGTAATAAATGAATAAATGGCTTACCCATTTATTTGCAATGGCCTCCCTGGGTCCTGATTTAATATATGACAAAAAATTTATTTTGTCGGGAGCTAATTCGAGCGGCGATCAATTTAATTTTTAATTAAGAAGTATTTAAACCGTCAAACGTTTGGGTACCGGGTATCTCACAGTCGAGCACTCTCAACTGTATATATTGAGTATAGACCAGGTGATCGAATGGCTCATGTAGACTTTCTCTCTCGAAACCCAGTGTTGGAAGATCGTAAAAATTCAAAAGGTATAAGCGAAAAGCGTATAAACTTGACAGAGATTACCGACAACTGGTTGCTGGCAGAGCAGAGATGAAGAAACATCATCTATCGTGTCCAAATTGCGCAATGGAGAACTTCCTGAGGATATAGCGAAAACCTTTGAGTTACGTGGTGGTACTCTATATAGGAAAATTCAAAGACATGTGAAAACTCACTGTCTTCCCATTATTCCAAAGCCCTTTAGGTGGTCTGCTGTTAACAACGTTTACGAGACAATTATGCATCTCGGTTGTTAAAAGACCCTTGCAAAAATGTACGAGTACTATTGGTTTGACAAAATGTCAAAGTATGTCCGTAAATTCGTTGACAATTGCATTACCTGTAGGTTATCTAAACCTCCGACTGGCAAGGTACAAGCTGAATTTCATCCCATTCCGAAAGTGAGCGTCCCGTTTCATACAGTTCATATTGATACCACAGGGAAGCTTAGTGGTAAGAATGACCAAAAGGAATATATAATCGTTCAAACAGATGCATTTTCTAAGTTCGTCCATTTGTTTCACACCACTACACTAGACTCTGAAAGCTGCATCAAGTCAGTGAGGACTTTAGTATCGATTTTTGGGGTTCCTTCCCATTCGCTAGCTGATCTGGGACGTAGCTTTGCTAGTACTGTGTTTCGTGACTTTTGCTTAGCACAAAAGATATATTTACATTTGATCGCAACTGGCGCCAGCCGGGCCCACGGCCAGGTCGAACGAGTGATGAGTACTCTTTAATCTATGCTAACTGTGGTTGAAACAGGCAAGGGATCTTGGCAGGACGCTTTGTATGAAATTCAACTGGCTCTTAATTGCACTCCCAATCGGGTAACGAAGGTTAGTCCAATAGAGTTACTAATTGGAAAAGAAGCTAGACCATTTGGTCTTGTACCCGTTGCTGAAAACGAGAAAGTGGTTGATGTAAATCTAATCAGAAATATAGCTAAGCACAATATGGAACAAAATTCCAAATATGACAAATTAAGATTCGATCGAAGTAAAGCCACTATTGTTAAACATAAAGTTGGGGATCATGTCTTACTCGAGAATGAGGAGCGACACCAGACAAAACTAGACCCCAAGTTTAAAGGCCCATTTTTAGTTGTTGAGTTATTACCAGGTGATCGATATAAATTAGAAGCGTTAAAGGGCAATCGAACTTACAAATATTCCCACGAATTTTTACGAAGAATGTCTGAGAAGGGGATTACCACAAAGCATGACGAGGCGGTCATGGATGAAGATGATGTTGATCGAGCCGGTGATGGCTGCGATGATTTATGAAATAAGAAAATGTAAATGATAACTGTGTGCTATGTTGGCCGGTTGGTCGAGCAAGACTTAAATTGTTAAGTAAAATGATAACTGTTAGAGATAGTGATTGACGATGTAACAATGTGATTGCTTATTAGAGAAGCAAATGAAATGGAAAATGAATATTGTTTGATTATTCATCTGAGGGAAAACATTACATCAGTTGCATTGACATTTATTCTAAATTCGCTACACTTGAACATATTAAAACAAAGGATTTCACTGCGGTCCAGAATCCCAAATAAGTGGCAGAAATTCTAATTTGTAAGCTAGCGAGCTTAAATTTTGCACATTGTTTTCTTTGCCACACACAAAGCACATATGTCAGAATCAGCCGAATCGGACCGCTATGAGTGGTAGCCCCCATACAAGCCCCATATTAAAATTAATGTTTTTGGTAGAAAAACTTTTTTTTTGTGTTATCAAGTTAAAATGTGGACCCTATAAGTTTTTGACAAATATGCACATACAATGTGAATTTCAACAACATAGGATGACTGGATCGTATAGCCCCCATACAAACCTGTACTAAAATTCATAACTTTTTTTTTATGATTTAATTTAATTTAATGAATTAATTAATCATTTTCCACATCTAAATCGAGGGAAAAGGCATCGATATATTAAGATGTGTCCAAATCATCTTCATTATTGTTGTCCGTTTCGAGCCAAAACTCAAGTAATTCAGCGGAACTAAAATCAATGTTGTCTACAAAAATTCAATTTTAAGGAAAAGGGGCAAAAACGGACAAAAAATATTAATACCGTCGCATTATTCACACATTAAGCAACAACATTGCGTTGTTAGTTTAACTAATACATACAAATACGACATAGTTTTATTCCACGAAACACAACGAGTTTGAGGTTAGAATTGCTGGAAATATCACATTACAAAAGCACATGTAAACAAAGACGAATCACATTAAACAATTATTGTGTGAATACACCCTTTTTAAAAATACCTTTATCTTTGTTTTTCATGTTTTTTTATTTTTATAGTCATAGAAATAACTGAATTATACCAATTTGAAATCAGCTTTTACTTGCAAGGCTAGCAAAGGCAAAGTTTAATGCAAATGATTCGCTGACTTCCAGGGCTGCCTAAATCGCGAGGGCTTTAATTTCAATTGTAAAATTATGCTTTTAGACTGCCCTTGGGAATACTCTACTGGAATCCAATATGGTTTTTGCTGAAATCTTGAAAAAAAAAAATTGCTTGTCTGTAAAGTCGGTTTACTGACGATAGTTGAACGTGACAACGTCTTAAGAAAATACTGATGGAATGGTAGCATTTTTTTCCATGGTGGGATTGTAAGCGGTTCTGTAAAATAAATCGTCGTTCGGTACAATATAAAAAATTTTTTCATAAAATTCTTCATTCAATTCTTCATTTTAAATTTAAAAAATAAAAATACAACAAAATACTTGAATAAAATTTATTGTTTAAATTTCTACTCAATTGTTAAAATTTAAATTTTGATTTTATTATTTTAATAATATAATTAAATTTTTTCAATTAGTTACTTAATTATTTTTGCAAATTTTATTGTAATTTGTTATAAAAAAATAATGATTTTAAATAATTAATTATAAGAATAAACAATGATTAAATTATTGTTTATAAATCTTACATTTAAAATTTAAAATTTGGAAACATTAAAGTTTTCGTAAATCTAGTTTTTAAAAAGCCCGCCTTAATGTGTTTGATATAGGAGAAAATGTTCCCTTGGACAGATGGCTGGTCCAACCTGTCATTTCAGACAGTGTGTTGTGATATGTGGAAGATTTAATATTTATGTTTTAATTTTTTTAAATCATAGCTACGCTCGATAATTATTTCGATTGAATAGTAAAGCCATCTATTTTTTACTCACTGCATTTGATACTCGATCAAAACACGCATCGCATATTAAATAATTCATTAAATAACTCTGAGGTTTGAAAGCGTTCAAAGGTGTTCGAATGTGTTCAAAAGCGTTCGAAACAGTTCGAATTACATATTTAACAACAATAACATCCTATGAGCTCTGTTTACATCTGTCGACGTCGGCAAAGGAAAATGTTCGACAGCAAAAATTGCGGCTCTATATAGATTCTCTCTGCAAGTAGGAGAGAGACGGATGTCGAACGCTGCCGAACGCAAAGCCGATTGTGCTTCTTTGTCGCTCGTTCCGCGCTCTCGCTTGCACTTCAAGTCTTACATGGAAAGCCTCAGATCAGTGATGTCCACACAAATACAATGACATGTGTGCGTTAGAGAAAAACGAAGTTGGCTTCGCGCGAGACGTTGCGGTTGAAAGAGCAGTGCAAAGCATTCTCTCTCTCTCATTCTCTCTCTTCTCTGCTGTTGCTGCTCACGTCACGTTTGCACTGTCTGTGTAGCGGCAGAGAATGAGCAGGGGTAACGACGCATGAGTCATGCTTTTTCGAGCGTGCAGCCTGCTCTATCGATTTAAAAGACGTTATCACGTCAAAAAATTGAATTTCTGCCATCAATTTGGGATTCTGGACCACAGTGCACCGTTTAATAAATCCAAGCACACCCCTGGCTTTATACCTAATGCACGAAATATAATCAATAAACTTCAATTTAGGATCTAGGCGAATACCCAAATCGTCAACTAGAGTGATCCTTTCTAAAGAGCAGCAGTTCAGCGTATAAGTCGCAAGCATGGGAGAGACACGTGAGAATGTCATCAGTTTGCATTTTGAGCCATTCAGGTTTAATAAGTTTACATTGCACCATGTTTGAAAGTTATTAAAATCTGTTTGTAAATCCGACTGGCAAGCGCGGTCCTTGTATTGCACACAAAGCTTAACGTCGTCAGCGTACATGAGTACTCTAGAGTTAGTCAAGACTTTGGGCAAGTCGTTAATAAATAAAGTAAAAAGTAAGGGACCCAAGTGGCTCCCTTGCGGGACACCAGAGGTCACCCGGAGAACATTCAACAAGTTGTTTTTAAATAGAACCTTTTGCGTCCTACCATTCAGATAACTTGAGATCCACATAAGAAGATCGACAGGAAAACCCATTAAGTCGAGTTTCCTAACAAGAAGGGAGTGATTAACGGAGTCAAATGCTTTACTGAAATCAGTATAGATCACATCTGTCTGCAAATTTTGTGGAAAGCCCCTTATAATGAAAGAAGAATCTTCGTTTAATAAATCCATGTTGGCATGGAGAGTATAGATCTACACAGGTGCTGCAAATGGGGAGTAATTACGTTTTCGAAAAGTTTTGGGATGGCTGACAACTTAGAGATTCCTCTATAGTTGTTAGCATCCACTTTGCTACCTTTTTTGTGGAGAGGAATCACGAATGCTTCCTTCCAAACAAGGGGAAATTGGGAAGTTTCTAAGGATAAGGTAAACAATTTTAGAAGGGGACTGCACAGGGACTCGGCACAATACCTAAGCACACAGCCTGGTATTCCATCGGGACCTGGAGAATAAACCCGCTTGACAGGTTGAGGATCCAAGAGAAGAGAGTTTTCGTTTAAGCTAGGACTGAAGATTAAATTTGATTTGGGCATGTTATAGAAATAGGTTTTTTCTCGGATGTCGGAAAAGTTTGAAAAACTAAGAAAAAAGATCGGGAAATACGGACCAAGTGTCCTAAATAATATTATTTTTTTTTAAATAATAAAAACCATCGTGTTTAACTGGCCCAACGTTTAAGGGTCCCGTCCGCGGAAATAAAATAACACTCGTAAGAGCACCCCATAGGCTGCCCGGGATCCACCGATCCAAAAAGGAAGTCGCAAGGAGCAAAAAGGACTACTACCAACTGACCGGTTCAGGATGTATTTTATTTTACTGTAAGCTAACTTTTAATTGCAAACCACAAACAAAATAAGAAATCACAAAATTGAAACATACCTTAAAGAAATCTTCAAATCAAATTTAAAAATTAAAAAAAATGTTAATCTTAGAATTTATATTTTACACACAACCCTACACATCTTTATAACTCACATATTTTATTATTTTTATTTTTTTAACAAAAACACATAAAATGGCTAATCCAAATAATCTGATCAGGCCTGCTATGCTAAACAATAGTGGAGTACAAGCCCCTGAAGTAAACCAAGTCCCAGCAAACTTAGTTAATTTGCAAGCCCGAATACAAGAAATCTTAGAGAGAATTTTTAATCAATAATGAAACCCAGATTCAGTGCCGCTACTCGATCAAACCTATACTGTTAATGTAAATAATATGAATGAATTTGACAGAGTCCCAGACATAGTGAGAAGCCTCCGGGAATTTTCTGGCCTAGCAGGAAATTCAGCTCTTGGAGGAAGAGCGCAGAGAGAATAATAAAAATATATTCATTAACAGAAGGATCCCCCAGGTACTATTCAATTTTAAATGTTATTAGAAGCAAAATAGTAGGAAATGCAGACTCAGTTTTAGAACCATACAACGCACCACTAAAATGGACAGCAATCCCTAAATCTTTAACAGTCCACTACGCTGATAAACGAGACGTTACGACATAAGAATATCAGATGACTTCGTTAGTACAGGGTAATCAAACCACAACCATCAAACCACAATCCACCTAATGGAGGACCTGCCTCACAAAAAAAATTCGTACAGCAACCATTCAACTCAGGTAGACAATCATTTATCCCACATTTAGCTCACGTTCCACAGACCCCGAAAACGACCCCCTATTTTCCACAGCAGCAAATGCAATTTAGTGGACATCCATCAACAAAATTCTGCTTACTCAGCAATACAACCACCACGTCCATTGGCTCCAAAGCCACAGAATAAACCAGAACCTATGGGTATAGATAAAACCTTACTGACAAGACAAATAAATTATATGAACAGACCAAATAATGGACTGCAGGGAAAACGACCACCACCTTAAATGACAAGCGGACTGGTAGATAAGAGGTAGAGAAATTTTCACATAAACACTGACGGAAACTGACGAGACAGCAGCCGAATACTACGCGGATGTTCCAGATTTCGAACAAGAAACAGAGGAAACCGAATATACTGGCCTTCATTGTTAAGAGTAGAATCCTCTCCATTACTTTCAATGTAAAACCGCTGATGGAGAGATGATCAAAATTTTAATAGACACCGGCTCTAATAAAAATCAATCGAAAATAATAAATCTTTTTATGTAAGCTCCGTAGCCGGAGATGTCCATATCACGCACCACACAATTGCCAACCCATTTGACTTATAAAGTACATTTGTTAAATTCTTGTTACTACCCTCATGAAAATCATTTGATGCTATTATAGAAAATGATACACTTCGCGAAATCAATGCTCAAATAAATATGCTGGAAGGTTACATTTTAATTAAAAACAAACGTATAATCAAAATAAAACAGAAAGCTACTCCCGAAGTCAACAAGTTAAATATTCAAATATAGCATAAAATAGAAACGCAAAAGAAAAACCTAAAAATTATTTGCTTAAAATTTCCAAATTTATTTGGCGACCCGGACAAAAACTGACATTCACTACCAAAGTAGAAACCACTATAAGAAGTACAAGCGAAAGTTCAATATACTCCAGGCACTACCCATACCCAGAAGCTCTTAGGCCAGAAGTTGAAAAGCAAATACAAGAGCTAGTCGAAAACGGGGTAATTACCCCTTCAAGGTCCCCATATAATTTTCCAATATGGATTGCACCTAAAAAAATGGATGCCTCCGGATAGATAAAACATACAATGGTAATTGACTATAGGAAGCTTAACTTGGTCACTATTTCAGACAGATACCCGACATTAACAATGTACTGGCATAACTAGGACAAAATAAATTTCTTTCTGTTTAAGACCTTAACAGTGGATTTCACCAAACCAAAAAACAGCATTTTCAGTAAATTAAGGTAAATATGAGTTTCTCAAAAAATGCCTCAAGCAAAACTCTGATCGATCTTGACAAAGAGGAAAGGAAAGCATTTATAAAATTAAAACACATTCTCGCCTCCGAGGAGGTAATGTTATTATATTAAGACTACAATAAAGAATTTTAATTAACTACCGATGCTTCAGACTTCCGTTTGGACGAAAAAAAGCCCCTTATATTTTCCAACGAGCGCTAGATGACATTCTTAGAGAACATATAGGAATTTCGTCTACATTGACAAATAATTGTTAAACAAAGTTGAGGGCCAAAATAATTAAAATACGAAAGACACCCCAACAAACCAGAGTTACAAAAAACACCAATACCACAATACCCAGATCAAATTATTCACGTTGATTTTTACCTTACATGCAAACAAGTCGTTTTGACTGCAATAGATAAATTTTCAAAATTTGCTCAGGCTAGGATAGTCAAATCTCGAGCAATTCAAGACATAAAAGAACCTTTGAAAGAATTATTAATCAATTTTGGAATCCCAGAAATGGTAGTAATAGATAATGAGAAATCACATGGTTCGGCTCCCGTAATGCGGATGCAACAAGATCAATTTAATATCGAAGTTTACAAAGCACCCCCATATAACAGTTCAGCAAACGGCCAAATCGAACGTTTCCATTCAACACTGCCAGAAATTATTCGGTGCCAAAAGGCCGACAAAGTACACGCTGCATTAAAAGATCTTATAGACAGATCAGTTGTCAAATATAATTATTCAATACACTCAACCACTATCAGAAAACCAGTTGACATATTTTTTTAAAGAGAAAGGTAGTACTTCACGCTAGACTACAACAAACAGAGAGACAAAAAATTACAGAGAGAATTACGACCACTCAGGAAAAAGACCTAACATACCATAACAAAAGTAGAGATCAAATAAAAAAATATTCCCCAACGAGACGAGATATTCGTTCAAAATAATAAAAGTGTTGAGCTAGAGAGCTTTTTCACTAACTTAATTAAAACAAAACGCGATTGTTTCATTAATTTCAATATGTTTATTTGGCTGCGCAGGGCAATATGTAAAGTTATGTACAACTAGGCAACTATGCCTGAGCAAGATTAGCGGACAGCAATACTGGCTGCGCTCGAATTAATGAGTATGTCAACAACAACTATGCTGCGCCCGATAAGTAAGATAAGCGAACAACAACTATGCTGCGCCCGAATTGATCTCCCGTATTGAACGATCGAATGACAACTGACCGATAGCTTCGGCAAAATAGGCGGCCGAAGCTGTGCTTAGGGCAATAGCCGAGGTTGTGCATAGATAAATGCAGATAAATTTGCGTGCTGCTGCCTGGCCATCACTTAGAGAGGGCATGACCAAACATCCTCCCCCCGTTGCAGGACTGGGACTTGCAACACCATCTTGGTCAGGCACGGCAGCGTGATGCAGTGCAGCAGCAGGGGCACGCCCACTTGGCAGATGTGCGAGTGCTCCGCGTTGCACAGCTCCCCCAGGTTCTTGATCAGCAGGTTCTCCTGGCACCAGATGAAGAAGCCACGCTGCTCCCGCGCTGCCTTGGCCAGGGCATCGCCATGCAGGGCCATCGTGTTGAGGCACTGCAGCACGTAGTAGAGTATCTCCGGCCTTGATCGTCGGGATTTCCGTCAACAGCTGATGGATATACTGCAGCGGCTGGGGCAGCGTGTCCAGCGCGAACTTGAACTTGCCGACGGAGGTGTGCCAGAAGTCGTCGCTGTCCTCCTCCTTCTCAGACCCGCTGGCATTCTCGCCGCCGCCACTTGCTGCTCCGCCATTGGCGCCGTTCTCGCCCATCATCGAGGCTCGAGGCTGACATTGGCGCTGCCCACGTCCGCGTCGGAGAGGATGCGGGCTGTGGCCCGGTCGGTGGGCAGGATGGAGGCCAGGTCGAGCTGTTCTGAAACTATCTTCACCGTGGCCGTCATGATAGAACAGACGTGGGGCATGTGGACGAGCACTCCGCCCACGGAGTGTGGCTCTGGTTGGGGAACGGACACCTGCATAGGACTACTGGCGAATTCCGTGCAGCCTTCGATGAATTCTTGCAGCTTGAACTCCGGTAGGACTGGGGTCTGTTCCTGTCTCCTTCCAATTTCACGGTGTAAATCAGTCTGCAGATCCACCAGCACCTCATCAAAATCTTCCCGAGTTTTGCTGCCAATCTCGTCGTAGTCCAGCTCCTCCAACTTATCATGTGCCAACGAAAACAATGCCTTTAATTTCTCAACCATTTCCAATCGGATTTCTAACTCCAGACTATGCATATCGCTCATTTTACTCCTAGTGAGCTAGGTGCGGAGGCCTTTAATGCGATTGAGCAACGCTAAAGCCTTCAGCTTGTAAAACAGTGGGTCGAGCGACATTTCGAGGTTGTGCATAGATAAATGCAGATAAATATGCGTGCATTATTCGGCTGCTGCCGGGTCATCACTTAGAGAGGGCATGACCAAACAAAAAAATTAGGTACAAAAGTATCCGCCAGATATAAAAAAGAAACTGTAAAAGAAGACAGAAACAGTACTAACAGAAAGTGGAAGAATTATTTATAAACAACTTATTCGAAATTAAATCACATTTACAGAACCCTTTTCACTGTGTGCGCTGCTGACGTGCAAATAACTGACTACACGAAATCCAATACCGTGACTCTAATTACTGGACAGGCAAAAGTTCCAACGGGAACCTTCAGATTAATTCATATTATTGACATAGAAGAATAAGAAAAAACACTTGAAAAAATTAATTACACTGCTAGCTATAAACTAAAAACATACGACCCAGTATGGCCATTTATAACTGAAGAGATTAGAATTTCAAAAAAATTAATTAATAACCTCAAGATTAGGAGTTGTCGCGGAACGGATTAGTGGATATTGATAGTCAGTTATGTTTGAATTAGGCGCCGTCAGAGTTAGTATTATTTGTGTGAGGTATTTGAAGTTGTTGTGCTCGGTCACACTAATTGGGCCAAAGTTAAGCCAAGTTTAGCCGCGCAGAATCACTCCGATTTGCGCTGTCCCAGAGAGAAGGAAGAGAAACTGCGGTATGTAAGAAACAGAAGTGTATTTCAGGTTAAGTTAACCCGTTGTACATTTTATAGAATAAAACGACTTCTTCATCGACTCTACTCATTGTCATTGTTAACCAAGCGATGGTCTTTGAATTGTTGAAGGCATTTCCCCGGGATAATCGCGTCGGCGTCATATTCTTTTAGTCGCACTCTGCATGATGCCTACATCACACTCGCCACGGCGGAGCCCGAGATTTGATGTCTCAAGTGCTCCAACAGCTGCGACCACCACGACCACGGCAACTGGCACTCCGGCCAACTCTGCGACTGCGGCTGGTGATCCACAGCGGCCACGGACTCCGATGGAAAGTGGAATTCCTGCAAAGAAGGCAAGTAGTACTTTGCAGCCTGACGGATTAGGGCAGATTACGGATTCCACGACTGTACAGGTGGCGACCCTAATGGAAAGGATCGCGCACTTAGAGAAGGAGTTCGTCAAGGCAAGGGAAAGTAGAGGACAAGCAGAGGCCGCAAGGAATCCCGTTGGAGGGATGAGCGGCACTGGAGTGAGCGGTGCCGCGAATCCACCGCCATGTTTAAGTGGAACGCTGCCATGTTTGAGCGCAGCGCCACTGCAGGTATTGAGTGACAACCTGCCACGGCAGATATTGAGTGATCTGCAACAGGAGCTTGGAGTGACACCATCTTTAGATGGACCGTTGCCGGCACAATTGAGTGCAAATTTGCCGCCACAATAGAGTGGAAATGTGGTACCCACGCCGGGCAGCCATTGCGCAAAAGGGCAACAAGTCACACGGAACTGTGCAACAACAACGATAAGCCATTCTCCGCCATTTTGTGTAACCGCCACGGTGCAACCAGAACTAGGTTATGTTCACGCACTAGGTATTGAGGTACCAGCGCCATCGCCTGGATCGTATGGATCGGCATCGGCGAGCATACCTAATGGATGGACGCCACGTAGACTACCTGATCTTCCGACCGTTTGAGGGTCAGCCTGAGGAATGGCCAATATTCCAGTGTGCGTTCATCGAGACAACGGCGGCTTATCAGTGCACAGCATTGGAAAACAACCCGAGTTATATGGAGGATCGGGATACGGACCGCCTCAAACGTTGCCCAATATGTGAGGGACAACATACGATCAAAGACTGCAAGTAATTCAACGGCGCGAATCGAGTTCGCAAAGAAGAATTGAATTTGTTTCCTGTGCCTGGAGAGTGAAAATATGGCCCGATTCTGCAAGAAGGACAAAAAATGCAATATCTACGCATGCCAGATGAGGCATCACTACCTCCTGCACGAGCGAGCTGGATATCACGAACGGGAGCTGCATAGAGACAGCAACCAACGGGGACGAACGCCACAGCCAGTGGGTTCACATGTGAGTTGTCCTCCTGGGTCGGTAGCAGTAATAGACGCAGGACGCAGAGAGGATAAGAGGCGATTGCCATACAGCGGCCAGGAAGCGCCGCACCGGAACCTGAGTTGCGTCGATTCGGATGGAGGTCACCTGCTATTCCGAGTTCTGCCCGTGACGTTTTACGGGGAGAATACGCAGGTGGACACATATGCACTGCTCGATGAAGGGTCGTCATTAACGCTTATTAATGACGAACTCATCCGCAGCCTGAGCCTAAAGGGTGAGAGTCGACAACTGAACGTGCAGTGGTTTGGCGGAAAATCCGCAAAGGAGCGCACGAAGATGGTTAGCCTGCAGATCAGCGGAGCGGATTAGGAAATGAGTACGGAGTAGCGAATTTGAACCTTCCGATGCAAAGCCTGCGTCGGGAAGATGTGAAGGCGAATGCGCGCTTACCTGTCAAGCCATACCACAATGCGGCGCCAAGGATCCTAATTGGATTGGATCACGCGCACTTAGGAATACCCCTCAAAACCAGAAGCTTTGGGGCTGGAGGGCCATATGCAGCAGCCACCGCACTTGGATGGGTGGTATATGGACCGGTGAAAGAAAAAGCAAGTTCACCGTTTTAGAGATCGTACCTTCTAGCCGTTCCTCAGGATAATCTTCTGTAGAAGATGGTTAGCGATTACTTCGAGATTGAGAATTTCGAAGTAAAGCCAGCACCGCCAGTCGCAGATGGCGGGATGAAGCCGGCACCGCCAGTCGCAGATGGCGGCGACGCACGGGCCCTGAGTATCCTGGAGGAGACGACTAAGCGTATAGGGCAACGATACCAGACTGGGCTGCTATGGAAGGACGACGAGGTGAGACTGCCAGAGAGCTACAATATGGCACTCAAGAGACTCGTCAACATCGAACGAAAAATGAAGCGCGACGGCCTACAATGGAATTATGGATGACTACGTCAAGAAAGGCTACGCACGACGACTGGAGCAGCAGTAAGTGACCAGCACCAAAGGCAGCAGGGTGTGGTACCTGCCGCACTTCGGGATAGAGAACCCAAACAAGCCCGGAAAAATCCGGCTGGTTTTCGATGCGGCAGCCAAGGTAAGTGGCGTATGGCTGAACTCAGCGCTGATGAAAGGCCCTCAGCGCTACAAGCCCCTACCAGCAGTACTCTTCCACTTCAGGGAAGGAGTAGTTGGGGTTTGTGCAGACATCAAGGAGATGTTTCATCAGGTATTAATGCAGCCACAGGACAGATGCTCCCAGAGGTTCCTGTGGAGACACGGAGATGATCGTCGGGATCCAGATACGTACGAGATGCAGGTGATGACGTTCGGAGCGGCCTGCTCACCATGTTCAGCGGATTATGTGAAGACCGTGAATGCTTTGCAGTACAGCAGCACGGATCCGCGAGCGGTCCTGGCGATAAACGAGTATCACTACGTGGACGACTACGTCGACAGTTTCACGAGCGAAGACGAGGCTGTCGCTGTTTCGACACCCCAAGAGGGAGTTTCTGAGTCTGGTCATGTCTACATTCGACCCGATTGGATTTTTGAGTTGCTACATGATCACTGCCAAATTGTTGATGAGAGAGATTTGGCGGCGAGGAGTCGACTTGGACGAGCCGCTACCAGACGACGGGTTGGCCGTAGCCTTTGAGAACTGGCTGCAATTCCGATGTCCACGCTTTTACTTCGGCGCTGGACGAGTGCGGACACTACAGCTGCATGTTTTCGTGGACTCCAGCCAAACAGCGTTCGCAGCGGCGGCCTATTGGCGGGCCACATACGCAAACGACGATGTGCAGGCGCATTTCGTGTGCTCCAAAACGAAATGTGCTCCAATGAGGACTATGTCAATCCCACGACTGGAACTCCAAGCAGCCGTACTGGGTACGAGACTGATGGACACCGTAAAACAGGAGCACGGTGTGGCGATCAGCAGCTGCGTACTATGGACGGATTCTAAGACAGTGTTGCACTGGATAAGCAGCACCCACCGGAGATACAAGCAGTTTGTCGGAAACCGGGTGGCAGAAATCTTAGAGTCCACGGAGGTATCCCAATGGAGATGGATACCGTCTGCCGAAAACGTGGCAGACGACGCGACGAGGGCGCAACGGCACGTGGACCTCAGTATCGGTTCGCGGTGGCTAAGCGGACCTCCATTCCTGAAGGGACCTGAAGAAAGCTGGCCAAGATCTTCATCGAGTGGCGATTGCGTCCCACAGGCCGACGATGAAGAAGAGATGAAATGTGAGTTTGCACTGGTCGTGGCAAACACCCCCTTTATATCGTTACAGAGATTTTCGAGCTACAACCGATTGGTCAGGAGCACCGCATGGGTGCTCAGATTTATTCGACGATGTCGTGGACTACGTAGCGACCGAGTGGATCACGGACGAAGGAATGCGCTGACGCAGAGCGCACACTGATCCGGCAATCGCAACGAGAGGCGTTTGCTGAGGATACCCAAGGAAAGGCCGTCGCCAAGGGCAGCCAACTGTGTGGGTTATCCCCGTACTTGGACGACGAAGGTGTTATGCGAGTCAGTGGGAGGATCGACGCTGCGGTTTGTGTGCCATATAGCGCGCGACGCCCGATCATACTGTCCCACAAAGACGCACTGGCGGAGATGATTGTGCATCATCACCACGAGAAGATGTGCCACCAAAACGTGGAGGAAACTATCAGCGAGATCCGGCAGAAGTTCTGGATTACGAGCTTACGGCCAACTGCCAGATATGTAAACTACGGAGGGCGCGACCGACGCAGCCCGTAATGGGTCCCCTGCCAGAGGACCGGCTGGAGGCCAACGGATGGCCATTTAAGTATACCTGGACTACTTTGGACCATTGCTTATGACGATTGGACGTCGCACGGAGAAGAGGTGGGTGGCTTTATTCACCTGCCTAACCACAAGAGCCATACACTTGGAGATGGCTCATGATTAGTCAACAGATTCCTGTATCATCGCTATGAGGAACTTCATGAGCCGCCGTGGACCGGTGGTCAGAATAAGGAGCGATAATGGGAAGAACTTCGTTGGAGCCGATCGTGAGGCCAAGAGATTCAGCGAAGTATTTCAACCTGCAAGGATCCAGGGTGAGCTGTCGTCCAAGGGGATCGAATGGATCTTTAATTGCCCAGCGAACCCAGCTGAAGGTGGCGCTTGGGAGAGGATGGTCCAGTGCGTGAAGAAGGTGCTGGCACATACGTTGAAGGAGCTTGCGCCCAAGGAGCACGTACTGGAGAATTTGCTGATTGAGGCGGAGAGCATAGTTAACTCTCGTCCGCTCACTCATTTACCAGTTACAGTGGACCAGGAGGCTTCACTGACCCCCAACGATTTGCTGAAAGGAGGACCCGATATTCCGGATCTTCCCAGAGATGACGGGCAGGAGTCAGAGAGATGCGCTACCAGGAGGCAGTGGAGCATCGCCCGCATGATGAGGGATCGATTCTGGAAGAGATGGGTTCATGAGTACCTGCCGACACTTGTGCGCAGAGAGAGATGGTGCCAGCACGTCGAGGCTATACGTCGAGGAGATCTGGTGTTCATCTGCGATCCGGCCATACCACGCAGAGAGTGGAGACGAGGCGTCGTTGAAGTACAGTAGCCTGTAGGTCGTAGGTTCGAGCCCCGACCGCGCCAATACTTTTTATTGGTTTTTTTTTCTGTTTTTTTTTTTTTGCATTTCTTTCTTTTTCCTTTGTTATTATATATATAAAAAATATTTTGAATAAAAATACAATTAAAAAAATAAATAAATTTTGTTGTTTGTGGGATTGAGCTCTGGCCAATTTTGCAAAACGTAAATGCATCGGCCGCTTAGACAATTGGGCCACTACCTATATTTCATATGAAGCGCCATTTGCATACTTAGTATGCTTCAACAACTGTTAACCTAATTTTGGCAGAACTGAAATAAAATTGCCAGCGATTGTCAACATCTAATAGCTTCTTTTCTTAATGAAGATATGCTTTTTATTGTAATAGAGAAGTGTGTGTGAAAGAGAAAAGAGATCGACTGTTGACCAAAAAAATGGCGCCAAACTATAGAAAAGAACGAGCGTGACCAAGAAATTACAAAAAATAAAAAAATAAAAAAAGCTGGCCCATCGCTTAGACGCCTGGGCTGTGCTCCTTATTGCGCAATAAACAGCGATTGATACTTCTAATAGCCTCCAGATTTTTTCAATCAGAAGGCGGTTTGTTTATTGTAATAGAGACGCACAAAACAAGTGTGTGTGAAAGAGTAAAAAGATCGACTGTTGACCAAAAAAATGGCGCCAGACTACAGAAAACAACGAGCGTGACCAAGAAATTACAAAAAATAACAAAGTTTACTTTCATAACCCAACTTTGCCGAACTTGAATAAAATGTATAAATTGAAAAAAGAGCAGAAAAAATAATAAAGAATCTAAAATAAAAATGTAAAAAAATCTTTGCCATGAGCGGGATTAGAACTCATAACTTTCTTGCATAAAATACGCTGGCCCATCGCTTAGACGCCTGGGCTGTGCTCCTCATTGCGCAATAAACAGCAATTGATACTTCTAATAGCCTCCAGAGTTTTCATTTAGAAGGCGGTTTGTTTATTGTAATAGAGATGCACAAAACAAGTGTGTGTAAAAGAGAAAAAAGATCGACTGCTGACCAAAAAAATTGCGCCAAGCTACAGAGCAGAACGAGCGTGACCAAGAAATGAAAAAAAATAACAAAATTCACTTCTATAACCCAACTTTGCCGAACTGATATAAAATGTATTAATTGAATAAAGAGGAGAAAAAATGAATAAGAATCTGAAATAAAAATGTAAAAAATTCTTTGGCATGGGCGGGTTTAGAACTCAGAACTTTCTTGCATAAAAAATGCTTGCCCATCGCTTAGACTTCTGGGCTATGTTTTATGTTGCGTAATAGTCAGCGATTGTTACTTCTAATAGCTTCCACACTTTTTCAATAAGAAGGCGATTTGTTTATTGTAATAGAGATGCACAAAACAAGAGTGTGTAAGAAGATGAGATCACTCTGCATTCTCTAAGCTCGCGCCAAATTTTTTCATTCGTTGACTGCGGTCGAGGAAGTGTTGGTGCGTCGTCGTGTTTCCGAATATATTAGCGTATTTTATAAGTTAAACGTAATTTTCATTACGAATAGCTTTAATTGCCAATAGCTCTTGTTCGGGTCAGTGTTTGTGCGGGTAAGTGCAAGTAATTTGTCCGTGCTGCAGGTGTATGTAAGTTTGCTGTAAGTTGTGAGTAGCCCTAATTCGACGCCATTATATAACCCCAGGGTAATAGTCAAACACTGCATTTCTTTATTTAGTATAGAGCGATATGATATACAATGTTTTTTGTTTTATTTTCCGGCGCAAAAACAAACAATGAAGACGGCTTACCAACACGCGAACATGCAACGTACAGCTGGCCGTGCGAAAAACAGGGAAATTCTAGATTTATCCCGCAGACTTCTAACGATTGGCCTTGCGATTTGTTGATTGTCATCGCAAATGCCAATCGGACGGGGAACTGAATCCTCTTGAATTGGAATGGTAGATCAGTTGGAATAATCGGATTTCGTGGTATAAGGACTACCTCTCCTTTAAATGTTCCCTTGATGATCGTCGCCTGAATCACGTTATTCATCAGTTTCTTGACGGACAACCGCGTACCGTTGCACAATTTCGGATGATTTAGATTCCGCAGCATTATAATAATTGATCCCACCTTCAGTTGCAAATTATGCGGTGGAGTTCCTGGCACTTCTAGCGAGTTCAAAAATTCTGTCGGATAGTTCGTCGCTTCATCCTCGTCGGTCACGCTGTCAACGGATCTGTATGAATGCAGTTCTCCATCAATTTGATTTTGAATAATGTAATTCAAATTATCTACGACCTTGTTCTTCGCTGCTAGTATTGCCCGTTCACTAATCCAGTCGATATTTTTTAGGGTTGTTGGATTTTGGAAAAATATCGTATCGATGATATTTGCTGTTTGGAAAATATCACACGATGATATTAAGAAATACCATAAAAAAATATCGATATATCGATTTTTTTTGATATTTTTTAATGTTTAGCTAAATTTGAAAAATGGTGTCCTGTTGCTGTAAATTTGGGTCTTTTATAAAAAATAATAAGAAAATAATAGCCAATTCCTCAAACTCCCACAACATCATAGAGTTCCTAAAAAGTTCAAAAATAATGCACACATCATGAATAAACATCAATGTAAATACAATTAGAATCTAAGCGTTAGAATCTAACTGTTAGCGCTTAGTTTATTAAATACTATTTGTTAGCATGAGATAAAAAAATAAATAAAATAACAAAATTATTAAGGATATGGCACAGCCCTTTGTTTTCAATTTTATTTATATGTCTTATACATTTGAACTTATTGTCTTAAAGTATAATTCATGAAATTACATACATTTGAACTTGTTTTTAATTTTTAATTAATTCGCAAACAAATCTGTTTTTAATGATTTAAGAAAAACTCGTTCGGTTACATGCTGGTCTGTCATACGACTACGGGAGTCACAAACAACACACTTTATGGCAGAAGCCAACCGTTTCGATGAAACCGAACTACCAGGCGTGATCAGGCAACTTAATGCCACCTTCGCTAGCATGGGCATAGTTGATTTTTGTGAGATCCAGAAATCCAAAGGATTTGTCTCCCAACTACAAAATGGCATATTAAAGAAAAGCTGCATTTCCTTTCTTTCGGAACTCTGGACTACAGAGTCTCGGAGCTCTATGGTCCTGTTGTGCAAATCTAGAAAAGATTCCTGTATGCTTAAAGCGACCATGTCCTGTTCTCCGCAATCCATTTCTCCTACAGACGAAGGCAATATTTCTGAATGCTTATTTTCAACCATCTGCTTTATGATTTCATCAGTGACATTTTGTACGTGAAGAGGCATATCGAAATACATTTTTTTTAATCGAGGATCAAGCATTGTGGCTTTCATGAGTATGTTATTCTGCAGCAAACCACTCAATCGCTTTTGTGATATTTGTAGAAGGGTATCTTTTTAGAATGCCCTCAGCGGTAACCATATTAGCTTCTTTTAATTTTGTAATAATCATAGAAATCATAGGTATCACTAAGCTGACGGTCACGTAAGAATCGCCGCTCACATTATCAGTGGCTTCTTTGAAAGGTTGGAGAACATGGCAAAAATCGCGACAAATATTAAGCTCCTCCACTGAGAGCATTTCTTCTCACTTTGCTTTCTGGCTTAAGAGTGACCAAACATAAAAAATCGGAAATATCATAGAAAAATATCGCTAAAATCGTCTTTTTTTGCCCAAAAAATATCGCGATAATAATATTTTTTTTTAAGAGAAAAAATATCGATATATCGATATATTGATATATTTCCGACATCCCTAATATTTTTATAATTTTGCGCAATGTCGGGGAACACTTTGTTAATGAGTTCCTCCTTTGACGATGTGAACACGCAAAAATTTGCCGGAAACGATATTGATCCAGTCGAAACATCAACAGGAATTTCGCCATTGCCAAGTGCCAGCAGTTGTCTCGAGAATTCAGCAGCGGACTGGTCATTCTGCAATGTGACTCTCATGTTCGTGGTTAATTTCAGCTTTTTGACATATCTCCACAATGAAGACGATTTAAGGCATGCATTAACTTCATCGGCAGCCGTAGATTTCGGGATGAGGGAAGCGTTTGACGAAAATCTCCGGACAGCAATATCAAAGACCCACCAAATAGTTTCGAATCAGCAGCTTAAAAGCGGAATGTGCAGTTCGACCGCCTTCCAACAACGTGGCAGCAATGCCAGATGATGCAACAGCCAACGCAATTTGAGATCTTGATCGAATCGTTGCCAGAATCAACGAAATGACAAATGTCATCGAGAAAGTATAAGCCTCCCGATCCATCGTCAACAACCTTCATTATCGAATCGTACACGTTCTTCTGCTCGGCATTCAAAAACGGCACATTGGTTCGGACTCTTTCGGCCAAGTTATCTTGGTTATAGTGTTGCTCCCGTTGGAATTCGCGATTGAAAGCATCGTGCACTGAACGACGTGGCGTTGGCATTCCCAATGTCGACAGTAGACTGCCGCACATGAGCATACACATGTCTTCGATCCGTATTAAAGCTTCGTTGTGCATTTCTCCGTTAATGGCAAGAGTGAAATTCATAGTTGTCCTGCGAACGTCTATTAAAATGTCGTCAGCCATATCGTCCTTGTACTTTTCCCACAGTGCGGTCGGGTTCGACGGATGACATGTGGCTATGATTATTGCAAATAATGCACGAATTTGATTTGATCCAGAAAGAGAAACAGTGGCATCAGCGATCGTTGAGTCCCAATGTGTGTCGTTTTCAAGCAAATTTAAACGTTGGCAAGCCTCCCGAAAAGTGGCGCACAGCACACCATCCACAGTACGCAGGGACTCGAAGGATGTAGGGCCTCTTATGTTCACCAAAAGCAAGCGAATATAAAAGCATTCGTCTTGGCGTGGATGAACTGTGTATATTCGTTCGAGAGCATCAGTCGAATAGATATCAGCGAAACCATCAACAGCATCGCCTCTTTTTCGGCGTTGAAACTTTTTCGTGGCATTTCCGAATAGAGTAAAGTCCTTGCGAACGGATCGCTTTCGCATGTAGAAAAGAAATTTGTCAACGTTGTCGCTGGTGGCCGTTCTGCTCTTTGCGCTGCATTCGCGTCCGTAAAGTAGACACGCTGGCCGTTTTCCAAGTGAACAGATAAGTGTACGACCGTCGGATGACGTTCATGAATCGGAAATGAAAACAGACGCCAAATGGCCTCGTTACAACTTACGTAACGTCCAAGTTGAAATTTCGTCACCTCGTCGTTTGCATTCGGATCAGCAATGCCAAACACCGCCATGTCGCTCCCTTTGTTCACATATTTGCAAATGTATTTGATTGATTTTATAGAGTTGCAGTACTCAACATTGCAGTGCGTTGAAAACGTTTTCGACAAAAGCGGACAATATGGAACGATCCAGCGGTTATCGACGATGACTTTGTTATTTTTTACCATCATTTCGATCCATCTGCCGTTGTCATCTGGAGAACGACGCCTATACAATAGATATCCATCGTTTCCAATGATTGTTTCAGCCACCAACGGACGGGGAAATCGTTTTGTGCAATTTCCGTTTTCCATGCATGGTGATTCTGGGTTGTGGACTCCGCAAGGGCCATGGATCATACTCGTTTTCACAACGGAATGCAGCTCCGGATCAGTTTCTGGATCTGGTATTTCGGCAGAAATAATCGAATCAATATGTTCTGGTCGGATCTTGTCGAACATCCAAAGCAAAATGTGCGCATGTGGTAAGCCACGCTTCTGCCATTCAACCGAGTACATCCAACAACGAACTACGCCAAAAACCTTCTGCTTAACGATGTAATCCATAAGAATTTTTACCTTTAGCTTGAATACTCGTGCAGTGATGTCATGTCGATCGCTGGATGTTTGTCCTTGGTGCAACAAATTCGTAATTTCGGGCCATTTCGGATTGCATGTAAACGTGATAAATAAATCAGGTCGTCCGTAATTCCGCACGTACGTCATCGCATCTTGTGCGTACTCATGCATATGGCGCGGGCTCCCAACATAAGCTGGCAGAATGGTCAAACAACCAATGTTTGCCGCGTGTCCATCAGTAGCGATGGCGTCACGCAAGTCGATGTACTCGTCAGATCATAACTTTGACTGATTGAAACGAATGAAATTGAGACGCTCCGTTTCTACTTTTACATACATGTCGACACAGTACTGCTGAAACAAACGGCGGTATCTCAACAGATGATTGTCAACATCTAGTCGAATCATCAATCGATATGCATAAAAATTCATTGAGCTGACTTTCTTATTCATTTCTTTTCCTGTAATATGAATTCGAATTTACGTGCAGAATGAAAAAGAAGTGATTAAACAAACCTGTCGTTGGATTGACCATCTTTATGTTGAAGTGATAGCCATCTTCTCCACGACAGAACATCAACGGATATTGAAGGGCATCATATGACCGATGAGTCTCATAAACGCGTTGCAATTGTCCATCATCCCGACGCTTGAGAACAATATCGCGTGATTCCACATTCTCGCCAACAATCACCACTGCGCCTTCATTGATAGTGGGCGCATTGAATTGTCTTGAATGGCTTCCTGCTGGTCTTTTATCTTCTCTGATAATGATTTTGTGGTCGTCAGAATGCATTGTATCCAAAGCTGTTTTGAACAATCTGACCAATTCATCACACTCATGAAGATTTTGCAATTGTTGTATTATTTCACGTTTAGTTGCAGTGAAAATTGCACAACGCTGATTAAGTTCAACTGCCGAATCACCAACGAAATAGATCTGAAGGAATTTATGATTTTTGTTTGGTGGTGGTAACAAAGCGCCCGCTCGATGGTGAATTTGCCGTTGAATCTGAATTTTGTGAAAAATTATACTTGTTCATGTTGATAAAAGAGTGACGCTATTACCTTATAACTCGGATTGTAGCCTGGTTGTTGAACAACCTCTGCTCCAAATGACGTCATTTGAAAACATCCGTTATATTTTTGTGCGTGCAACAGGAAATGGTTTGATTTGCTTGTATTTCCATATAGAAGCGAATACAATGGCTCTGGTGGATGAGTCAAAACCGGCAATTTTACCTTGCCACCTGCGCAGCATAAGCCGGGAGCTTCCAATCGAAACTTCAGTGCATTGCAGTGCTGACATACCACAGACAATGAACCGATAACAACGCAGCTATGGTCTTTGTAGGACGTTGAGAAATTATATGCAAATGCAGCGCGATTCAAGTCTGTTCTTGGTACTCTTTGTGTAGAGCGAATCTGTGCTAAACGGGTTCGTCTCGATTCATTTCTTTCTGCACGTTCGTCTTGCGTTTGAATTTCATGGACATTCCGACTATATGTTGCTCGACGTGTACGTCGTCCAATGTTTGACCGTCTTATAGCAGGCATTATTCCTACAAATCACAGGAAGAAATTAAACAAATCCGGACGTCTGATAAAAACGAATAAGAAACCGAATAATATTGAAACGATTTGTTTTTACTTTGACATATATTTCGATACACTACTGTTTTATATAATTTGATATTTTAATTATCTGTTTTTCACCATTACCCTGGAGGATTTTCTAAAAATTTTATTACGTTCGTTAGTTACCCACAACTGAAAAAAAATTTGAACCAAATCAGCCCAGCCGTTCTCCAGTAGTTTTTTACGACACATTTTTTGGGCTCCGTTTTTATATATACAGAAGAAGAAGATTATAATCCTTCTTTATTGATTTATTTTTTATTTAAATTATAATTTTTTTATTTTTATTATTATTATATTTTATTGCCTATTTTTTAAATATTTAAATTTTTACATTTTCACAAAGTTTTCAAAAATGCCCCGTCTAAGGCAGCAGTCTGCTTTTTAACGATCTCGAGCTAGGCAAGTCATTAACAGGAGAAATAGGGAAAATGTTGAACATGTACAGGAGGAAAGGGAAAACAATGCTAGGTTACAGAGAGATCGTAGAGCAGATGAAAATTATAGGGAAATGGAACAGGTTGGAAATAGCCAGGCACGTTCAGTGAGACGACGGTCACCCGAATTAGGCAGCAAGAACAAGGACTAAATACAGCCAATAGGGCAAATAGTCGAACGAACGCAGAGATTCGGCAGTCCGAACAGGACGCTAATACTCTCCGTAGAATGAACCGTAGGCGGGATTCGGACTATAGGGCAAACGAGCAGGCAGGAAATTCTGAGTTTAGGAGACGGCGACGAACGGACGTGGCTTTTAGGCAGCCTAAACAGCAGGCTGATAGCTTACTTACTTAGATCGAACCGTATGGGGGGATTTGGACAATAGAGCAAACGAGCAGGCAGGAAGTTCGGAGTTTAGGAGACGACGACGTACGGACGTAGAATTTAGAGAGCCTGAACAGCAGGCTGATAGTTTACGTAGATCAAACCGTAGGCGGGACTTGGAGCATAGGGCAAACGAGCAGGCAGGAAATTCTGATTTCAGAAGACGGCGACGAACGGACTTAGCTTTTAGGCAGTCTGAACAGCAGGCTGATACGACACGTAGGCAAAGTCGCAGACAGAATTTGCTGTACAGAACAAACGAACAGACTCAGAACTCGGCACTTAGGCGGACAGTTAGGCGGACAGTTAGGCGGACAGATGTAGACGAGTATTAGAGAGAGCTGGATCGAGACAGGCAGCATTTATCGCCTCAAGAAGGCTTAGCCAAAGAGTAGTATAGGTCGATAAGTCAGAATAGGGAATTAGAAAACCGTAGAAATGCTTCCCTTAATAGAGAGCAACGAGCAAATAGCTTTCAGGAAGAGGCTTACCGTCCATTTTAGAAGCTCTTATAGAAAATTTTAAAAAAATTGTAAAACTGGGCCCAAATAAAATTTGCCTTTCCTGTAAAGGCCTGTGTTTTCCCCACCAAGTAGCTAGGATACCTCGCAATTTTATTGAAAACAATTGCGAGTTTAGTGCGGATATTTTTAATGTTGAGCGTCAGTTCCCTTCATCTGACAATTTCTTAACTTTTTGCAAAACATGTTGCCTCAAAATAAAGTCTGGTGTAAAACCAAAAACTTAAATTTCAAACGGACTTGAGTTCCCAGAGTTTCCCGATTGCTTTAAAGGTCTTACTTCTTTAGAGGAACGTCTTATTTCTCCTCGTCTTCCTTTTATGATTATTAAGTCTTTAGGTCATGAGCGTCAGAGTGCAATTAAAGGAGCTGTAGTTAATGTACCCATACCGATAAGTAATATCGTAACGTCCCTCCCACGTGCTTTTCATGAAGCAGAGGTAGTACAGCTTCACCTCAAACGTAGAATGGAATATAACCATGATTTCATGGCCGAAACCATTAGACCCGTAAAAATAGCTGACGCCATTAGGCATTTAGTAAATACAGAGCTTTATAGAAAGCATAGTGTAGTTATAAACGAACAGTGGCTGTCTTCTTATACAACCGAAACTGTTCCATTTGTAAGTTCTCAAGCAGATGCAGAATTAGTAGAGGGACTTGAGCGAAGAATTCGCGATCCAGCACATCAGGATGATGCTGAGATAGAGGAACTCAATCCTGGGGGTCAAGAAACCCTGCTAGAGAATAATCAGGTAGATACTGTTGCCATGCAGAGAATCACACTTGCTCCTGGCGAAGGCCAAAAACCCCTGGACCTGATTCTACATGCTGACTCGGAAGAGTTAGCGCCTCACGCACTATTACAGCTGCTAACGCTTTTTATTAAGAGCATTTAGATAGTATTATTCGCCACGATGAAGGCTATAGGGTTCTGAAAGGTGTTCGCACGTCTCCTGCTCACTGGGAAGCAGAAAAGAAAAAGTTATGGCTATGATCCGCCAGTTCGGTCTGCCAACCTTTTTTATCACCTTGTCGGTTGCTGAGACAAGGTGGACGGAGTTGTTACAGTTATTAAAAGGAACTGTAGATAGGACGGAAGTTACAGAAGATGAGGTTTTAAATTTTAGTTTTAGCGAAAAGGCGCGTTTGATTAGATCAGACCCTGTAACTTGTGCTAGGTATTTTGATTATAGGTATCGCCAATTGTTGAAGATAATGAGAAAGCAAGGGTGCGTTTTCGGAAATCATCCTGTTGTTAGGTATTATTGGCGTGTTGAGTTCCAGCATAGAGGCTCGCCTCATATTCATGGAATGCTTTGGCTGAAAGATGCCCCCTCTGTGGACTTCGAGAATGAATTGACTCTTCCATCTGTCATAGCTTTTATTGACCTATTCATCACCACAGACGTAACGAATACCGAGCTTGCTCAGAATGTCGAGTACCAGAAGCACAATCACGGACATTCGTGTATGCGTGAAGTGAGGGGTAACTCTTTTTGTCGCTTCGGTATTCCGTACTTTCCAATGCCACAAACAGAAATTCTTCGGCCATTGCCTGAGGATTCGGAAAATTATTCTCTTCATTGCGAAAATTTAAAAAAAAATTCAAATTGTCCTCATTTTTTCTTTCGATTCTGACACTATAAGTTATTTGAGCATTTTTGAAAATTTTCTATCTCACGATCAAGTGAGCCTCAGTTACGAGGTCTCTTTGCTCTTTGCTCTTTGGTCTGGTTTGAAAAGCCCCAAATTTTTCTGAAGAGAACATTCGCAGCTATTAAAGTTAACGCTTATAATAGGCAGATTCTATTATTTCAAAGGGCCAATATGGACATCCAGTTCATACTGGATCCTTATGCTTGCTGCAGCTACATTATTAATTATATTAATAAGTCCCAAAGAGGTATTTCCAAGCTGATGCGTGAAGCCGTGGGAGAGATTCAAAGGGGTAACTTCAGCATCAAGCAAAGGCTGCAGCATATAGGCCACAAATTTATTTCCGGCACTGAGATTTCTGCTCAGGAAGCCGCTAGCAACGCGGAAGTTTATATAAATACTTCACGACCTGAGCACAGAGTTCGAATGCTCAGGTCCAGACAGCAGTTGCTGAATTTGGATCAGGATTCAACAGACATATATGTTTTGGGAATACTGGATCACTACATTCAGCGGCCAGATAGTCTCGAAGGCCTGCGCTTAGCAGATTTTGCTGCAAAAAAAAATAATTTTTCGAAATCTTGTAGAGCTGGTGCTAATAACGAAGAAGATGTAGAAAACGAGGTCCTAGGTAACTCATTTCATCCTCTCCGCGATGGTAGTAGTTTTATTAGGGAGCGGAGCAAGCCAGCTATTTATTACATTTAGGAAGTTCAATCTGAATGCCGACAGAGCGAACTATTTTAGGGAACTTTGATGTTGTATTTTCCGTGGAGAGATGAACAGGTAGAATTAATAAATGTTAGTTGTAAGACCATTTACGAACAGCACGTAGATTTAATTAGATTTAAATATAGGAACTATAATGTTTTAGAAGATTTAGAAGACGTGCTTAGGAGGGCCATAGAAGAAGAGGGACATTTTGATGACCAAGGTCATGGGGATAATTTAGATAATGAATTCAGGGCTTTGGCAATCCCTGAAATAAGTTCTAAAATTAATATTTTGAACTTAAATGCACCTCCTTCAGATAACCCTGAAGGTTCGGAAAATGCAATCCGAATGCTCCCGCCAATTATTTTATTATTTTTTTTTTTTAATTTCATTGACGTTGTTGCACTAACGGTCAGTACACTCAAGTGGCCATTTGAAACCAAGCCCGGGCTTGTTAGGGTTAGGTGTTAATTGGCACGAAAGGAAAGTATAGAAAAAAGAATGCGAGGAAATATAAACTACTATCAGGCAGCTCGATTGTTATCTTGCATGTGTACTAGGTGGGTTAAGATTAATGATTTTAGTTTAGGAAGGCTATCTACAGATGAGGTAATTTTATACAAATCATTATAATTTTCACATAATACTCTAAAGGGTTCATGCATTTCATACGATATTCTGCAGTGGTGCAAAACCAAAGGCAGGTAGGATCTTGTCGTTCTACATGGTACGTGGAAATTCAACTGACCCAATAGATCGCTGCTTTCCACGTCACCACGGATCAGATTATACATAAAGACAATGCCTAACATCGTTCTACGGTTTGCTAAGGAAGGAAGGTTAATCAGGAGAAGTCTACTAGAATAAGAGGGCAACCTAAGGTTTGCATCCCAGTTTAAGCCACGAAGAGCAAAAAGTAAAAGTTCTTTTGAACAGACTCAATGCGTTTGCTGTGAACGTCCCACTGGGGACTCCAAACGGAAGATCCATATTCTAAAATAGGACGAACTAACGAAGTGTATAAGTTCCTCGTGACGTAGGGGTCATCGAATTCCTTCGACCACCGTTTAATAAATCCAAGCACACCCTGGCTTTATTCACAATGCACGAAATATGATCAATAAACTCCAGTTTAGGATCTAGGCGGATACCCAAATCGTCAACTAGCGTGATCCTTTCCAAAGAGCAGCAGTTCAGCGTATAAGTCGCAAGCATGGGAGAGACACGTGAGAATGTCATCAGCTTGCATTTTGAGCCATTCAGGTTAATTAAGTTTACATTGCACCATGTTTGAAAGTTGTTAAGTCGAGTTTCCTAACAAGAAGGGAGTGATTAACGGAGTCAAATGCTTTACTGAAATCAGTATAGATCACATCTGTCTGCAAATTTTGTGGAAAGCCCCTTATAATGAAAGAAGTGAGCTCCAGAAAGTTAGTAGTCGTTGATCTTCGTTTAATAAATCCATGTTGGCATGGAGAAATTACTGATCTACACAGGTGCTGCAAATGGGGAGTAATTACGTTTTCGAAAGTTTTGGGATGGCTGACAACTTAGAGATTCCTCTATAGTTGTTAGCATCCACTTTGCTACCTTTTTTGTGGAGAGGAATCACGAATGATTCCTTCCAAACAAGGGGAAATTGGGAAGTTTCTAAGGATAAGGTAAACAATTTTAGAAGGGGGACTGCACAGGGACTCGGCACAATACCTAAGCACACAGCCTGGTATTCCGTCGGGACCTGGCGAATAAACCGGCTTGACACGTTGAAGATCCAAAAAAGGAGCTTTCGTTTAAGCTAGGTCTGAAGATTAGGTTTGATTTGGGCATGCTATAAGAATAGATTTGGTTTGAATCGGATGACGGAGAATAAGTGGTTTGAAAAACTGAGCAAAAAGATCGGCGATTGCCTGATCATTGTTTGCTGTCGTATTTTCAAATGAAAGCGAGGAAGGATGTGTAATAGGCTTACGTTTAGTGTTGACAAAATTATAAAACTGTTTTGGGTCCTGCAAACTGAACCCTACAACGAGTCAAATAGTTTTGTAACACTGCGCGTTAAGCACGGTAAACTTTGACCGAGCCGCTAAATAGCGAGAATGAACAGCTTGAGAACCGTTACGTTTAAATTTAGAATAGAGATTGGACTTAATATTTTTGAGGCGAGTCAACTCTTTACTAAACCAGGGAGGCTTATTGGAGATTGACGGATAGTATAACGGAACACATTCTGTAAAAAGGAGTTCATGGCATTGTAAAAATATCCATGGCACCCACCATGTCAGTGCACATGTAGAGATCGGACCAATCAAATTCAGATATAAAATTATTCAGCCGTCGAAAATCCGCCTTGCGAAAGCAGTGAATTTTCTTTTCTGGCCGATCAGACTTATTCTCCATAGCAGTCCCAATATCGATAGTCACATCGAAAGTAGGATGGTATGGATCTTCGGTAGCGTCAAGGGCGGACCCTAGCCAAACTGACTCTTGCCGGATCAGAGACAAAGCAGAGGTCTAGCAAGCGATCTAAGGAATTTCGTACATAATTGACTTGAGACAACGAAATGTCAAACAAGCCATCAATAAAATCGTGACGTGCAGTAGTTAAAAGTGTGTTAGAGGATTCAGTTGTGGACCAAATAGCTCCAGGAATGTTAAAGTCACCTAGAACAATTAAATGGTCCCTATCCGAAAGTCTATTGGAGACCGACTGGATAGCGGAAAGGTGGTTCCATTTAATAGGAAGTTCCGACAAGGGAGGAATGTAGGAACATGTAATAAAAATAAAACTACCATTAAATGATAGCTTCACACAAAGGAATTCAACATCGTTGCATTCCTCGAAAGCTAATACCTCAGACGTGAGGTTTGAGTCAACCGCAATGAGGACCCCACCCCTCGCCTGGAAGGCCGATCAAGCCTGTGTGTTGTGTACACAGCTGGAAAAACTTCGGAGCTTAGGATCTCCGGCTTTAACCAGCTTTCTGTGAACACTATCACCTGGGATGTAAGAAACACTATCAGAATACAATTTAGAAAGCTTACTACGTAAACCCTTGCATTCTGATAGGTAAGAAGGAGGGAATTGGTTAGTTTTTGGAGCTGGTACAGTGGTTTTGTCCGGCCTGGGTAGACTAATTCCTACCGGCCTTCTTTTCTTTTTCTTGGCTTCGTACTCCTTAACAACAACATACTGCGGCCAGAAATTGGCAGAGCATATTGTGTTAAAGAGTTCGTCAGGGACATTTATTTTGAAAGATGAAATATCCCTAGCGTAAGAAAATTTAAATTTTTCCACCTTAATTTTATCGGACTTCGTTCTGTCTCGAATAAAGACAGTAACATCTTCAGATGTTTGAGATGGGTGAAGCCGAGAGACAAATATCTGCCTCGTTGGTGGTACTGCAATAAGGGCTTTTGGCAACACAGACTGGATGGCTGTATTACCAGTTTCGGCCGGTAATCCAGGCCTGTCACCCTGGGGAGCAATAGGGACGGGGATCTGAGGGTCGTTAATTTTGATTTTGACCCGCCAGCGGACTCAACGGTCAACACTGGAGCTGCGGTCCCTGTCACGGCACATTCGGAGACCGAATCTTTTCCTTTGCACCCGACCTCAATATCATAGGAGTTTGATATATTGGGGTCGGGGGGCTGTGCTGAGGTGAGCTGTTGAAAACCTGCGTCGAGTTGCAGGGCAGCGGCCAAATGCGGTGTGCAAACCGTGGTTTTCTTGCGCTTTGGGGACTCGTTTAACAGCTTTAGGCCATTAAACATGGAGTCCAGCGCCATGAGCACCTCATTAGTTTTGCGAAAACCATTTTGGTTTGCCGCATGAATGCCATCATTTTCCTTTCAACATCGTGGCAAGCCTCACAGCAGTAGCGCAATCCAATGTTTTGTTAAAATTATCAGCCAGCCGGCCTGTGCGTTCAATGCACTTGGCGTGCACGACATTGTCACACAGCCAGCAGCCAATAGTAGGGTCCTCATCAGAAATTACTTTCTTGCAGGTTTTTATTACACAGACAAAATTAGAAGACATTATAGCGACTTACCACTGTACCAGTCAGAAGTTAAGAGAAAATAAGAGTAGTTACGTGCACTAAGAGAGAGCAAGAGCGAGAGTTAGGGAGCTTAAGCCGTCGAGCTGTAATTTCGTAACGGATAAAGCACAAAGAGGAATGCAAAAAGCAGATAAGCAAATCGCTACACAAAACTAAAATTGCAATTAATATAGTTATTAATACACAAAACAGCTGCATGCACACGCGAAGTGAAACGGTGAATTATTATTGACACAGGATAGAAGTTTTAAATAAACCCCGGTGGATTATAGCAAAGATTTTACACAAATACGAGGCGCAAAACAAAAACACGACCGTTCACTTTGAAAGAGAGAAACGATAACGATTTTGTCTCAAGACTTAGCAAGTATAGTTAGATCCTTAGACTTGAAGCAAAAAACTTTTTTTTCATGTTTTGCATAACGCAAAGCATAATAAAGAATTTTATGAGTTTGTAGGTGGCGGAGCAGGTGTTGGCAAAAGTAGGTTAATTTCAGCTATTTTTCAGTCCCTTTCCTAACTGTATAATAGTAGGCCAGGATGTGATCCCACCTCTGCTAAAATTCAGTTGTGTGCACCCACAGGAAAAGCAGCGTTTGGAATTGGAGGTTCCTCCTTCATTCCATGTTTTCACTACCAGTGAATCAGTCCGGATCGTCCTTTAAAGATTTAGGAGCTGACCTTTTAAATACCCTCCGTTCAAGGTTTATTGACCTTAAGCTTTTGATCATCGATATAAATCTTAATGGTCGGTGCCAAAATGTTATCTCATTTATATGCTCGACTTAAGCAAATTCGCGATAACAGAGACTCCATTTGGGGAATTTCTGTTATTGTTTTGGCGATCTTAGACAACTACGTCCCGTAGGAGATCATTGGATCTTTCAATCCACTTCGGCTTCGCATGACCCATACAGCGCTATATTTGGGTCTTCTCTGTGGGATATTTTAGGTTTTGAGCTGACAGAGATTATGCGACAGCGAGACGACCAAGCATTTGCGCTAGCGCTTAATAACATGGCATCCGGTCAAAGACATCGGACGACATTAGTCTTTTAGGTCTTGTGTGTCTATTTCAGGCGAATTTCCGAATAACGCCATTCATTTGTTCCTTAGAAATGAACATTATACTTTTAACACTGCTAAGTTAAACTCGATCCCAACGGAGCAATTCATTTCAACTGCTCTTGACTCCGTTAAAGCTGCACATCTCAGTTCAGAAGCAAGGACCAGATGTTTGGAATCTGTGAAAGATTTCAAAACATCCCAAACTCAAGGGCTTTGTACAAGCCTGATATTGAAAACCACTGCAAAGTATATGATGACGGTCAACATAGATACTGCAGATGGTCTTGTAAATGGAGCTTCAGGTGTCCTAATGGATATAGGTTTCAATGCATCCAATGCCCCACATGTTCTTTGAATAAAATTCTTAGATGAAAGTGTAGGAGCTAATGCTCGAGCTAAATGCACTCATCGTGCCGAACCTTCTTGGACCCCAGTTCTGAAAACTGTAAAGAGTTTTAATATCATTCAAACGAGCAAGTTACAATCGACCGCATGCAATTTCCAGTTGTACCTGCAGAAGGTATAACCATTCACAAAAGTCAGGAGCTACATACACTAGGGGCTAAGGCTCTGGTAGCGAAGTGTGTGCCTGACGCCGCGCCAAGCTAACTCAGCCAGTGGAAGTTGGCAGTCACATGCCGACTACTGAAGACCTTAGTCTTTTAGGTCTTGTGTGTCTATTTCAGGCGAATTTCCGAATAACGCCATTCATTTGTTCCTAGAAATGAACATAGTACTTTTAACACTGCTAAGTTAAACTCGATCCCAACGGAGCAATTCATTTCAACTGCTCTTGACTCCGTTAAAGCTGCACATCTCAGTTCAGAAGCAAGGACCAGATGTTTGGAATCTGTGAAAGATTTCAAAACATCCCAAACTCAAGGGCTTTGTACAAGCCTGATATTGAAAACCACTGCAAAGTATATGATGACGGTCAACATAGATACTGCAGATGGTCTTGTAAATGGAGCTTCAGGTGTCCTAATGGATATAGGTTTCAATGCATCCAATGCCCCACATGTTCTTTGAATAAAATTCTTAGATGAAAGTGTAGGAGCTAATGCTCGAGCTAAATGCACTCATCGTGCCGAACCTTCTTGGACCCCAGTTCTGAAAACTGTAAAGAGTTTTTAATATCATTCAAACGAGCAAGTTACAATCGACCGCATGCAATTTCCAGTTGTACCTGCAGAAGGTATAACCATTCACAAAAGTCAGGAGCTACATACACTAGGGGCTAAGGCTCTGGTAGCGAAGCGTGTGTGCCTGACGCCGCGCCAAGCTAACTCAGCCAGTGGAAGTTGGCAGTCACATGCCGACTACTGAAGACCGACCATACGTGGTGAAGAACCACATCCTGCTCGAGGTGCCCTGCTCTAGACTAAATATGGCGGATCTAGAGAGGAAAACTCGAAAAACCCGTAATCACCGGTGTTACCGTACCGTGCCTCTGTGATGAATGGCACTACGTTAGTGTGTCTTCTAACGGTGGCTTTCGGATACCTGGCACCTCCGGTCGTATAAGTGCCCGATCCGGGGTATGAGGCTCTACCCGGGGATACTTCCTTCCTCATTACTCGTGGGACCAATATATGGAATCTAATGAAAATGAAAATACCCCCAAGAAGCAGGGTGCTCAAGCAGCCCCAAATCGAGTCAAATCGAACCCACCCGGGAGCCCGAAGATGCTATGGACATCTGTTCACAAAGCTCTGGCACCGACAGCATCACTAAGGAAGAGGAAGAAACCTTACTCGCCTCCCAAAAGATGATAAACCCAAGCGGATCGCACTATCGGGCGCCGCAAGGAAGAGGTTGCGCAGACACCTTGCGAACGGCGTACCCATGGAGGAGACCAAAAGGCTCGCCCAGAAGCCTATGGACCCTCCAAGGGAAATGCCCAGCAGGAGTGGCGATACCACCAACAAAAGAGGTAGTTCGGCCAACACGACCCCAGAAGAGGCGTTGAAAAGGGGCCATGTACAAAACCGCGGCACCTAGTGCCCAGACGAAGCGATCCTGCGAATGTTTTGCCGGCCAGGAGGCTCCAGCAGCCACCACAACCGCAGCAGCGGACGGGCAGGCAACACAAGCGCAGTCGCCTCAAGTCGGTGTCATGGCCTCGTACAGGACGTCGCCAGCTCGGTGAAGATGGCTATACTCCTGCGGCCTACCCTGAGCATCTCCTCACGACGGAGCAACTGAATACCATTCAGTCCGCCATCCTATCGAGAGTGATGGCCCTGAGACACGGCTCTGTGAAGCCGCTGTTCTCTGGCTGTACCTTTCGACCAGGGTGGATGGCCGTAACATGTGGGAATGCGGAGACAGCCGAGTGGCTATGCACAGAGGTGCCAAAGCTACGGCTGTGGAAGGACGCCCACATTAAGGTGGTCCCTGAGGCAGAGGCTCCACGTGCCGCTGTCTTCATTGGGCACTTTCCGCTTCCAAACGCGGAAATGAAGACGGACGAGATCCTGAAGCTCGTCGAGGGCCAGAACAGCGGCCTGCGAGTGGGAGTCTGGCGCGTCTTCCACCGTGAGATGAGGCAGAACATGGCCATCATCACGATTGCGCTGGACCCAGTTTCGGCCAATCGACTGAAGTCGCTGACGTACTAACTGTCCTTTGCGTGGGGCGCGGCTACACTTAAGCCAAAGGCCAGCGCGCAGCCAAAGACGAGGCGGTGGCTCCTGCTCTCGCAGCGGAGAAGCCCACCTGCTCCAAGGCAACAAAGGGCACGGCTGCGACAAAGAATGCCGCTGATGGCACAGCTCGCGCAGGCACAGAGGCTAGCGGCACCATAGTTGCCCAAGAGCCCATGCCACCGAGGAAAATTATGCGCCCTCCCCTGTACGGGCACATCACGCGCGGAACAGGGCGCGTAAACAAGGGTGTGAGGCGCACACCTGAGGAGGCCCTTCTGCGCACGAACCGAGGCCGGAAGATGGCGGCCAGGGGCCGCAAGAGGGCGGACTAATGTCCCGTCCTCCTCCCCCACCCTCCCCAACACCGGGAGACACCTCAGATGTCTCCAAGCGAACCTCTACCATGCAAAGGCCGTCTGACGTCCTTTGCGAGAGGTTTGCTACGATGGACATAGCATTTATCCAGGAGCCATGGATAAATGCCGGACGTGTCCTGGGGCTTACCACCCCATCTGGTAAGCTGCTATATGCAAACGGCCAACCTCGCCCTAGAGCGGCTTTGTTAATAAACAAAATCTAACATTTGTTCCCCTTTCACAGTTCATAACTGAGGACCTGGTGGCGGTCTGGGTTAAAATACCCACTGCCCATGGCGAGCAGGAGGCAGTGCTGGCCTCTGCTTATCTACCCGGCGACACTGACGATGTGCTCGGCGGTTACCTGTGCCCTGGTAGAGCACTGCCAGAGAAACCGGCTCCGGTGGATAATTGCTTGATGCCAATGCGCATCACACGGTCTGGGGAGCAGCAACATCAACAAAAGAGGTGAGTACCTTCTTGAGTACATAATTAGTAATAACAGTTTACTGAATCAGGGCAGCGAACCCACATTTATCAATGCAATTAGAGAGGAAGTCCTCGACCTAACTCTCTGTAGTCTGAATATGTTGTCCGGTGTCTTAAACTGGCACGTTGCGAATAAGATCACTATGTCAGATCACCAGCACATCAGATTTGATATAGGAGGTGCCTTGCAATGTAGCCTAGTTACTAGAAATCCCAAAACACAAACTGGGATCTTTTCTGCTTTGAACTTGAGCAATCCAGAGGCTGCTCCACCCGTCCGATACTAACAATAGACGAGTTAGAGCGTGAGGCTACTGTGCTTCATACAAACATTGAATCGGCATATCACGTAGCTGCGAACAAAAGTTCGTAAGATCAGTCGGGCTGTTCCTGGTGGAACAAGAGCCTTGACGATCTTAAACAAGCGTGCCGAAGGCTCTTCAATAAGGCGAGAAAAGGGAAGGTCACTTGGGATTCCTACAAATCCGCCTTAACGCTATATAACAAAGAGCTGAGAAGGTCAAAACGGGCTACGTGGCGCCAACACTGCGGGCAGATTTCAACTCTCGGAAGCTGTCAGGCTACAAAAGCCCTCTCCAAGGACCACTCAAACGGCATCTGTACGCTGAAAAGCCAGATGGAACCCACACAAACAACCCAAAGGAAACGAGTAGTCTACTCCTATCTACTCACTTTCCTGGGTGCGTGGCCATGGAGCAACCCATCTCTGAAAGTGAGGCACCAACCTACCTCTCTGAGATTGGAGAGTGCCCACACCTGCGTGGCTATTGTGGCAGACTCCAATGGGTCTGAAAGAAGGGAACCCCTATCTATCAGAACGTATTGGAAACATGCCCTTTAGACTGTTTCATCAAAATAGCGTACAATGGGCCATACAAAGTTTTAGCCCATACAAATCCCTGGACCAGATGGAATTTATCCATGCCTATTGCAGCAGGGACTGCACCAATTTGCACTCCCCTGGTCCGTCTATTCCGAGCTAGTCTCGTGCTTGGACACATACCAAGCAAATGGGCTAAAGTAAAAGTTGTGTTTATTCCAAAGGTAGGGAAGAAAGATTCCCAACTGCCTAAATCCTATAGACCAATTAGTCTTAGCTCCTTCCTTCTTAGAACTATGGAAAGATAATTGACCAGCACATCAGGGAAGTAAACCTCAAGCATCTTCCCTACATATATGTACCAATATGCGTACCAAACTGGTAAATCAACTGAGACTGCCATCCATTGCCTTACAACAGTCATTGAAAGGCCATTGGCTCTCAACAAATAGCACTAGGTGCCTTTCTAGACATTTCCCTGAGAGCTTTGACAACACGTCATACGAGGCTATCCGTGCCTTTCTTGTACGTAAAAATGTCGCCACACCCATTGTTAGGGTGGGATTCTGGAAATGCTCAAATCTAGAATCATAACTGTAGACCTAGGAGGAACCATGACCTCAATCACAGCCACAAGGGATGCCCTCAAGGGGGTACTCTCTCTCTCTCCTGTGGACTCTGGTCATAGACGAGCTACTGTTTGAGCTCAACAACCTAGGGTTCCCCACTCAGGGCTACGCTGACGATCTAGTCATCTATATAGTGGGCTGGCATGAGCAAACCATCTCGGACCGCATGCAGCAAGCCCTCAATATAGCCAATAGATGGTGTCAGGATAAAGGACTATCCATAAACCCGTCTAAAACTGTTCTAGTTCCATTTACCAGGAAAAGGTCTCTCTCTCTGACAAGACCATCCCTAAATGGATCAACCATTGACTTTTCGGTTGAAGCTAACTACCTGGGAGTTATACTTGACTCCAAGCTCAACTGGAACTCACACCTTGAAAAGACCACTAACAAAGCCACTCGAGCATATTTTGCGTGCAATAGGCTTTTCTGTAGAACATGGGGCCTAAGTCCCAAAATGATCTATTGGTCTTATAACACTGTGGTAAAACCGATCATAACCTATGCATCTCTTGCTTGGTGGACGAAATCTACCCAGAAGACAGCTGCGGCTGCACCGCAAAATACAAGGACTGGTCTGCATAGGCATCACTGGAGCCATCCGGACATGCCCCACTGCAGCACTTGGAGTTATAACTGGCATTCCCCTCTACCCATCGCCCTGAAAAGGAGGCCTGCCTGGGGCACTTCGCCTCAAAACCTCACCGATATAAAAGTGGTGATCTAACTGGGCATCTACGGCTACTCGAACCCCTAATAAACGAACCCATTCTGCGTATAACTGACGAGCAGAAACCAAAACTTGTTTTCCACAGAAACTTCTATGCAGTCCTGTACATTAGACACGACTGGACAACAAAATCAATATCTCTGCCCAGTGGATCACAAACGTGGTACACTGATGGATCGAAATTGGAAAACGGCGACACCGGGGCTGGTATTTTCGGACCAAGGTTCAACAAATCCATAGCCATGGGAAAGTCCCAACCATCTTCCAAGCAGAGATACACGCCATAGAAATCTGTGCTCGTGAATGCCTTCGCAGGAATATGCAAGGCGCACGGATTTACATCTTCTCTGACAGTCAGGCGGCGCTCATAGCGCTGAGATCTTTACGATCACCTCCAGACTAGTAGAAAACTGTTTCCAGCAGCTGAACGCCCTTGCCTCCAAAACACCTTAACGGTGGGCTGGGTGCCAGGGCATGAAGGCCATATAGGAAACGAGGTGGCAGACTCTAGCAAAACGCGGGGCGATGACACCACTAATCGGCCCTGAACCATTCTGTGGACTTTCGAAAGGACACAAAGGGAACTGGTCAGGAAATGGGAGGAAAGGAGATAAAAGTCGTCACTGGACCGACAGTGCAGGGCTGAGACAAGCCAAACAATTCCTCGTCCCCAGATGTCGCGATCCAAACGCATCATCAATCTTAAAAAGAGTGAGATTCGCACTCTAACAGGCTACCTAACAGGTCACTGCAACCTAAGGTACCACCTTAAGAAATTAAAACTTTCAGAAATCGACATGTAGATTCTGTGAGCTGTAGTAGAGCAACAAGTGCAGCTGGCCTCATTATAGTTGGGCAATTTGTCCCCGAGATCTGACCGTCACTCAGTTGTAGAGCAAGAGCTTGCTAGTCTGAGGTCCACGAAATTATTTAATTCACACTTTAGCAGCCTGTTTGACAGTTCTAAAGTCAATGCTGTGTTTCATAACACACAAAGCTTACGGTGTCACATTACTGCTCCGATCAGTTAATGCTTCAGTCTTCCTTCCTATGCTTCGTTGAGGCTTCCACGTACTCTAACGAAATATACGATATTCCTGGCTTCCGCAATGCGGTGCGCTTTGATTGCCAGTCGACTTCTAGTGGATCTCGTCCAAAGAGAGGCATTCTTATATTTGCCAAAACGAAGTTTTTGAGAATGTTAGTCTCTGTTCAAGAGGGCGAAATTTTTCGGACTTTAATAACACAGGTCGACAAAAATCGACCTTTTTTGCCGGCGAATAAAAGCCATTGATTCTGATAGATCTGAACCGGTACATTACTAGTCCGAAACTGAAAAGTTTCCATCACCCACAATTTTCAGAAAATGGCGGTCAAGTATCATGCACTGCTTGAATCTGCACTTTTCAAGGCTTAATAACTCCCAATCCTTACGTTGAGAGCGGGTATTCAGCTTAAAAGAGCTTTGGCCTTTCTACTTCAATATTAAACAATAATATCAATGGAAGACCTCTCGTTCTTTAGTTATAATGCATTTTACAAATTTAAATTTGTCACAACTTTTTGCTATGTTTAGCAGCCTGATATTTCGAACATTTTGTTAGAGACTGCTTTGGGTTCGAACATTGATGTTTCTTCAAACTTTCCAAGTATTAATTGTTATTAAGTTTAATGCATTAAGAACAAATTCAACTTTGTAAATAAATATGATAATCAAACATGTCCAGAGAATGTGTTTTTGGCCCATAAAACGTTTGTTTTGTGTGCTTAAATTATAATCCCAAACCAATGTTTCTAACCAAAGCCAAGACTCTCACCAGATTTGTTAAGTTGCAGGGCTACAACATAGCAAAAATTTGTGACAAATTTAAGTTTGTAAAATGCATTATAACTAAGGTTTGGGAGTTATTAAGCCTTGAAAAGTGCCGATTCAAGCAGTGCGTGATACTTTGACCGCGATTTTCTTAAAATTGGTGGGTGATGGAAACTTTTCAGTTTCGGACTAGTAATGTACCGGTTCAGATCTATCAGAATCAATGGCTTTTATTCGCCGGCATTTTTCTTGTCGACCAGTGTAATTTAGCTTCCGCAGTGTTCGAGTATGCAGTGTTTAAATATATAAGTATTTAGGTTTTCCTTATTATTTACAGAAGT